>JAJJMC010017794.1:1890831-1928163 GCA_023531435.1 Papaver californicum
AATATTTTCTAAAATCATTACCTTCACAAGTTCGAGTAACGAACCTCTTTTTACCACTATACAAAATCACATCAGTGAACATGCTGTAGTTCACCCTTCTGAGTCTATAGTCGAAGAGACTGATAAAGTCTCTAAAAAGTCCAATGCGGTTCCCGCTGAACCCGATTTTTCGCCCAAAGCCCCATTCCCACAACTTCTAATACCAAATAGGAAGGAATCCAACTTTAATGATATATTGAAGGTTTTTAAGCAAGTCACGATCAACCTTACATTATTAGATGCAATTAGGCATATTCCTGCTTATTCCAAGTTCCTTAAGGATATTTATACGCGAAAGCGAAAGCTTAGTGTACCAAAGAAAGCCTTTTTAGCTAGTCATGTGAGTCCAATTATCCAGAACAATACAACTCATAAGTACAAAGACCCATGTTTCCCAACCATTTCTTGCACAATAGGTAACTACCGTGTTGAGAAAGCGTTACTTGACTTAGGAGCCAGTGTGAACTTACTTCCGTACCATGTGTACCTCCGGCTAGGACTTGGTGATTTGAAACCTACTCAGATAACACTGCAATTAGCTGATAGGTCTGTGAAAATTCCTCGTGGTATCATAGAGGATGTTCTTATTGAGGTCGATAAGTTTATTTATCCAGTAGATTTTGTTGTCCTTTATACCCAACCTGCCTTTGACCCAGAGAATCAGATACATGTGTTATTAGGTCGCCCATTTTTAGCTACATCTAATGCAATCATTAACTGTCGAAATGGTATTATGAATTTATCTTTTGGTAATATGACTATTGAGTTGAATATTTATTAGTAACCAACCACCTGAGCTAGATGACACGTGCATTGAAGAGGTGAACATGATAGGAACATTAGTTCAGAAGTCATTACCAAACAATTTTGTTAGAAGATACATTAGAGAAATGTCTAGCCCACTTTAGATTTGATGTTGATAATGGTAGTGTTATTATTGAGGTGAATACTTTGTTAGATTCTGAACCACCTAATCCTAATTTAGAAGAAGCAATTGACCATTTTCGGAAATCTGACGATCTAAAAATTAGGGAAATTGTGATTAGTCTATCTAGAGACACTGAAAACTCTAAGTTTGGGGGTGACTATCATTCTCCATGTTCTTTACACTGAAAAATTAGGTCCCTAACTTGGGACTTGATATATGCACCTCTACAGTTTTACAAGATCATCTTAAAACTATATTCCCTGAGCCTGTTGATGTCCAGAAAGAAGTTCAGTTGTTAGATACCCATCCTCTGGTCAATCTTGGTATTATTTTCTTCCCTGTAAAAGTTCATATTTAAATTACCCTTCCGTAAGGTTTAAAAATAATAAAATGTCCAAAGTCCAAAGTGTCCAAAAAAAAATAATACAGAAATAATAAAAATCCTAATACACTTTTTAAAAAACAAATAAAATCTAAAATAAAATAAAATCTAACTAAAAATAAAATTCTTTGTTTTCTTTTCCGTTCTTTAAGCTTTAACTTTAACTCCAAGTCTTTAATCACCAAAGTCTTTGGCTCTATTTCCTTTCCTTTGAATCCAAATCCAAAACCTGTAGTAAAAACATAAATACCCAAAGAAACGTACAATAGAACAAAGTAAAATAAAAATAAAAACCTAAAAATAAATCTAAAACTCTAAACCTAAAAACAAATCCCCGGCAGCGGCGCCAAAAATTGATGTGATTTTATTATAGTGGTAAAAAGGATTCGATTCTCGGACTTGTGAAGGTTGATTTCTAGACCTAAATTTTAATAACTAAAAATAAATAAGATTAAACAATTTTAATTTAAAATAGATGAAAGAAAACTAGGGCTTAAGATTCCACCGTTCACCAATACTTCAGTGATAATATCTAACAATTCTTATTTTCAATTTAATCTAAATATGCCAAAGATAGGTTTTTGAAAGAATAATTGTAAATCGTAAGCATGAGACATCAAAAGCAGTCAACCCAGCATGACTCATCAAAAGAAAACACAACTATTTAAGAAAAACCATTTTTTTCCATTTTAATTCAAGCAATTAATAATAAAAGAATTGTAAAGAAAATATAGATAAAATAGACACACCACTTAATTATTGGAAGAAAGGCTTCCTCCGTCACCCCAATGATGGTGATTAGCTCATTGTATTGGAAACGCACTCAAAATATAGTTTCATTGCTCGAAAAGTGCTTACAATGGTTAAAAAGAAGTAACACAGAAGTTTTGATACGCTTATAAGCGTTACAGACGATGTGGTTCTGCGTTACAGAAGAAGGAAAAGAGAACAGAAATAAAGAACAGACCGTGTGTGCAGTGGGAATAGAACGGCTGAAGCAGCTGCGTATATGACAGTATCACCGACAGTTTCCTGGTGCTGTTTTCTGCACTTCGTCTTCTCTACAGCAACAAAAATTCTTCTTCCTGATATTTTTTCGGTGATTCTGGCTGCCTCCCTCCCCTTATTTCTTCACTTCTCTTCGGTATATATATGGTAAGCAAACCCTAGAGAGTCTTCTAAGTCGATTAGAACTCTTAAAACACGTCCAACTCAATCTCAAATTCTTTGTTATCCGAAACATATCCGGACACCATTTTTCCGTCTAAGTTCAATACTGTGTCCAATTCTTTCGGCCAAGAAACGTTTGTGACGTGTGTTTAACTTAGTCTAGATATCTAATTCACTTTGGGTGAATTTTAATTACCCAACTCTCCCAAAATCTCGTAACAAAAGTGAACAGAACTTTTCTTACGATAGAAATGCCTTTCCCGCCAAACTCGGACTTTCAACTCAAAGAAGGGGTGCCCCCAATCCTAAACGTGGGTGCCTTTATCAATTTTCGAGCCGATTTTTTCATAAATGTTTATTTCTCAAAAATACCTACAAAGACATAAAAAGCCATAATAAGTACAAAAAGGAACACTATCAAAATAGATAATCGAGTGTAATTTAGACACAAAAATGTGTTTTATCATTGACCCAAGCATTGTTCAACATGAACTACGTATACATCCGGCCACCATACCATTTCGGCAACGGATGCGAAAAGTAGCACCTGAATATCATGATCCGGTAGAAAAAGAATTGAAGAAGCTAATGGACGCAGGATTCATTCGAGAAGTGCGCTACCCAACGTGGATATCAAATATGTTCATAGTCCCAAAGAAGACTAGAGGGGTGAGAATTTGCATAGACTTCACCAATTTGAATAAAGCATGTCCAAAAGACAGTTATCCACTTCCAAGCATTGATCAATTAGTAGATGTTGTCGAAGGACACGAAGCCTTTTCTTTTATGGATGTCCAGTCTGGATATAACCAAATTGCACTAGCCGAGGAAGATCAAGAGCATACTGCATTTTTTACCCCGCGAGGATTGTATTGTTATATGAGAATGCCGTTTGGATTAAGAAATGCAGGAGCAACCTACCAACGATTAGTGGATTCAATCTTCAAACCTTGGATAGGATGCACATTGGAAGTCTATGTAGATGACATGTTGGTGATGTAATTTTATATAGTGGTAAAAAGAGGTTCGATTCTCGAACTTGTGAAGGTAATGATTTTAGAAAATAATGATTCTAATTAACTCTAGAAAATTTCAGGAGTAAGAAAAAGACTAAATAACCTAAAGATGATTTTTGAATAATTTTAAAAATACCAGGAATCAGGAATCAGGTAATTCTAACAACCTATGTGATTAATCAGATAATTCTTTTTAAATTAATTGAAGCACAAATAATTGCCAAAATTGGTTTTGTTATGCTAACAAACGGAGGTAAATCACAAGCATGGACTATCAAAATTAATTAACCAAGCATAATCCATCAAGCAAAAGCACAACTGTTGAAAGAAAACCGTTTTCACTATTTAAAACTATGCAATTCTAATAATAAAAGAATTATAAATAATTATTAGAAAATAATTAAATCACATAAAATTGAGAAAATTACCTTATCCATCATCCCAGTAAATAGACTTAGCTCATGGTGAAGAAAACTTGCTCAAAAGTTGATTTCATTGCTCAAAATATTGATTACAAGGTTAAACAATAGTGCAACAGCTGAACAGATACGTATATAAGTGTCACAGAACAGGGTTCAGCTGTTACAGAGAGCTTTAAGCAACAAAAATGTTCAAAATCTAAGGCAACAGGAGCAGAGTTGTAACAGTGGAACAGCAACAGTTACAGACGTTGCTTAGTCGTCTTCTTCAGCGATGGTGGGTGAAGAACAGTGCCGGCGATGCACCAGCAGGTGACTGGCGGCGCCGGAACTCCACCGGAGTTTCTCTGAATCGATCTCTAGGGTTTTGTATATCTTTTTCTTGGAATCTCTTGGTATTTATAGACTTAACAAACCCTAGAGAGAGTTCTAAACCTAATAGAACTCTCTCAAATCACTCCAAACTTCGAATCAAAACTCAAACAGGAACCGAGTCCTGATTTCGGCCAAAATTGGATTTCCCGAGCTGATTTTCCGGGATTTCTTGTTGTCTTTCTATTGCTTTGAACTTTAATCGCAATGGGTCACCTTCAATTGACGAAAACAACTCCAAATCTGCAACCAAATCCTTTCCTGTTTGAAACAGGACTTTCCCGATGAGTTAACCCGGTGACTCGGCCCGATCCAGCTTGCTGGGTTAACTCGCCTGGTTGACCCGCTGGGTTGACCCGATCCAGCTCAGCCCGATCCGAGGGTGCCCAATCCAAAGTGTGGGTGCCTTGATCCATTTTCGCGGGTGCCTAGAACACTTTTTGAGCCAATTTTTCCACAAATCTTTATTCTTCTAATGTACCTACAAAATCATAAAAACACGTAATAGACACAAAATCGAATACTAACTCACTAGAAATTAAGGTGCAATTTAGACACTAAAATGTGTCTATCAGTTGGTAAAAAGTAAGATGGCAAAGGATCATTTACAAGACTTGAGGGAGATTTTCCAAGCTTTGCGCAAGTACAAAATGAAAGTCAATCTGGAAAAATGCATCTTTGGAGTTACATCAGGGAAGTTTTTGGGTTATCTAGTCACGGAAAAAGGAATTGAAGTTGATACAGCAAAAATACAGGCTATTGTAAATCTGCCATCCCCAAGAAATGTTAAGGAGGTACAGAAGCTAAACGGATGCTTGGCAGCGCTTAACAGGTTCATTGCAAGGTCATCAGATAAGTGCAAACCATTTTTTGATACTCTAAAGAAGGGAAACAAGTTTATATGGAATGAAAACTGTGAACAAGCCTTTCAGAACATCAAAATCTATCTTGCGACTTTGCCCGCATTACAGAAACCGCAGCTTGAAGAGATCTTGGACCTATATATAGATGCAACAGTAGATGCAGTAAGCGCAGTACTGGTGCGAACAAATGATAAGGTGGAAAAACCAATCTACTACATTAGCAAGACTTTCAACCTTGCGGAGAGGAACTATACCAAGATTGAACAATTAATATTAGCACTGGTATTTGCCACGCAGGAGCTGCGCACATATTTTCTAACGCACTACGTACGAGTACCAAGCAAGGCTCCGCTGGAATCAGTGTTAAAAATGCAGGAAAAGTGGGAAGAATTGCAAAATGGAATGCTCAGTTGGAACAATTTCACATTCTTTTTGAAATGCAAACTGCTCAAAAGTCCCAGGTTTTAACGGATTTTCTTGCAGATTTGCCATTAGATGATGATTTTGAAATCCAGGGGTTACCAGGAGTAGAAGAGGATAACTCTCAGGATATTTTGGACCCTGTCAATTCTCGGAGATGGGAAGTTTTTGTTGATGGAGCCCGAAATAAAGAGGGGGAAGGAATCAAGATTGTAATAACAACACCACGGGGGAGCGATTGATACATGCTTTTCGTTTAGAGTTTGGAGAGCACACCAACAATATAGTAGAATACGAGGCTTGGTTCATGCCCTCCGGCTAATTATTGAAATAGGAATTACCGATATACGGTTAACAAGTGACTCACAATTGATAATCCGACCAGTTGAACTAAAATATCAGGCAATTGATAAAGACTTGATTGAATACAAAGGTCTCGTACAAAAGTTAGCATCCCAAGTTCCAAACAACATTTTTCGCCATTTGTCCAGAGATAAGAATCATCATGCAGATGCGTTAGCATTTATCTCCTCAATGATCAAGGATCCGAATACATCTGCCATCAAGATTGGACGCATTTATGAACCGTCAGTTAGAATATGGGCAATTGAGAACGTGGATGATGAAATAAGTGAAGATCTTGAGGATCCTGCTACAAAGAATGACGTAATTATACCCCAAAAACCAATGGATAGGTGCGGTGAAGAAGATTGGAGGATTGCACTACATCATTATTTGCAAAAACGAATATTGCCTGCGGACACCAAGGAAGCAAGGAAAATACAATCAAAGTCTGTTAACTATCAGTTAAGGGATGGTATCTTGTACAGAAAGTTCTTCATGGGACCACTACTTCGGTGTTTATCGTGACCAGAAGGACATCGAATTTTAACAGATATACATTATGGTGACGCTGAGAATCATAGCGGGAGACGATCATTGGCCCTCAAGGCAAAAACGCAGGGATATTATTGGGTCACAATGCAAAAGGATGCCGAAGATATGGTCAAAATATGCGGCAATAGAACTCAATTCAGTACTTAGTCCATGGCCATTTGCAAAGTGGGGAGTAGATATTGTCGGACCCATACCTGAAGGAACACGGAAAAGGAAGTACCTAATTGTAGCAACATATTATTTCACCAAGTGGGTGGAAGCCAGGGCACTTGCGCATATTAGAGACTCGGATGTGTTCAAATTCTTGTTTGAAGATATAATTTGTAGATTTGGAATCCCAGTAGAAATAGTTTCATACAATGGACAGCAGCTGTAGGGAAAAAATATTAACATGTTTTTTGAAGCTTTCAATATCCAAAACAGAAAGTCAACTCCACTTTACCCCCAAAACAATGGGCAGGCTGAAGCTACAAACAAGACAATTACACTTAATCTCAAGAAGACTATGGAAGGGCATCACAAGCGATGGTGTGAGCAACTTCATAACACTCTATGGGCCTATCGCACCACAAGGAGGTCTGCCACTGGAGAGTCACCGTTCTTACTTACTTATGGGGCAGAAGCGGTCATGCCAACTGAGATAATATTACCAACAACCAAGACGGAGACATGGGAAAGGAATTTAAATGAAGATTTAATGTTTGAAAAGTTGGATGATCTAGAAGAAAGAAGAGAAGTTGCATTACAAAAGATGGAGAATTATCAAAGAAAGTTAGCAAGTGAATATGGAAAAAGAGTAAAGCTGCGCCATTTTGTTGATGGACAGTACGTATTGCGACAAATTCCAGAATATCAAAAGAATAAAAAGGCAGGAAAGTTTGCACCCACTTGGGGAGGTCCTTATATCATATTATTTACGAAATATGGATGGAGAAGTTTTGCGGCATCCTTGGAATGCGCAATATCTTAAACCATATTATCCATAATTTTCTATGCAATCGTATAATAATTTGTGCTCATACAGGGTAAAGAAAATAAAGGCAAAATCTCATAGGAGACCCATGTAAAAGTCTTGAATATTGACTATTGGGTACATCCGCTAGCAAGAGATACCATGTATGACATTAATTATTATATCAAGTGACAGGGTCCACATAGGTAATTTCCTCTTGGCCAGAGAGAAATTACTATGTCAGCGCACCCTCAAAAGGAGCCCAAGGTACAATAAATCCTTGAGGTTTCAAACTATATACTCATTAATCAAATTGTCTTATGATTTTATTGCAGGAATAAAAGTAAAATGTCAAACGTATGAAGAGAATATCAGAAAATAATTACTTCTATTTATATTTCATGACAGTTTATAGGAACAAAAATGATACGCAGCAGCATCCAGATACAAGAGGAACTTTAAGAAGCAGGATCATTGATAGGAGCTGGGTCAACATTTGAAGCAGGATCAGAAGCTGAAACAGGAGTAGCACGGGGAGCAGGCTCAGGAACTACCCTGCGTGGATAGGTTTTGGTCCAACCATCCTTCGTAACCCTATCAAGGGTATTATTAATCGCCAGAGCAATACCCCGTTTCGTCTTAACTTTCATATACTCCATCTTCTGAAGTGAAGCAATAAACGTATCCTCGTACGTTTTTATCTTACTATCAGCTGATGAAGCCCTGCTCTCAGCCAAAGAAGCTTGATTCTGCCAGTACGCAAGCTTTTCCTCCACCGCGACCAATTTATCAGAATAAAATTTTACAGCAGTCTGCCAGTTAACATCTGCTTCTTCCGCTTTGGAAGTAATCTGAGTAATTCGGTCTTGCGCCTCAACCAATTTAGCTGTGGCTTCTCCAAGTTGCTCATTTACCTTCTTCACCTTGTCATTAGATTCAGAAAGCTCCTTCTCAACCTCAGCGAACAAAAGCTTAACTTTCTTCAACTCCTTGTCAGACTCCTCAGCCTTGGCAGCTGCTCTCTTAAACTTTTCCTCAAAATCTACATAGCAAATAAAAGGTTGTTAGACCGTGTAAAAAGTAAGTAAGAGTAACTTTTTGATATAAAATAAACTACCTATAGCAAGGGACTCAAACTTTTGTAAATCCTGGACATTTTTGTCATTAGAAAGATCAAGAAATTCAAATTCACTCAGAAGTTTAGCATAATCTTTCGTGGATTGCTTGAGATCTTGTTTATATTGCACAATCTCAACTTCATCTGTTAATCCTCTATCTCGCAGCAAATTGATCTTCTCAGTACGTTTATCAATTTCTTTTTGTAAACGCTGAATATCGATATCTCGATGAAGGACTTTATCTGAGAGGCTACGGACTTTTGTGGCGTAGCTCATCGCAACCATGGCTTGTGAAGAATTTGCTACGTCAGCAGCTACGTTTTCTTCAGTAGAAGCATGCTCGACTTCAGTTTCAATTATTTTCTCCATCCTGGTAGGAGCATATTCAATTACAGCTCCCTTCAACTCAGTCAGAGGCGCAGGTTGCTCCTTGTCATCCCAATCATCCACGAACTCAGAAAGCACAATGTCATCAACTTGAAACAAAGGAGAATGAGACATAAAATAGGAGAGGACATAGCTTGCATCCAGGGGAGACTCAGTATCTGCTACTTGAGGAGCTTCAGTTGCAACATCACCCAATGCAGCGGGACGAGAAGCTCTAGGGGTTGCGTTCTGCACCATGCCGCATTCTATCATTAAAATAGGATGACTAGGAGGAGGGTTAGCCCTAGCCACCTTCTTAGCAGAAGCACGAGGAGTAGCCTCCATTCTCTTCTGACCCTGTTAACATTTTCAAGTGAATCAGCAAGGCGCAATATTAAACGTTCAGCCAATAAAAGACAGAGTAGTACCTTGTCAGATGGAGGAGTAGCTTTACGCTTGGTTCCCACATCGGTCTTTAAACTTTCTTTTTTTTCTGGAGGATGCATAAGAATAAAAAAAATAATAAATAAATAAAATAAGAGACTTATGCAACACTTAAAGATCAAGAGAATTGAAAAAATCATTACTTACCACATCACCATAAGAGAAATTAAATCCGTCGAAATCCAATATCCACGGACAATAGGAGGGGAAGCGTTCCTGGAGGCTCCGCACAGTACTTTCCGAAGCCTGGCCATAAATCCAGGGCCCTTCAATCACTAATATAGTAAGGTACCATCGGTAATCATGGTCCCTCCGCAGCTTTTCAACCAAGGTTTCCTCCGTTCCCGGGATGAGATTTATCTTCGTAGCATCAATATCAGCCAACAAATGGATTCCATCACTTCTCGTGCGTCCAGGACTAATACTCCAGTTCATATAATTCTTATCATCAAAAGAATCAACGTAGGACAAATGAAAGTTCTCCACTGCGTAATGGACGCGGTTCGCAGGATTAGGTGTATAACAGGTGAAGTTGGTTTGCCCTACATTGCGCATGCTGCGTTCATCCAGTATTCTCCACCAGTTTCCGTTGTACTGTGCAACTGAACGCATAGTGCTATTTTTATCCTGGCCACGACTAGCTAGGACTTAAAACTGATAGGGGAATCGATTGTCGTATAAAGGCAGCCTTAACCCTACGTCTATTGCACCAGGAGTAACCAGCAGTCTCGTGGGAGAGTAATCGAAACCCAGGATCATATTCAAGGAGATCTTATCTCCTTCAGGCGAGTTGTAAAGGGAAACTTTAAAGTCCTGAAGGCCATAGTTCCTTTTGAACTCCTCAATATCCATATTTTTAAAGCTAAGAAGCTCGTGAACCCGACCACTTCTGGTAGTAGACCTAACAGGAGGCGGAACAAGGCTGCGAATTCTCCTGGGATACACTGGCTTAGTTTCATCCCTTTTCTTGCTAACAGAATGTCGGTCACCATGGGAAGCATGTTTGGGGGCACGACTGCTATCTTTTCCAGACATGATTAATCTGCAGACCAAGAAGAAACAAGGTTACAATGATGAACAATATAAAATAATGCAAAACTTAACAGAAAAATCAACATGCAAAAATTTCTACAGAAGAAGTCTAACAGTCTCACCAGTAAAATAAAGATTAAGTTAATCAGCGAAGATTTGATCTTGGAAAGTAAAAACCTTGATCAAACGAGGAATCTCAAAAAAGTTTAAGGAATAAAGACTTTGAGAAGAAGAAGACAAAAGAAGATCAGAAATGCAATCAGCTACAAACTTGGAAAGCGAAAAGTAATGGGAAAAATGACAAGACTTCCTCTTAAATAATGAACCAGTGAACTGACACGACTGCGAAAAAGAATTCAAAAGGCGCGAATCCAAACAACGTGTCTTCTTGAAAACGTATGAAACCGCCGAAATTCAAATTTTTAGGGGCACAAAACCCAACAGTCATCATTACTTTTTTCCTTTTTGAATTCTAGGCACATGGGAGAGAAATCCAAAAGACAAAAAGGGGGAAAATTGTAAGGACATAAATTCATCAGTTCCACGTGTTTACATCATAAGAGGGAAATATCACATTATGATACACTGAGAAGTACCAGAGCAAAATAAATGATAAAGGAAGACAACTATAAAACATTTGTGACACATCAACTGACACCGGAAGCAGAAAAGTCAGACTAGATTAATGCATATAAGACACGTGGAAAAAACACAAGAAAAAGCATCATCGATAGCCAAGATAATCATCTGCGCTCTGCTATCTCTTGCATTCCACAATCATCTGCGCTCTACTATCTCTTGCGCTCCAAAATCATCTGCTCCCTATCACGTGCGCACTATAAATTTCAATCATGAATAAACATGCTCCACGTCAAATTCCACATGTCACACATGCCAACATCCACATAACAAAGACAAAGGACCAACAATCGCTCAATCCAAAGAGGAGCTGCGCATCAGCAAGCGGAACTAGTAAGAAGTATCACAGAAGGAGTAAAATGAGCTGTGCCCAAAGTCAAGATAAGATCAAACATGTCAAATAGAGATAAAAATGAGTGAGGAAAAGGAACCCATCATATTTTGCTATAAATACCGACCCCTAAGTAGAAAGAAGGACACAACAGAAAAGAGGGAGAAAACTTTGAAAGAAAATCAAGAAGTGGAAAAAGCTAAGACTAGGTTAAGAACTCTACTTAAGTTCTCTAATTCTTTATATTAGCATGTGTACAAAGCAAGTGCTTATAAATAAGATACTATATTTTCCTGTGGATCTAGGCTGATTAGCTGAACCACGTTATATATTGAGTTGGTTTCATTTCCATTTGAACTTATGTTCTCTGTATTACAATCTCTCTGTATCAATTACACTTCGAATATTGTTATTTTTAAACAACTTAAGTTTTTGGTTGTGAGGACCCTAAAAATGGTCGTCACAGGTGAGATCAATCGTCTTCTTTTATTCATTCAATTACAAGAAATGATAGGTCATCTCTAGCTTCCCATAGATTTAGATAATTTTGTATTATGTATTTACTCTTTTTTTTTAATTTTTTTCCTTATTTTTTTTTGTAGGTCAGGCCTAGCCTTCTTATTTATGTTTTTCTTTCCTTTTCTTTTTATTAAAATCTCCAAGCATGTTTTACAAATAAAATAAAATAAATGAAAAAAAAAAAGGATTCCATGCGAAATTTAGAGGTGTTTGTTTGAAAATATATGTATATTATATATACTCACCAGGAGTTGTTATGTCTTTTGATTGTTGTACTAAGAGCAAGGATTATGGGTGTAGTGCTTTCCTTTAAGGTGAAGGAGTTTGATCAATTTTGATCAAATTAGACCCTACTTTGGATAGAAAGAAGACACTCTTTCACCCCAAGTCTATCAACCACTCCTTCGATCGAAGGAGTGCTTGTCAGTCTTCACTGGACTCCACCCGTCTAGTTATTATTATTTTTTATTTTTTTTAAAAAAGCTAGACGAGGGAAGTTCATCAGTCTAGCCTCTTTTATCCCACTATTCCATAGTGTAAAAAACACTTCTTTACCTAGTCATTCTTCCGTTTTGAAAAGGATAGAGTGTTAAAACACTCTATCCTATAGCCCTTGCTCTAAAGAAAATTATTTCAAAGTAAAAAACACTTTTTCACCTAGTCATTCTTCCGTTTTGAAAAGGATAGAGTGTTAAAACACTCTATCTTATAGCCCTTGCTCTAAAACAAGTCATTTCAAAAGCAGTGAACGACTTGTGTCTTCGATCACTAGGCGTCCAAACACAAAAGTTTAAGGGTAGTGAGAATATAGGCATGATCCCACTGTTTTTTTTGAAAAAAACGGATTCTATCCAGTTAAGTGCAAGGTGGCAGTTATCTAATCTATTTTTGGTCATATTTACCCACGAACCACATCTTCTTGGTGGGAAGGGTAAAAATTATTCGACGATCCTGAAAGCGGTGTAACGATCCTGAACCGGGATTGACTAGCCTGAAAATGGTGTAACGATCCTGAAATGGGCTCGACAAACTTGAAAAGTATTGCAGAAAGTCGAGTTCCCACCAACCAAAAACCTTAAAACACTTGGGAATGATGAACCCATTTGGGGAATGATTTAACGAACTTGAAAAACAGTGAAACAATCCTGAACCGAGCTTGTCGAACCTGAAAAATGATTTAGAAGGTCAACGTGGCAACGAGTAAAGGGTCAATAAGTAAACTGTAGTGGGACTTAACCAAGACGGTTGGAAAATTTGACAGTAGGCGGCCTATATTCAAAATCTTTAAAAAAACGGACCTATATTTATAAACCGGGTTTTCTAGTGAACCCATAGTTAAATAATCTAAATAAATACTATTAGTGTAGGTCAATCTGTAACAATTTGATCAAAAAAATATAGTCATGTGATCGGTAGGATTGACCGTGAGATTTAAGATGGGGCTGAAAACAATTATTGATCCGCCTGTATTAATCATGAACAAAACTCAGAAAGTTTACTTGAGTAGAATTGTTTCCTAATTCTCATCATCTATCCAAGAAATAAGATCCTCAAATTCTTTTTATTTGTGTCTTACTACCTTATATTTTTCGGCAACCTTCGACCACGAAGATTGCGCTTACATACATTTTTTCCATTTCACGTTGGACCACAAAAAACTCAGGACCGGGAACTTCAACTCACCGTTACAAGCATGCAATCTCTAGCCAAAAGGGGAATGACTAGAGGTACCTACTGCTACTGTATACCCACGGGGCTTGAAAGTGGGGGTGACGTACAAGTGACCACAATCACACTCAGGGACGGAGTTAGAATTTGAATTCAGAGGGGACAAATATACATAAGGAAAGTGGGTATATATCTAAATTTGATTAAGTGGTCGAAGGCCGTCCGATTTTTTTTCCTATAATTTTTAATTAACGACGAAAAAGAGTTGCATATTAATATATATTTAAGAGCACAATTTTATTTATTTTAAAGCATAAACCAAGATTTTATAATAATAGTATATATTCCCGTTGTAGCCATCAGAAACATAACGAAAAAAACATATCAAATATGTAAATTTAAACATAAAATATTAACTTAAAGCGAACCAATAACCCCTTTAAATAGGAATGTCCTTTTTTTTGTTTATTAATGGAAATTTTTGATTGAAAACAAAATAAAATTTATTAATTAGCAAGTTTATATTTTTATGCTTATGAAATTGTTTTCGCAACTTATAAAAGTTAATAAATTACTAAACCTATAAGAGTAATATTACAAAACCTAGTGGAGACCGGGGTCCCAACTGGACCCTATGTAAATCCGTCCTTGATCACACTAATTATAACATTCAATGAAACATATGAATTCAGTTGGTTACTTTTGTTGCATGGTGAATGAGTTATTAGATGGATAGAAACTATAAATAAAGAGATAAAATCTTGGTGTCACTATAGTATAGTGCTAAAATTATTGGACGAAATCAGTTATTTGAGTTTAAAATTCGCCAGCATTAAGTTTTTTACGGATCAAAAAAAATAAAGAGATGAAATCGTAGATAGAAATAGAAAGAGATGAGTGTGGGGTGTATGAGACCGAGGCCACCGCTAACGGGCTACAACCAACCTGTCCTTCCTTTGAACTGTTTTTTTCTACCTCCTTCCTTCGTCACCTCCCCTTAATTTGTAGGGTCTGTGTTAAAGTCTGCGGGCATTCAACTCAAAACCAATTGGCAATGAGTGGACTATTATCCATATTATATTTTAAGTTCATCATGGGGATTAGTAATATGGGACTATTATCCTTCACACGCCCTCTCACGTGTAGGGCACTCTGTGGGCCTTTAACACGTGGATCATTGTATGTACGGGTAGCTGTAGGACTTACTCAAAACCAATTGACAATGAATGGAGTGATAATTGTAGGGATAATTGTAATGTGAGACTATTATCCTTCACAGTCTGAAAGCTAAGTTCATCTTTCTCTGACTCTTCTCTTCTCTCTTCTCTACTTCTTCTCTTTTCCTTTCCCTAACTTTCTTTCCTTCTGTACCTAGAAAAGACAGAGATTATCAGACAAAAAAGTTTAACTGTTTGCTTGTTTTTTTAAGTAAACCAAAATGATTTTCACTGTATACATATACCCACTTTTATACATGTACTCTAACTCATTTATCTGATATATATTCATCCACCACACAATGTTCTTTATATATATATGTAGGAAGATCTAGACATCTATATACATTACACGACTTAGTATAGGTTGTTTAATTATTGATCAAAAAAGCTGTTGTGGTATTGCAACTACAATAGCAAGCAAGCAGCAGCCGATAGTATATGGCAATTTCAGCAACCATGAATCACAACAACGATGATAAAGATGATCACGATCACGACATGGTTATCCCCGGTTTTAGGTTTCACCCTACTGAGGAAGAACTCATCGAATTCTATCTTCGTCGTAAATTTGAAGGGGAACACTTTAATGTTGAATTTATAACCTTTCTCGATTTTTATCGTCATGACCCTTGGGAACTTCCAGGTATATAACCAATTTGCGCGTACCTTAAACCAATAGTATGTTCCTTTTATTTTTCAGATCATCTATGTGTACAATTCTCTGATATATCGGATTACTTTCAATTAGTACTAAAAAACTTTATATGTATATAGTTTTTGGTAAATTTATATAGTACTCGAATTTGTCTTCCTGCTTTTAAGATTTGATGATCTCTTCAATTATCTTGGTTGTCACTTTGCAGCACTGGCAGCAATCGGAGAAAAGGAATGGTTTTTCTATGTGCCTAGAGATCGAAAGTATCGGAACAGTGATAGACCCAGCCGCATAACCACTTCTGGATACTGGAAGGCTACTGGTGCCGATCGAATGATTAGAAATGGAAGTAATAGGTCAATTGGGCTTAAGAAGACATTAGTCTTCTACTCTGGTAAGGCACCTAAAGGTATCAGAACTAGTTGGATCATGAACGAGTATCCGTTGCCACAACACGAGACTGATCGATAACAAAATAAGGTACTACACGTGAAGCTGAATAGAAACCATATTAAAAAATATGCCCAACTTGTGTCTTATCATCATTTTTGAAACAACTTGAGGAGTTGATGAGTACTAAGTAATACTAGACCTTCTTAGTATCATGGGTTATGATCTCAATTTCTCAAAGTGAACTTCTCTTGCTGAAAATGAACATGAACTAGTTTGATTTCTTCTTTCATCAAGCTTCGTCTAATCGTCTCTTAGTATATTACCTAGCTACTTAGAGATTAGGGTTTCAATATGAAGTCCTTATTGCTCTATATCCAGGAGTACTACATAAGAAGATTATGGACATGTATATAGAGCATGATGGATGAGGTATATGAATCAGAAAAAATCTTTTTAAGCAATACATAATTATCTAACTCGTATGTGTCATTTGATCACTCGCGTATATTTATCTTTCTTTCAGAAGATCACATAAGCAATTGTTTCGATTTCAGGCGGAAATTTCACTTTGCAGAGTATACAACAGAGCCGGAGAAGACGTCACCCCGTCCTCAGCAAGAGGAATCATGCCACAGGAGAAAAAACAACACAACATAGTTAATCATTCCAACGCAACATGGTTAATCTTCTTAGTTGTGTTCTTGCTTTTTCTGATGGTTTGTGGTGGTATAGGGTTGAGATTAAGGGAATGTTGAATTTTCAGGGAAGATTAAGCTATAAATGTCGTTTATTTTCTCTCTCTCTCTTATTGTAGTATCTAGTTTCAATTCATTGCGGAGGTTTTGTTTGCTATTTAAAGATTTAATCATATTTTATAATGGATGTTTCTGTTCTAGTATTTCATCCGAGAGTTAATCAGTATTTATCAAATCTGTTATCTAATGGAATAATCTTATTTTAAAAAAACAAAACATTATTATTTGTAAAACGCAAAACATTCATTTGTTATTAGCAACATTACATCCAGAAAAAACCAAAAATAACAAATAGTAAATCGAGATTACATTGCATAACGTAGGATTTTTGTTCGAGCTTCATCTCGATTCACTTCTCAGTCTAATAAAAGCTTAACATTTTTTGCTGATGAGTTAGCAATTGAATCTCTTATCAGTGAGTTTAAATAGCACAAAAAAGAGACCAGGGGAAGCATAGAAAACTGCGAGTCAACTGTTCGACAAAAAGCTTAAAAAATCAAAAATAATTTTTTTAAAAAAGGAACTCATATAGCGTGGCAAATTTGCAACATAAATACGTTGTCGCAAAATGGTATAAAGTGTCACAATATCCCTGAGTTAGTACAACCCCACATGAAATAGTAACATTTACAACACCCCAAACGTGTAAATTTTTTTTGAAGCATAAAAACGTGTAATGTTTGTAAGTGTTAAAAACTCATGTCTAGGGTGTACGTAAAGGACGAATTTTGCAACACTTTTTTCCCTTGGCAATGATTATTTGTTTCAGATGTTTGTTCTTCAAGTATTAAGAATTCTACCGCAAAGCTTGATTTTGCAACACATATTTCCTCTAACTTATATTCTATACAAATATATGTTCATCTTCTTCTCCATCTAATTAGAGGAAGCTAGGGTTTGTTCCAATTTTCTCTTCTTTCAAGATTTTTATCGAACACTTGATGTGCATTTATTTTGTTCTTGAGAACGTGAACTTGTTGTGTTGATTTGGCTCCCTTTTTATAGCTTTTTTGACCTGAAAACTAAAATTGGATAGAAACCCAACAATTCAAGTCTAAAACATTCACAAATTATAGTTATTCAACTTATCAAATTAACGGCAACAACACCATGTTCTTGGCTGTTTTGTAGCTTCAAAACTAATGTTTTCTCACTAATTTGTTGCTTCAAGTCCAACAACAATCCAATCTTTCATTCCATCTCAATTTCAAAATCATGCCCTAAACCCTCGCAAAAACTCATGGGAACAATCAACTCTAACAGCAAACAACATCACACCTTGAAATGTTTTCATGGCAAAGAATACCTGTCCAAACTGAGGCTAATTTTAAATTTACTAAGAGCATCTCTAAAGGCAATGTGGTGTGTATCCTATGTGTTTTTTTTTATGGATATGAGATCAAAATCTACTTAAATTAAGGATGCAGGTAGAGGTGTAGAATATACCGTCCCAACACAACACAACCCACGAAGTCTACGTATTGTACTATGTTGTGCCAGAAAAATAATTGTGTTAAGTCGTGTTGTCTCAGTAAACTTATTTTATGTTTTCCAAAAAAATATTTTCGAATATTATATATATTATTATAGAAATAAATCAATATAATAAAAATAAAAATATAAAAAATGGGCTAGAATAAAGATTCTTTTGTGAAATATACAAGAAATTTGATGTATTGTACTATTTCGTGCAATGTAATATGCATGTTATTACATGCTTTCTGAAAGTGTTGTGATGTACTGCACGTTGTGCTGTGTTGATGTGCCTATTAGTCTGGCACAACACAACACACTAAGCTAACATGCTGTGTTGTGCCAGATCACGTGTTATGCTATGCTCGAAATTTTACATCATTTAAAAAAACCTTTGAAACTAGAAGATTACTTGAAAGATGAATATTTACATTTGTGTGGTGAAAAAATGAATTTCCGATCCCACTTTAATACTCACTTTAATACTCTCTCTATCCCTAACTAGATGATCTCTTTCAAGTTTGTACAGTTTTTAAGATAAGGAGGAGAAAGAAGTATTTTTAAATATTTTTTCAATTATATCTTTATGGATAATAATTAGTAAAATTTATAAATAATATATATCTCTCAAACTATCCTACGGATATTTATAAACTTTATATCATTGATTTTTTTTTTAAATACCTACCTAACAAATACAAGCATGACTATCAAATTATATATATTTCTTATAGTAACAATAATTAATTAAAATGATAGTTTTAGAAATATATCCATATTTAATAATATAATTTTTAAAAGGATAAATTTTAAAATAAGAAGATTATCTATTTAGGGACGGAAAGAATAATATTATTGTCTTTAACATGATTTTGGAAGAAGAACACGATAGTCGCACAATTGCAATTTGCAATAGAACATTTCATGAGTTATCCCGACAAACAGTGTATTTTTTCTGTCTCGGAGTTACGTTACTTACAACTTTCACAATAAGAAGGGACCATCTCTAGTTAGTTTTGTTTTTTATCACTTGTGATCCGTGAAACATTGAAGTAGACAACACAGTTAGCAATGACTTTTCAGCCAACATCCAAACCAAAACAAGTAACAAGTATAGTATCAAAAAACATACACACTCCAAATTTTACCACATTCATTCATTTATTCAAATGAAGATAGATTGAGTTTACAGTTTTTTTTTGTTTTTTTATATCCCATCTCACTACGAATCAAAGTAATAATGTTAAAATAATACATCTAATACAGTAACAGCAGTACCAAACAGTGTCAGAGGGTCAAAGCCTATTTATTTTTGGTATATTTATCAATTAATTATTGTTGAATGCCATCCAAAAATTAAATGAATCCAACAGTTCAGTTTGGTCCTACTCTTATTTTTTATTAGTGTTTCAAAGAGAATGTTACCTTTCGAGAACTGAAGCAACCATATCCAACCGACTCTTTTACAGCATTTTACGGGGGAGACCTACTGTCCCCAGCAACTTGCACTGCATGAATTTTACAGACAAATTAAGAGGGTGCATATTGTTTATTTATACGCCCTCTTTTTATCAATATAATCCTTTCTTATCGATTAAAAAATAAAATAAAATAAAATAAAATAAAATAACGATTTTAATTTACTATTAAAATTAAATAATGTCATTATATTTGCTGACAAGTATCTTGAAATATTGATGCAAACAATACAATAAAAGTTCTAAAAATTCTACATTATGTTGTGTTAAGGACGATTGAACAGAAAGGAACAATCGAGCCTTTAGAGGTCGACACAAAACAACATTAGTCATCATTGGTTTAGTTGTGCAAGCTAGTTTTATTTAGCTGTGATTTAGATGTTTTCAGGCTATTAGACTCGAGTGAAATTTTGAGTAATTGGCGGACGCTAATGCACATGTAATAACATTGATTTTGATGTTGTAATTTTTTTTCTTTCTTTCAAAGAAAACCTTCTATTTAAGAAAAAGAATGAAAAAAGCAGTTAAGTAATGCATATAAATCCATGATTTTTTTACTTGATCGTGTAAATCCATCGAATATTATCACATTTCATTCTAAAAAATGATGACAAGAGTCATACGTATGTATGCAAAAAGAGAAAGATGCCAAAAACTATCTCAAATGGAATATGTAAGGCCAATTATTGTGCAACGCTTAACAGTATGATCTTCAAGAATGCAAATGGTACATTCCATAGTCAGAGACAACACAATGAATTGGGTCAACGACAAGTCCAATGAGTGTCACCTGTCTTCGGCTTTTGCTCTGTCTATATTTATGGTCGGCGGTGCCTGAAAAACCCACCACCATAATTTGCTCTTGGAGCCGACTCATGTTTATCTTTCAGCAGTCTCTGCCATTGTTATTCGTAATCCCATTTCTCGTTGTTGTCCATGCTGGTGTCATCCACACCTACTCTAGTAGCGCCAAAGATGGGAGACGCTATGGTTTCTGATGTTGCATCATGCGATCCATGCAATCATGGTGCAGAAATTAACTAGTTCACAAAAAATTATTTTATATGATAAGTTCGTCAACTTTTGACAGTAACGTAATTAACTTGAGAAGTTGAGAGAGATTTAGATACCAAGAATAGATCTTCAATTTCAAAGATGCTAGTGTGGATATTGGCGGTGGTGGGTGTGGTACATAGCCTCTAGAGTATTGAGAATGACCGTATCTGTACTGTACACCTAATATAAATTATTTTTAAAATGATAAACACACGGCCGATTAAATTTTATGGTATCTACCGAGTGATATAAAGAGATGGGACCTACCTTAAACCCGTCCTCCTAACACAGATTGGGTAGGGATCACCCCTTTTTATTACTGGTACACACCACGGGTTTCAAGCCACGATATGTATATTAGGATTTAAAAAAAAAAAATCTTACAGAAACATTTAAAATATATTCACTGGGTGTAAAACGTGTCGTGATGTGTTGACACATTGTATGAAGATATGTGCCCCTAGTATAATATTGTTTGTTGGGTTGTGTTATGGCATGAATTTAAGACGTGCTGTGTCGTGCAATGTATTTTAGTCAAAATCAAAGCATATCATGACACACATAAATTATCGTGTAATGTCGTGTTATGCCGTGCCAACACATTTATTTTATATTTTCTAATAAAATATTTTTTAGATAATAAATAATTTAACGAACTTTCAAAAAAATTATAAAAAGTTTAACAAAACTAGTTTAAAATTTACATATAATATCATTATTGCATTATTGGATTTTATTGTTAAAAATGAGTGTATGATTTTACATGATAACAAGTACATCATTATTTATTTTACTATCATCAATTGAACACTGACACATAATTATATTTTTAAAAATATATTATTAGTTAATAAATATGAATATTATATGTATTGACGTCATACAAAATTTATTAATATGACAAAATAAAAAAAATGTTCTAAAGTTAGCTAGAATATTTTTTTTTGTGAAACATAATGTAGTATATGGTGTATTATTTTGTATTTTATGAGTGCCACATGCGGTGCTTGTTCATGCTGTATGTTTTATTGTACTTTGTACTTATCCATGTTACGTGTTCTATTGTATCGTGTGCTGATTAGGCTGGCATATCACAGCACACGAAGCTACTGTGTTGTCCCTCTTGCTATGCTAATTGGCGTGTTATACTGGATTACGTCCAAATTTTAACATGTTGTGATGTGCTCGTTCTAGCACAAGACACACCTTACGCCTCTATCTATTCAATATAAACGAGCTTCCTGCCATAGAAAACTGGGCACTAAATTGCAAAACCTATCTTTTCTAAACTAAAACTATTGAGTACATTGTGAGATATTTGTAACTTAGGATTTTGTAGATATGTCGACTCCCATACTTAAACATCAAACCCACCACACTTGCGCATGCATGGGACCGTTTAGGTTAGGTATATCAGTCACGTCCTTTGACATTAGTCTTCTCAATGACAACAACACCATCCATCAATCACTCTTATCAGAAGAAGTTCAGAACCAAAAATTTTTTATCCGTCCGTCCGTCCGTCCATCATCGGTTGCTCTAAATAAGAGATCGAGAAGTGACATGAATGATGCAATTGTGGGGATCAAATAGTAGGACTATTTAAAGAGGTCAAATTGGATGCATTATTATTTTTTTGGTTGTATTATTAACAAACAAGACAAGGTATAGCTTTTTCATAGCGAAAAGATATATTATAAACAAATTCTAAAAAGATAACTTTAACAATTAAAGACGAGAAATGCTAAAAGGAAATAAATGAAACGAACTTGTTGCAATCGATGAAAATGAAATTTGGAAAAAGGAAATTGATATTTAGATATTCTTTTTAATCTTTTTCTTTTTGAGATATATATAGTTTTTTCTCTAGGAAATAAGTAAATATACTTCATTCTACATTTAATCTGTTATTTTCATTATTTCGCCATTCTTAAGAAAAAACAAAATAAATGAATTTATATTATTATTAGGGAATGAATTTCTTAACTTAAATGAACTATTATAATGTTGGAATAAAGAAACAATTAACAACAATTTCATTTTTTGGAATAGTATTTTTTTTTATCAATCAACATATTTCAATTTATTCAAATCAAAACAGTGATTACATAATCAAAATACAAGACGATTGGAAACCTAATAAAATAAAGATATCAATTACAAGTAAATCGCAAAGAGAAAGAACCATAAACTGTAAAGATACCCAATTTTTATCTATGTAGTAGGAAAGAATGGTGGTATTATCCAGAATCAACTCCAACCATTTAATTTGGTTTTCTTCTTTTTTGATAAGAGATGCTCCTAAAAGGGAGAAGTATTTTGCCCGTAATCTTGTATACCCAAACAAACCCGATTGCCCTAAATCTCTTGGGTTGAGAATAGATTCAAAATCATACCGTGTTGAATAATCGATGTTTTTGAATCGAGAATAGAAAGCCACGATCCAGCCATTAAAATGTGAAGAAATCACACTCAAAACGAAGAGATAATCGTCCCAAACGGTGAAGAAAAATCGCCCCAAATAACGAAGAAATATGTCAAAAGACATCAAAATAAATAGAAAATATGTTTTATTTGATTAACTATTAACTAAAACTTGAAAAAGAAAAGAACGTTTGCTCAGATCTGGTCCAAAAGGACCAAATATGAACAAGAGGATTTGGAGGCAAGTTTTTTTTTTCTTTTGGAGAGAAGAGGAAGAAGAGAGAGAATTGAATGAAATTTGTTGATAGTATTGTTGTATTGTTAAATATTTAATTTTGAACGTCCGATAAATTATTAACATGCATAAATTACAACATAAATTATATGTAGTATCACTACACCATTTTCCTTGATTAGTAACTAGATTTCGCAACAGCTTTGCCCATGTTGCGAATTTTCTGTTGCTAATTTCAATTGCAACAAATTCGTAATACCTTGTCTTCGTTAAAAAATTCGCAACAGTTTAAAAATAGTTGCGAGTCGCAACAGATTGGAGTTGCACATGTGCCACTCTTGAGTGTGGCTTCCCACACTTAAGCTAACTCGGTTTCATCCCATTCAGATAATTGACAGTCAGTTTAATTAAAAACTGACTCGGGTTTAGACTATATCGAACCGAATTATCTCATTCTCTATCTCGTTCTCATTCTCTTCTCTCTTCTATCTATCTCACTCTCTACTCTGATTTAAGAGAACTTATGAAGTCTCAAATAAGTAATCTCTCCAAGATTAATGCAGAGTGATTTTTTCATTAGGGTAATTTTTTTCAATCTGGGAAAAATCTTATTAAGGTTTAGACTTTAGACTAACTAACCTCAGATCCTCCTTCATTTTCTAAAGTTAGGGTTATGTCATCTCATAAGTTCTAGATTTGTAGAGTTCTAGTGGGTTTTTGGTATAGTTCATTAGTGTTGTGTTTTTTTTTTTCCGATTGTTGAAGAGTTAGGTTTCTTCAACTTTTTAAAGAATTTTATATCTTATCCATTGTTCTTGTTCTTCACTGAGATGAATGGAAGAGATTGGGGTGGATTTAGAGTTAAAATCGATATGGAAAGGTCTGTTTTCATCTGATTTGAGTTTGCACATAAGTCATGAGAATTTGGGGAGGATTTGAACAGAGAAACCAGTAAAGAGATGGAACTGCAGTCGTTGATTTTGCTTTACTTCTGTATACCATTCTCTGTAGCTTCTTTCGTTGAAGATGTACTTAAGAAAAATTCAGTATCACAGTATTCTCACCTGATGGTCATCTTTTGCAAGTTGAGTATGCCTTAGAGCTGTACGGAAAGGAAATGTAGTTGTTGGTGTTATAGGTACTGATACTGTTGTTCTTGGTGTCGAGAAGAAATCTACTGCTAAACTTCAAGACTCTAGGTATAACCCTTTTTCTCTATTTCGCTCTTTAGTATTTGAGTTTTGCAATTTAGATCTCGATATGTAACTTTTTGCTTCAGATTTTGTTTGTTGAAATAGTGTAATTAGTTTTAGATGAAATTTTAGGGTTTCTGTTTGTTAAAGGTACTTTAGAAAAATATGATTGTGTTAGATAATTAGCAATTGAAACCTAAACCTAGAGATGATTTTAGACCTGAATTTGATTAAACTAGGGTTAGGCTATCTTATGTATACGAGTTACTGTAGCATTATGATTAACCCTTGTTGTTGATGTTCTTTCCATTTAACTACTTCAGCACTAGCATAAGAATCCCTAATGATACCAAATCTTCTGCACTCCCCCAACTTGTCTCTGTTCTAGAACTAAAAAAACCCAGAGTTATTACTGCATTTGCATCGATGGAACCGACTACTTTACAAGAAATCTCACTTTTTCTTTGTGGGTTTTCAGAGAATTTATGAATTTTGTGTTTTAATTTGTATTTTGTTGGGGTTTGGTTCAAATATGTTCAGGTAGAAGAGCTGCCACCTGCACTTGATTCAACTTTAGAACCACCTTCTGTTTTCGATGGAACAACAAGGTTGTATATTTTATACATGTTCCCTTATGCTCAGCCTGTATGGATTACAAGGAATTTCAAGGTAAGTACTCTTTGTATAACCCTTGTTTGAAGTGGTGGCAGTAATCTACCAACTCAAATGGTCTCTGATTCAAAATTCTATTGTGAGGTGTAGGGATTGCGACTAAAATGTAGTCTACTCCCTGAACTGATTAACCCGTACTTCTTGTTCCTCTTGTGCATCCATAATATTTCTGATAAAATATCATATGTAGTTAAGTAGTTAAAAATGTTAACCGAAGTATGTTTCTGTGCAAAATATAATCAACATAAAATCTTCTCTCTGCATGTACTTTGTTAAGCAATCTGAGTCGTATGTGTGTAATATCAGCGGGCACTGACATACTTCAGAAGGCCATCCTGTCTATACCAAAATCATGTGCTCATAAACTACTTTGTTTTACTTGCTGTGGCAGATACTTTTCTGATATTTTCTCCCTTAATACTACTTTTCTTTTTAATTAATATTAGACTTCTGATTTTCTAAGTTTGTTTGTAGGTGAAGGATGTTCTTGACGATTGTTATTTTCCAGACTTAGCTAATCTCAGGTCTTTGTGTTATGTCCTTTTTTCCATTGTTATCTTTTATAACTACTCATCTTATAGTCTTTTAGTACTCGTGTATTTTTCAACTTTATTGTACGATATGTATGAGCCTGTTAGTCTGCGTTTTCACACAAAGTATGTTTGTGTTTGTTGAACTTCTAATGATTACATCATTCTTAACAATCATTTGAGTAGACCGAGCCTTATTTACAAGGCCTTTGTTTGATGTATTTCCTATCTTGTCTCATTGTAGGTTTTATGCAAACCACGACAGATATGAAGCATGATTATACCCAATTGCAAACCTTTATATCTAATTGAAGAAATCTCTTGTAAGATTTTCATTTTTCTTAACACACTATGTAAGATTTGATTCTTTTTTCAACACTTTGTATGATTTCCTTGGATGTAATACTATGGTTAAACTGAAGAGTAAAAGAACTGGAATTTAGGGAATGATTTATTGCTTGCTTGGTGTTCAGAATGCTGGGAACCCAAATTTTAACGGGGGTAACTTGATTTTGTTACAGGGAACTTTAATTTCGACCTGGTTTTGACCGGGAAAAACCACTATTTTTTTGAAGTTACAAAATTTTCACAACTGTACTAAGCTGTTGCGAAATTCCAGTTTCACTACTGTTTAAAACAGTTGCGATCTTTTAACGTTGCAACAGTTTAGAAAGCTGTGACCAAAAATTTACAACGGTAATGTAGCCGTTGTGAAATATTACAACATCGACTTTCATAGTAGAATAGAACTGTGCGACCCCACTTTGCAACTGCCGCTCACCGTTGCTAATCACTAAATTTGGTGTAGTGTATGTTTCTCTCCCACTGGCTATTTTTGGCGAGAAAACTCCAGAAATTTCGATCATGTTCTTTTGTTGGTTTTTAAGAGATTTTCTTTTTGTAGCTACTTTTTTTTATTTTTTTATTCTTTTTGGTATATAATTTTATTTTATTTATTTTGGTTGTCGGTTACGAAATCTTGCCTACACTTTAATGATGCATAGTTTACGAAAATTATCTTGTCTCTAGTTTAATTCGTTCTATCATTCTTTTATTAGCTAGGTTGTTTAACAGATTCTATTTCTTTTATTAGCTAGGTTGTTTAACAGATTCTATTTTACTTGTCGGAATTGTACCGTTTCAAGTACATATATTCTTGTTATGTATTGATTCTTCGTGCACTTGAAATCTATGCAATTTTAATTTGCTATTTAACGAATGTAAAATCTATATATACTATAAATAAAAAAGTGAATGAGAGTTTTTTTGTATAAGGGTTGCAGATTTTGGCATACTGGGACGTTAAGGTCTCAAGTTTGTCCGTTAATGGGTTTGGTTGTCGAGACTCATTTGTTAACCAATCAAACAACCCCTTATGCTTCAAAAAAAAAGAAAATAAGAAAAACCAGCCCCTAAACTCTTAACTCACATAATTACATTTTTATAATATTATATTCTATTCATTCAGTTTTATAATTTTCGTCGTCTATACTATTTCTTTCGTTTTAAAATGGTATCTTGTTTATAGGCGTATTTTTTAAATAAAATTTCAAATTTTTTTTTTTAATTATAAATTTATTTTTAATGAGATTTAATTTAAAATCATAAAAAATATTTATTTAGGGAAAAAGATTTACTAATTGAAACAGAGGGACTACATCCTAGACATTAGGAATAATATTCGTTGTCTCTAACCTTCAAAGTTCAACCTACCATGTGGACATGAAGATAACAATCACTCAAACCGAAGTATGATTTTTATTTCTTCGTTAATTAAATATACATCTTATTACACTATCACTAGAAAATACGTTGAACATCAAAAAATAAAAGATCTCGAATGATAGCGATTAAATATAACCCTCAATTAAATTCAATATAATTGCATCTCCAATAGTAAGTATTAAGAATCATATGCGGAGGTCTTATTTAGATCCTTATTTATAAAACTTTATATATATGGTAAAAGTTAGAATGTTTTGTTCATGAACCATTTTCAATAGTATAGGGTTTTATTTTTATAATTTGATTTATGGATAAAGAATAAAAGTGATTTCTTTTTCCTATTGGTTTACATAAATTTATTTAGAAATAATAATATAAAAATAGTTACAAAAATTACATGGAGGTCATTCTAAATGTCTAGATAAGACTTTTTCTAAGACCTTTGTATTTATTTTGACACCCCTCCTACTTTGTAGGACCTACTGTTAGAGATAAATTTAATTCAAATGAGGGTCTAAAATCTTATGCGTCATGAAAAAAAAAAAAATTCTCACCTTCTGTTGGAGATGCTCTAAAAGCATCTCCAGCAGGATATTAAAAAAGTCTTAAATTTAAGATCACATAAAATTTTGGATGTTTTAAGTAAAAAATTGTCTCCAACGAGAACCTGAAGGGGGAATGTAAAGATGATGTGTATGATAGTTCTCTTAGAAGATATAAACATCCTAGTCATTATTATCAACGTTTATTATGACATAAATTAATTATATAATTTTAAATTAATAGCTAAAATGGTTTTCAACTAAAATAAAGTTTTTATGGTTGCAGATGTTTTTTTTTCACGTCCGTCAAATTAAAAAAATTAATCTTACATTCGTAAAACAAGCTTAAGTACACATAAAATATACACCAAGTTACCATTAGAGATGCCCTTACCCAAACATGAATGAAAGATTTTACCGTTACTAATACATGACCCCCCGGACGGTGATTAAGGAAGACGTGGATGAAGAAAATGGCATAACTATAGTCTATAGATCGAGTACCCACGCCTTGACTAGCTAGGTTCACAAATTTTGAAATTATCAACATATGAAACCATTGACTGGTCAACGGTCTTGGGACCTAATGAAATACAGAAAAATTGGGGCCTATTAATGTATCATACCGATTAGTAAATTTAGAACTTTTCCGATGACCGTTGTATATATTTTCTATAAGGCAACACAAACAAGATTTTTATTTTTATTTTTTAAAAAAATTACAGAGAAAAAGAAATCTATCTAATTGTATTTGATCTCTTCTTTTAATTAGTATAAATTTTATTTTTAATAATTTAAAATTTTATTAAATTTAATTAGAACTAAATATGGTTGTTTAATATATTAAAATCAATTTAATTAAATAAAAAATGACTAAAAAGAAGTAAAATACAGTAGCTTCGGATGTGAATTAAACCAATACCAGCTGATGCCGACATAACATGACTGATATCCGATAATTAATGCCGTAAACCATGATTAAACACTATTGCCAAATGTGTTACTAATAATTGTCCTAAATAAACCCGTATTAAATGGTGACCATTGTATTGACACGATAATTTTCAAGGTTTGGATTTGAATGCTCGGGTCTACCCGTCAATGTCATTTTATTAATCTTTTAATATTTATTGATAAGAGAAGCACAAAACAGAAACACGATGATACGTAAAACAAAAATAAATTAAAAAAATAACGGAAAATTACATCAACAAATTCATTCAAAACTTTCAAGTGAATTCCTTGTTTTGATTTTTTTTTTCTTTAAATCATGTAAACAGAAAAGAAACTATCTGGTTGGGAAGAAGAAGTATCTTTTACTACCATATTCTCTAATACCGGTGATGATGAAAATGTTGGATAGTCATCATAATCATTTTTATCTGTAAACATGGCTAGATTATGAAATCTATTTTTTTTAGCACTAGCCGTCATGATTAACATCTGAAAGGAAATAAATTGGTTGTTCATTGCTCTTCGAGAATAAATCTCACCCTCCTCTTCTGATAAATCTGCCGATCGATTCCTTTCAAAGAAACATGACTCACACCATTAACGATATTACTTCAAGGACTAGTAGCAACACTTGGGCATTTTGTTGCAATTTTCTCGATAACTTGGTTAGCAGCTTGCATAGATATTTTCTTTAAAATTCAAGTTCAACACTACTTACATTGCCGTTATCTCTTATATTTCCAGGAGAATGCACCGGAGCTAGCATGCTATTAACTAGTTCACGAGGAACTAATGAGATGAGATCTACTCCATGATCTTCAATTACAACATCTACAACAATGATTTCAATTGGGTTATTCACAGCTTGTGCCATCCTGACACCGTAGTACTGTCCTTCAAGATAATTGACGTGGGTTTTGCCACATATTATATATAATTTTTCTTTCTTTTCACGTGCCTCTAATTCCGCTCATTTCGTTATTTCTTTGCAACCTCAGCCCTTACAACTCCCTGACGGCGCTTGCACCCTCCCAAACTGTGTCCACTCGATTTACAATAAATGCAAAAAGAAGCACAGTCTTTCGTATGTAAAGTAGGCCATGAACTCAAAGACATCATCTCGACTAAAATTTCATCATGCAGCTTCTTGAAAGATCAATTTACAAAAGAACTCTTGTAAAGTGATCGTATAATTAAGATTTAGAGTATTGTCATCCACCTTCAATGGTGCTCCCACAACACTTGCAATTTCAAATAGGGTTTTCTTACACCAATATTCCAAGATAACGCCATATATACGAGTCCACACTTGAACTAGGTTTTGTATTTGATAATCAGGATTAAAATCCTTAGTCTAGCGTTATAAGTGCATTATACCAGGTTTCAAAGAGATTGAACCAATAGATCATCATAACCTGAATTGAAATGAAAACAAGCATAACATTTCCCAAGAGAAGAGATTACCGAGGATATGTTGGAAGGCCATATTGTAAGCATCTTTTTTCTCATGTCTTCAATCTTCATCGGAGGAAGCCATTAGGAAGGATTAAACGCCCAATTAGATTGTTCTTACATTCATCGGCACCTTTGAGATATTCATCTTCAAATATCTTGATTTATAAAACATTATACTTCACAATAGGTTTTGGCAATTGAGAAAGAGAAATCCCTTGATTTATCAAACCAGATACCATCTATGTGTAGGAGATGGGTTTTTCCACATGTTGTTGAATTACAGAAGAAGGATTGCTCAACGTATTAGTAGTTAGAGGTGTAAAATGGGTCGGCCCATCCCAGCATAGTCCATTAAGAGGCGAACCCAACGTGCTATGTGTCGTGTTGTGCCGTGTCATAAATTAAGATGTGTCATGTTGTGCCGTGCTTGAGGGCGTGCTGTGTCCTGCTCTGCTGTGCTTGGCACATTTATTTTATATTTTTCAGATATTTAGATATTATATATGTTGTTATAAAAATAACTCAACATAACGAAGATAAAATATCAAAAATTGGTTAGAATAAACAATCTTTTATAAAATATACAAAAAATGTGTTGTATTATACCATATTGTGTAGTGTTTTATACATGTTATGACGTGTTTTCTTAGCGTGTTGTGTTGTGATGTGCCACATGCTTATCCATGCCACTTGTCGTGCTGTGCTACTAGGCCGATTAGTCTGGCCCAGCACAACACATGAAGCTACCGTGTTGTGCCATGCTGGACTAACTCACGCGTTGGGCTGGGATGTGCTCGTGCTGTCACGACCCAATTTACACCTCTATTAGCAGTACTAATCATGAATAGAGGATTGGTATCAACTATCATGATCGAGTAACATAACATCTCGATAATCAATAACAGAAGCTAACAAAGGTTAGATTCAACACTACCCTAAAGAGATTTCTACAAGAAAAATGTAAGAAATCGTCCACTACATGTAGCATAACTATAATATAAACTGGTTTTGTTGTACCTAAGTTGTGCAAGCTTGGCATAGTAGATGTAACCCTTGCCTTTCTTTCATAAGTGATAAAGGCACACATGGACGGCCATGCAGGTAATAACAAACATAGACATGTCGTACTTTGTAAAGAAAAAAATGATTTTACTGCTTTCACATTACAAAAATAGTAATTCCTAATGTGCGGTTGTTTTATGCATTCAAATTATATCATCTTTTTCCTATCACTACTAATTTGTAGCCCAACCAACTAACAAGTAAAATATCAAGTCTACCAACAAATTCATATTTGTTTTTGTTTTTATTTTTACTATAAGAGGTTAAAATTTAATTAAAAAAAAAAAGAAAAAGAGAAAACAGTGAGGGCCTAGGGGCGCCTAAGCGAAACAAGAAAATAGGCTAGAAGCCAAACAACAAACACAAAGCTAACAAAGGCAAGCCAAAAACAAGGCTAACCAAGCAAGACTAATAGAGGTGTATTGAATCAGGATTTTTATGGATAAAAATAGATTATAGTTTTGCCTGAATCTAGTGGAGTTATAATGTTTCTTAAAAGAATCCTAGATTCTTGTAGATATATAATTTTGGATTATAATAGACTGAACTTGGATTAATTTAGCTTTATATAGATTGAAATAGATTTTTAAACACTAAATAGTTTCTCAAAATAAAAGTTACAACACATAAAAAACAAAAGAGTTTGGTAAAAGTTTTCATATTCCGGATCAAATGACAAATTTGAAGATGTAGTTTAACACAAGCAACATGTGGAGATGAATGACAGAAGATACAATAATTATAGAGGAGGAAATGAGCAAGTTAATGAAGGAAAAAATTATTTTTAAAAGAGAAACTCGAAACTCATGACAACATCATCTTATAACCATGTGAGGGAATGTTATTTTTCAATGAAAAAAGATAGCATATCTTGATAAAAAAATATCTAGCATATAAGCTATCCAAAAGAATCCATGAAACTCTTATGGTTTGAGTTGATATTGATAGAAAATAATATACATATTTTGCCTATAATTATCCATAAAAATCTTTTTATATCATGGACCCCCTATTATTCAATAAATTTTAAGTGAATTGAATACCCAAGATATTTGTGGAATCTTAAATCTTAATTGAATACCACGGAATATTTACTGATTCTACATAAATCCTAATTGAATACCTAGGTGTTTTTAGGATATCTAACTATCCTCGTAACTCCCAATCTAATACACCACGTAAAAATGAACAAAGGCTGGAAAATCTACTATGACTAACATGTATTAATCATGATATGCTTAAAAAAACAGTATTAATCATGACAAAACTTAGAAAATCTACTCGATTAACATTACTGAACACTAGTTTTGGTAGATTTGTTTCATCTCATCATCTCTTCATGCGCAACTCCGACCGACCCAACCCCAAACACTAAGTTTACAAAGATTGTGCATATATCTTTTACCATTTCGCGCTGGACCACCGAAAACCCAGGACCGAGGGCCTCAAGGCACCATTACATACAAACTCTAGCCATAAGTGGAGCTCCTTGGAGCCTTAAGTGGGTGGATAATGACTAGTGAGGTACCTCCTACTACTGTATACCCAAGCGGCGGCTTAAAAAGTGGGGTGACGTACCAGTGACCACAATCACAAAATACAATAGAACACATGAATTCAATTGGTTACTTTTATTGCATGGTGAATGAGTTATTGATTGGATATAAACTATAAATAAAAAGATAAAATGTTAGATAGAAACAAAAAGAGAAGAAGAAGAGAGGTGAGTGTGGGGTTAAGGGGTGTGAGACCGAGGCCACCGCTAACGGGCTACAACCAACCTGTCCTTCCTTTGAACTGTCTTTTTCTACCTCCTTCCTTCATCACCTCCCCTTAATTTGTAGGGTCTGAAAGCTAAGTTCATCTTTCTCTAACTCTTCTCTTCTCTTCTCTTCTCTCTTCTCTACTTCTTCTCTTTTCCTTTCCCTAATTTTTCTTTCTTTCTGTATGTAGAGAAGACAGAGATTAACAGAGAAAAAGGTTTAACTGTTTGCTTGTTTTTTTTAAGTAAACCAAAATGATTTTCACTGTATACATATACTCACTTTTATACATGTACTCTAACTCATTTATCTGATATATATTCATCCACAACACAAGGTTCTTTATATATATGTAGGAAGATCTAGACATCTATATACAGTACACGACTTAGTATAGGTTGTTTAATTATTGATCAAAAAAGCTGCTGTGGTATTGCAACTACAATAGCAAGCAAGCAGCAGCCGATAGTATATGGCAATTTCTGCAACCATGAATCACAACAACGATGATAAAGATGAACACGATCACGACATGGTTATGCCCGGTTTTAGGTTTCACCCTACTGAGGAAGAACTCATCGAATTCTATCTTCGTCGTAAAGTTGAAGGGAAACGCTTTAATGTTGAACTTATAACCTTTCTCGATCTTTATCGCCATGACCCTTGGGAACTTCCAGGTATATAACCAATTTGCGCGAACCTTAAACCAATAGTATGTTCCTTTTATTTTTCAGATCATCTATGTGTACAATTCTCTGATATATCGGATTGCTTTCAATTAGTACTAAAAAACTTCATATGTATATAGTTTTTGGTAAATTTATATAGTACTCGTATTTTTCTTCTTGCTTTTAAGATTTGATGATCTCTTCAATTATCTTGGTTGTCTCTTTGCAGCACTGGCAGCAATCGGAGAAAAGGAATGGTTTTTCTATGTGCCTAGAGGTCGAAAGTATCGGAACGGTGATAGACCCAACCGCGTAACCACTTCTGGATACTGGAAGGCTACTGGTGCTGATCGAATGATTAGAAATGAAAGTAATAGGTCAATTGGGCTTAAGAAGACATTAGTCTTCTACTCTGGTAAGGCACCTAAAGGTATCAGAACTAGTTGGATCATGAACGAGTATCGGTTACCACAACACGAGACTGATCGATACCAAAATAAGGTACTACACGTGAAGCTGAATAGAAACCATATTAAAAAAATATGCCCCACTTGTGTCTTATAATCATTTTCGAAACAACTTAGAGGAGTTGATGAGTACTAAGTAATACTAGACCTTCTTAGTATGGTTATGATCTCCATTTCTCAAAGTGAACTTCTCTTACTACAAATGAACATAAATTTGGGGGGTGAAATATGCAAGGATTAGTTTGATTTCTTCTTTCTTCAAGCTTCTTTTTGTATATTTCTTAGCTACTTCAAGGTTAGGGTTTCGATATGAAGTCCTTATGCTCTATATACAAGGAGTACTACATAAGAAGATTATGGACATGTATATAGAGCATGATGGATGAGGTACATGAATAACAATTACCGCTCAACTTCAGCGAAAATATTTTTAAGCAATGGATAATTAACTAGGTCGTATATGTCATTTGATCACTCGCATATATTTATCTTTCTTCTAGAAGATCACATAAGCAATTGTTTCGATTTCAGGGGGAAATTTCACTTTGCCGAGTATTCAAGAGAGCCGGAGTAGACGTCACCCCGTCCTCTTCAAGAGGAATCATGCCACAAGAGAAAAAACAACGCAACATGGTTAATCGTTCCACGGCGAACAATAAAGCCCAACGTCCACCACAGGCACCAATGGAGCTAGAAAATCCACATGAACTTGATGGGGGAAGCAGCAGTGGCGTCACCAGCACTGATACTTGGACAGCTCTAGGGTTAGCTAACCATACACCTAGACTTAGTTACCCCAAAATTTCTCCAGTAACCTCCTCCATACTAATGCCATCACCAGCTGCGTCAACCGAAGAAGACGAAACAGTAGTTGTGCATCATCCCAAGCAAACGGGTTGTTCAGCTCTATTCCAACCTAATAGTACTAGTAGTCTCTTTATGGGTTCTTCTTCAATGCCAGTAATTCCAGTCGATGATCTCAATAGAATAGCAAACTACCAACAAGCTTACATATCCTATCATCCACAACAACCTCACCATCAACATCAGCATGAACAACATGAGCAACATCAACATTCGACTTCGTTTCTGCAGCCGTTACCACAGTCTCATGAGCAACCACAGTCAACACTAGGTCTCGGCACGATATCGAATTCAGTGCCGACATTCCAGGACAAGCTCTGGGAATGGAGTCTAATCCAAGAGGCAAATACAGACTACGGTAGTAGTAGTACTAGTCACTTCCAGTAATCAATGGAGTAGCCCCTATTTTCTTCACACATACAATATCGATAATTAAGTACTATTAGCTTCTTATATATCTTTTTTATATTACTGACTTATTAATCTTTATAAAAGAATGTACAACTTCCAAAACTAGCTGTTCATGTAGTAGGAGTTGATATGTCTAAGATTCTAAGGTAATTAATAAGGATGGCTTATTTTTCTGCATTTTCTTTCTGCATATATATAAATGTTTAATTATCAGAAGCAATTTAGGTCAGATTTTATTGTAGTTGCAGCAATACTAACTATGCTGTAGTTGTACTGACAGAAAAATCAACAGCAACAACTAGTGCAGCTCATGCTAAATCCGTGATTCTATTAAATATGCTTTTATTTCTTGTCTTGAATTCACTTCTGGTGTAGTTTCTATCTTTCAAAGGTGTGCCACAGAAATATTTTTTGTAATTTATTTATAGCAATGTGCCAGTGTCAAGAATTGATTTATCACCTGCAAAGTAAATGTGGATTTTTCCAAAGTGTTGTTTATGATAGATTTCGTTTTTGTTTTCGTTTTTATCTTTGTTGGACACAATTCACCAAGTTGATTTTCATTTAACTCAATTTTTTTCTTCTTTTTTTGGAGATTGGTTAAGGTAATGAAGTTCATAATCTCTCAGACAGCCATAAACCCTAAACTTAAACTTAAATCAGCTAGCCAGATTTTTAATGTGGTTAAATATTTGATTTTCTCTTAGACTTTGGTGTTTAAGGATTTCAGAGAGTTTTCTTTACAAAATGTAATGGTGAGCTGGAAAAGTTTATAACTCCAACCACTTTAGTTTTCGTTGTTTGTTTATTCTTTAATTTTTCTTTTGATCTTTGTTATTGAGTGAGCCTCTTTAATATTCTTTGGTGGTACAAGCATTTTGTACCCCTTGCTTTCATCAATATATCCTTTTTTTATCAATATAAGAAAAAAAGTGGAGTGCTTCTTAGAGTAAACAATATTTTACATTCCATGCATCTGATAATACTATTTGATTACGTAAGAGCGTTCATAATCATGAAATTCTCATAGCTAAAAATGCTAAATTAAATTTGGATTTTAATTATAGTTGTGATACGGCGGCGAAATCAAATCCTATCTTCAAACGAATGTATAATTTACGTCTAGTATGAGATGAAGTTAAAAATTACGTTTGAGGGAAATATCCACATTTCAAACGCATTTAATATCCACTTCTGAAATCCAGATGGATTTAATAGCCACGTCCACACTTCAAACACAATTAATAAGAGCTTCCAACTTCAAACATACTTAAAGTTAGCATCTAGCTTTCATCAATATATCCTTTTTTAGCTTTTAAATCCTTTACAACCCCTGACTACGTCTACCTTTTTATCCATATTTAGCTTTTAATTTCATAATTATGGAAGCTCTAAAAACGCATAAGAACGGAGAAGAAAGAAAAGTAACCACAGATATGTCTTGTATTTAGGGTTATAACTTACATGATCCGTTCGCAAAATTTTGGAGTTTGTGGATTGAGTGAAACATTAAGTCTTAACCTCTTAGCGAGGCTCAAATGTAATACTCCTATACCATTATGTTGCTTGTAGGTTTGCACCATCCGGATGCCTTTCGATATATTTTGCCTTATCAAAAAAATTAAATAAGAAAAAGGGCAACACTAACAACTTGACACACTGCAAAGACTATTGCTTTAATGACACTATTTAAGGAATCATAATTGTAATGATGATGCAATAATCATATTTTTCTTCTCCCAGTCATATCTTATTGGTGTCT
>JAJJMC010017794.1:1933163-1950981 GCA_023531435.1 Papaver californicum
CTATTTTAGGGCGGCCGACCTAGAATGATGAGGTGGGGCGTTACAAATAGTGCGCTTCAATTGGGGATATATAGCTTGGTATTGAAACAAGCAAAACATAAACCTGTGGAACATAATCCCTGCTGCTATGATTTTTTGGTCAATCTGGCTCGAAAGAAACTCGAGAGTTTTTCAAGGCTAACACTGGTATACAGGGTATGATTGGCAGAGCAAATTAAGTTTCACTTCTTTTCTTGGGCCTTGGCTTTAAACGGTTTGAAGAGATTTCGTTTCAGTCGTCTATTGTTTTTAGTGGTTGGAGGAGTCAGTATTTTGATCCCCCTGAGTCATGTAACTTCGTTTTCTTTTCTCTCAACTTCGTTTCCAGTCCCCCCTCTTCTTTTGTCTCCCTTTCTTTCCTTTTGGTTGGTATAATTCTTTTCCGCCCCTTTTTGTTATTAATAAAATCTGTGACTAAACAAATCTCGGTCATTAGATGAGATTTTATGTCTCAGTGGCAAATTTTAATTGTAAGATACATTATTACAAGGGGTAGTCGATTAGGATTTCTAGAGATTTCGGGAGAAATATATGAAATCTCTTATTAGTGGATCAAAATTTTTTTAAATATTTCAAATATTTTTGTTATTGGATAGAGAGTTTCTGAAAATCTATGAAATTCTCTGTTATTGGAAGTAAACTTTAAAATCATAGATTTGGATTTTTGAGAGATTTTGAGAGACTTTTTAGTTGAAATAGGTTTGAGAGAAGTCTCTCCAAAATAGGTGATATTTAAAGAGACTTCTCTATTTAAGTTTTTTCATTTTTTGTAAAGAATGTGTAAATAAAAAATATGCAAAATTATTAAAAAAAAATAAAAGCACATTACAAAGAAACGAAAATGACATATTTTTGTATCGTCCTAAAATATATAAAAATTATTACCGTTTATTTTTCATCAAAAAAATTACAATCATATTCATTAATAAAAAAATAATTGAATTTTAATTATTTTTTGGTGATTAGAAACATTTTTATTATTTGATTAATATTTTTTTTTCTCTATACAAGTATATGAAAATCTCTACAAATTAATGAGATTAGTCTCTACATATCTCTTATGAAAGTCACTGAGAGTTCCTCAAAGTTTATGAACTTACAAAAACTCTCTAAAATTCTCTTAAAAGACAAGTTTCTCAAAATCTCTAAGAATCCTAATCGACTACCTCCCTGTTAGTCGCGTGAAATAATTTGGGTCAAGAGATAAATTTCAGGTCACTAACTAATTTTGAGTGTTCATCAATCCTTTAATCATTTTAAATTTGTGGACTTCATCAATAACTGGGGGTTTTTAAAAAATTAACCGATATCAACTTGTAATCCACGAGAGATATCAACTTGTAACGTTGGACTAAGGATTTCAATCCTTATTATCAAAGACAAACTCTAATTTAAGTGTGGGATCGTATATATGGCGTTAGTTTGGAATAATATTGGCGTAAGAAAACCATGTTCGAAATTGCAAGTGTTGTAGGAACACCATTGAAGGTGGATAATAATACTCTAGATCTTAATTGAGCATATAGTCACTTTGCAAGAATTCTTGTGGAAATTGATCTTTCGGAGAAGCTGCATGCTGGAATTTTAGTTGAGAGGGATGGCTTTGAGTTCATGGCCTATATTACATACGAAAGTCTGGCTTCTTTTTGCACTTATTTTAAATCGATTGGACACAGTTTGGGAGAATGCAAGTGGCGTCCTTGAGATGTGAAGGCTGAGGTTGCTAAGAAACAACATAATGAACAGGATGGGAGGAAGGAGCAGAGAAAGAAAAAACTTATGCAATATGTGGCAAAACCTGCATCAACTATCTTGAAGGACAATACTATAGTGTCAGGGTCTTCCATGGCACAAGCTGTGAATAACCCAACTGACACCAATGTTGTAGATATTGCAATTGAAGATCATGTAGTAGATGTCATCTCATTGGTTCCTCGTGAACTAGTGAATATCGTGTTATCTCTAGTGCATTCTTCTAGATATACAAGAGATAACGTCAAGGTAAGTCGTGCTAAACTTGAATTTGTAGAGAAAATAACTATCAAGCTGCTAACAAGGCTATCCAGGAAATTGCAACAAAAGGCCCAAGTATTGCTACTAGTCCTTGTAGTAATATTGTTAAGGGGAACTTTATAAAGTACCCCCATTTGAATTAGTAATCTATAAAGTAACCTCGTTTATTTGAAAATCTATAAAGATAAAGTACCCTCAACTTGGCTAATGGCCAGTTAAGTGCTAGGTGGTAGTTATTTCGCATGGTAAAAGTCCTAAAAGCCCTTAAATCGGTTGGGTTGAATTGAGTTGTCCATAACTCCTTGGAAGGGAAGATAAATAATTCAACGTTTCCGAAAGCGGTGTAACGATCCTGAACCGGGTTCGACGACCTGAATTGTGTTGTAGAATGTCAATTTTCCACCAACCAAAAACCCAAAGACACTTAGAAATGATGAACCCTTCTACTATACAAGGGTCTTTAAATTCAACTAATTTCATGCTACAGTAATATGCCCTAGTTTCTCTGTATTGTATTAGGTCCCAAGATCGTTGACCAGTCAATGGTTTCATATGTTGATTATTCTATGATCCGAGTCAAGAAGAGGGTACTCGACCTAAAGTTATCATTTTCTTCATCCATGTATTCCTCAATCACCGTCCGGGGGTCAAGGTTAACAACGGTAAAATCTTTCATTCATTTTGATAACATGGAGAAATGAGAGAGAGAACCTCTCTGATTTTTGATAGAAGAACTTAAACTTTCTTATTAGCATAATGAATGAGATTATAAGCTTATATAGGGAGGGTTTAACTAACCAAACAGACACACACGTACAAATTAATTGTGTGCTAACTATAAGACCCTGATTGGCACATGTGCACACCACAGGTGTGAATTATAACAAACTGAAACAGAAACACGTGCAGAGCACATGAAGAACTTCAGACAGTTAAGTCTGTTTCAGCTGTTGCAGATATGCTGGTTCAATACCCCCCTTCAAGCTCAAGGGTGTAGGGACAATATTGAGCTTGGATCGCAACATCTGAAACCTCGGTCCATGCAAGCCTTTGGTGAAGATATCTGCTAGAGTGTGAACATAGTGAGCACTCAGGATTTTGGATTGAACCAGTTCCCTATAAAGTGATAATCCAGATGAACATGCTTCATCCTGGAGTGAAGCACTGGATTAGAGGCCAATTTTATGGAATTGTATTATCACAGCCAAGCCTGGGAATTCCAGTAAGAGAGAAGTGAAGATCCTTGTAGCAAATCCAGACCACCTCAGCTGCACTATGTGCAAGTGTCATGTACTCTGCCTCAGTACTAGACCTAGCAATTGTTGGCTGCTTTTTAGAGGACCAATAGACCAGATTAGAACCCAAAAACAGGCAATAACCACCAGTTGACCTCCTGTCATCAATATTACCTTCCCAATCTGCATCTGCAAACCCCAGCAAACTAGTTGAACCCCTTGCAAAATAAAGGCCAAAATAAATGGTTCCTTGATGTACCTAAGAATCCTCTTAGAAGCTATAAGATGTTCAGTTCTTGGTTGATGCATGAATTGACAAACCAGATTGACTGCAAATAAGATATCTGGCCTGGTCCAGGTTAAATATTGCAAGGCACCCACTAGAGACCTGTACTCAGTTGGATTTTCTAGTAAGTCACCAGATTCTTTGCTCATCCCCTTGGAAGGTGCAATTGGTGTCTGACAAGGTTTGGCACCCTCCATTTGATGCATGTGCAATAAATCAACAACATACTTGGTCTGGCTAAGAAAAAGAGAAGAAGCAGTCCTCTTTACCTCAAGACCCAGATAATAGTGCAAAGGACCCAGATCCTTGATTGGAAATTCTTGTTGTAAGCTACTGATGACAGAAAGTAGAAAGGGTGAAGAATTATCAGTAAGAAGAATGTCATCCACATAAACCAGGGCCACAGTAATTTGAGTTCCAGCCTTGTGGATAAAGAGGGATGAATCAGCTGTAGAATTCACAAACTGAAGAAGAAGGAGAGCTGAACTCAACTTAGCATACCAAGCTCTAGGGGATTGCTTAAGACCATAAATTTCCTTGTGCAAAAGAAAAACATGATGAGGCCTTGAATGATCAATAAAGCCAGGGGGTTGTGCCATGTAGACCTGTTCCTGCAACTCACCATGCAAGAAAACATTACTTACATCCAGCTGATACATCATCCAGTTAAATTGCACAGCCAAATACAAGATGATCCTAATTGTTGTCATCTTAGCAATAGGACTGAATGTTTCCTCATAGTCAATCCCTTGTTGGTGATGAAATCCCTTGGAAACTAATCTTGCCTTATGTCTAGATATTGTTCCATCTGGATTGTGTTTAACCCTGAACACCTATTTACAACCAACCACATTATCAATTCCAGTAGAATCAACCAAAGACCAAGTACCAGCATTAATCAAAGCCTGATAATCTTCAGCAGATGTCAGCCTCCAAACCGCTTCCTTGTTAGCAGCACTTATGCAAGTTGGAACTGAGACAACCTTGCCAAGGAGAGCCACATCCAGAGGATAAGCAGTGGAAAGATAAGATTTTGGTGTTCAAATACCAATCTTACCTCTGGTAGTCATACTATGTGCATTTCTTGGACAAGTAACAACTGTTGTTGGGGAAGATGGAGGAACAATAGACAAAGTGTCAGTTGGTGAGAGATTTGAATTGATAGTAGTGGTTGAGGATAATACAGGCACTGAGGATTCTCGAATGGAGTTAGAGATGAAATTGTGATAAGGAAAGGTGAATTCATCAAAAGAGACATGTCTGGAGATGTAAATGGTGCCAGTGATAGGATCCAAGCACTTGTATCCTTTTTGATGTAAACTGTAATCAAGAAAAACACAATGTTTGCTTCTTGGTTCCAGTTTGTTTGTGGTGTAAGGTTTGAGCCAGGGAAAACAAGAACAACCAAAGACTTTTAAGAAAACATAATCTGGTGATTTGTAAAAAGCTTTTGATAAGGTGACATGTGAGCTATGGATTTTGTAGGAAGTCTATTCACAAGAAAATTGGCAGTAATAAGAGCATCAACCCAGAAAGCACTAGGTAGGCCAGATTGAGATAGAAGTGTCCTTGTGACTCCCAATAAATGTTTATGTTTGACCTCTGCAACACCATTTTATTCTGGTGTATGTGGATATGAAAACTCATGAGTGATGCCTTTGTTAGCACAAAAATGTTTAAGAAATGAATTCAAGAATTCACCACCATTATCAGTTCTGATTCTAATAACTGAATATGACAACAGATTTTCAATTCTGGTTATAAATGTGACAAAAGAATGCTTAAAATCATATTTGGATGATAGAGGAAGAATCCAATAATATTTTGTGTATTCATCAATAATATTTGCATAGTACAGTCTACCAGACATGGAGGCAACATGGCAGGGACCCCATAGATCTATATGCAACAACTCCTAAGGTTGTTGAGCAATATTACAGGATAATTGAAAAGGAAGTTTCTGACTCCTACATAGCTTGCAGTCAGTACAAAAGAAAGGTTTATTTGATATACCAGACAAATGCAACAAGGAACAAATCCTTTGCAAAGTTTGAAAAGATGGATGACCAAATCTTCTATGTAGAAGAACTGGATCACTTATTGTGGTGGCAAGAGCATGATGAGAATGGTTGAATGGAATGGGATAAAGACCATGCCTATGTGGACCTTGGAAAAGAATCTTCCCAGAGGTTTGATCCTTCACAGAAAAACCATGGGAATCAAGAGTTAATGAACAATTGTTGTCAGAAGTGAATTTTTGAATAGACATCAATTTGTGAGATGATTGAGGCATTATAAGAATATCATTAAGAGCAAAAGAATGATTAAAAATGTGTTTATTAGAATTACCCTTGTGAGTATTATGCATACCTTCACCATTGGAAGTATGTATAACCTCAGATCCATCATGAGGTGTAACTTCTTGAAGAGACTTTGTGGCAGTTGCAATGTGATTGGTAGCACCACTGTCAGCTATCCATTCTTCATCATCAAAAATATCAGCAGCAACTAGCATGGCTGTGAGATTTGATGGAGGAAGTCTCCCTTGATAGGAGAAATTCAACCTTTATGTACAGGTTGTTGCAATGTGGCCAGCATTATTGCATATTTGACAGACAGATCTTTCCCCTGATTTGAAGCTTCTAAAAGAAGAACTTCTTTGAAAGAAAGTTGGATTAGGAAATCTGTTGCCATGATAAGATCTACCTCTAGAGAAGTTTCTTGAGTTTGAGTAAGGATTTCTGGAGTAACCTCTTGAAGTATTGGCCAGAAAGGCTTTGGCAGTGGTTTCTTCCTTGAGTAATTTAGATCTCTCAAGAATTACTAACTCCTCACTTAGCAAATTGTTATGTAATTCAATACATGTAACTGGTGGATTCATGTGTCTCATTTAGGTAGCAAAAGGAATATACGAATCATTCAAAGATTTGAGAGTAATCACTACAAGTTCTTTGTCAGAAATGATTTCTCCAGCAGCTGCTAGTTGGTTTGACAAGAATTTTTTTTATTTCATTTATGAGAGTGGGAATGGATTTGTTACCTTGTGTAACGGAAAGTATTTTAGTTCTTAATTGTATGGAATGAGTTGATGAAGCTCTTCCAAATATGTCTTCAATACTCTTCCACAAATCTGCAGAAGAAGTAGAGCTAGAGAAATTTGTTATAAAAGAATCTGAAATAGTTGAGTTAATCCACATTGTAATTGTGGAATCCTCATCTAGCCAGTCAGTGTAGAGAGGATTTTCGATTCCATTTGCTTGATTTCTTGGATTTGTAAACTGAGGAGGACATTCAAGAGTACCATCCAGAAATTTCTTGAGTTTGAATTTCTGGATTACTGGATTCATTAAGTTTCTCCAAGTGATGAAGTTATCATCCTTAAGCTTTAGACTAACAAAATTTGTAAGTTGATTTAATGGCACATTTGATAGAAGATTAGATGTAGGATTCTCCATTGTTGTTGAGGAAGGAAAGGTTTCAATCATATTCATATCTAAGAGATTGAAAAGAAAGAATTAAACTGAATAGAAACTTGAATGGAGAAACTCTGAGCAGAAACTTGAATCAGAGGAAGTAAAGTTTGATCGGAGAAGAGTTAATCAACAACTCTTTTGATAGCTCTGATACCATGATAACATGGAGAAATGAGAGAGAACCTCTCTGAATTTTGACAGAAGAACTTAAACTTTCTTATTAGCATAATGAATGAGATTACAAGCTTATATATGGAGGGTTTAACTAACCAAACAGACACACACGTACAAAGGACTTGTGTGCTAACTAAAAGACCCTGATTGGCACATGTGCACACCATAGGTGTGACTTATAACAAACTGAAACAGAAACACGTGCAGAGCACATGAAGAACTTCAGACAGTTAAGTCTGTTTCAGCTGTTGCAGATATGCTGGTTCAATACATTTTTGAGTTGTCTTCTAACTTAATTGAGGATTGTATTTACTCGCTGCCATTTGAGAATGTTCTTTTTCTTTTGATAGTCGACGCATTTTCTAATGACGGTGTGATAAAACTTAAAAGGTAGATTTAAAGAAGAAAAATAAAAATTATATTTTGGTTTGACTGATTTTTATCTTCCTGCCCACATTGTAGGTTGAATTCCGAAGGTTCGAACCAACAACAATTATTCTTAGTCTAGGAAGCAGAATACGATGTAATAATGAGTTTAGAGTCGGTTGATCGTTCAACTAATGGGTATTGACAACCAAACCCATTAACAAACAAACTTGATACTCCAATTCGGACAAATAGAACGGAAGGAATTTGTTAAACGACCTAGCTAATATAAGAATAATAGCACAAATTAAATCAGAAAGAAGATGATTTTTATATATGTGTCGACTATTGATAGGTTGTTTTTCCGTAAAATGATGTCCACATGAAAGTGGAGTAATATGCTCAAAAAGCTGACTTTATTACTGAGAATTTTAGCGACTAGAATCCTACATCGTATTTGAAAAATTACATATAACAAAGGACGAACGGTCATTAAAGAAAAAAACACATTATTAAAGTGCAGGCAAGAATTCATAACGGATAATGGATAACGAAAAATAAATAAATTAATTTATACACTAAAAAGAATCAAAAAATAAAATAAAAAGGTAATTACAGAAAAAAGTTCTCTTGAAAACCAACTAATATTTTAAACCACAACCGAAGAAAGAGTATCGTGGGAATTTGTCTGGTACTCTGATTTTCTCGCCGATAATAACCAATGGGAGAGAACCACTACATACAATTTTTGTTATAATTTATATTTTTAATAATTTGTCCTAGTAGTGTAAAATGTGCCGGGTTAATACAGTGTAGCCCACGAAATTACGTATTAAACGTGATATATATGTATCATGTTGTGTTGTACCAGTGATTAAAACGTGTTATGTTATGCCGTAGAAGAAGACATGATGTGTTATATTACGTAAATAAATAAATGTGATATATCGTACAGTAGCTTATTTATTTTATTTTTCTAAAAGAAAATATTTTTAGATACTTAGATATTATATACATTTTTTTAAAAATAAGTTTACATAACGAAAATAAGATATCAAAAATTTATTAGAATAAATATTTTTTTGTTTAAATATACATGAAAGGTGATGTGTATTATAACACTTATATAATATATGTGTTTTTTTTAACGTGTTGTGTGGTGTTGTGCTTCATTTTTATTCGTGCCGCGTGTTATGTTGTGTCACTGTGCTAATCAGCCTGGTCCAACCCAACCAGTGACGGAGTCAGAAGTTTTAATAGGATGGGACATATTAGTATAGTGGGATAGAAAAACATATTCACAAATTAGTTATCAGTTTTAAAGTAAAAAATAATAATAACAAATCAAAATCATTAGTAACGATTATAATTATCACAAGCTTCTGTAACAAAAATAAATGTGACAAAACATCTTAGTACAGTTTTATTTATCACAAATTGACTATAAAATAAAATAAAATTGCGCGGTTCCACGGATCCACCCATCTCGCTTGTGGCTATGTCCCTAACCCATCCCACTAAACTACCATATTATGCCTCATTGTACCAAATCATCGTTGTGTCGTGCTATCATATTTAAATTTTAGCGTGCTTTGATGGACCGTAAATATATTAGCACGATCCAGTTTACATCTCTAATTTGTTTGACGTTCATAATTAAATATTTAACGATAACAATAATACTATTCAAAAACACTATTTTTATGAAATAATAATACTTTTCTTTTTTACTTTCTTCAAGAATGGATAAACAAAACGGATAAATGTAGAACAAAGTATATTTACTTATTTTCCAGATTTAAACTATCTTAAAAAGAAAAAGATAAAATCTAAATTGTTAACAAGATATTATTGCCTTTCAAATAAGAAGAAGATCACATCAATTCACGAAACCGTGCAACAACCATCAAACGTTTTCATTTTTTGCATTCATTACAATTACAAGTTGCATTGGTTGATGTTGTTTTCTACCAACTACTAGTTTTGCTAGATATTTCTACACACCTATTGACGTGTATACATTCACTCGTCCACACACGGTCGGTGCAGTTTCTATGTATTTGTTATTCCATTTGTATTTTATAGATGTATCTCCTGTAATATAGGATATTTTGACAAACTAAGTCTAAAATTAATCTATATTCATCTCGTATTTTCTCATATATGTGATGTGGTATATAAAGCCATGTACTCTACAAATATTAATCATTGCTTAATATTTATGAACACCAGTAGTAAGTAGTGTAAGATTCCAAACCGCCCAACAAAACTATATCTATCATATCTATGATCTATCAATGCATAAAACCATTTATTTCCTTTTTTCCAAATTTCATTTTCATCGGTTGCAACTAGTTCGTTTCATTTATTTCCTTTTAGCATTTCTCGTCTTTATTTAGTAAAGTTAGTTTTTAAAAATTTACGGAAAATATTTATGAAATGACAAATCATTTTCAGTTTTCTTATCCGTTAACGTTATGATATATCTTTTTGCTATTAAAAAGCTATACCTTGTCTTGTTAATAATACAACCAAAAATTAATAATGCTTCCAACTTGACCATCTTTAATTAGTCCCACTATTTGATCCCCACAATTGCATCACATGTCCTTCTAGATCTCTCTTTTAGAACAACCAATGGGTGGACGGATAGATATTTTTATTTTCTGGTTCTGAACTTCTTCGTATAAGAGTGATCGATGGATGATAAGATTAGGTGTTGTTGTCGTTGAGAAGACTAAGTCAAAGGACGTGACTGACATACCTAACCTAAATGGTCCCATGCATATTGTGCCATGCGCAAGTGTGGTGGGTTTGATGTTCAAATATGGGAGTCGACATATCCCTACAAAATCCTATGTCCCAAAATATCTCATAATGTACTCAATAGTTTTAGTTTCGAAAAGATAGGTTTTACAGTTTAGTTCCCAGTGTTCTATGACAGAAAACTCGTTTACAGTGAATAGATAGAGGCGAAAAGTGTGTCATTCCAGACCGAGCACAACACATCATGTTAAAATTTAAGCGTTAATATAGTAGCTTTGTGTGCTGTGATACGTCAGCCTAATCAGTACAACGCAACAAGCAGCATGGATAAATACGAAGCACAACACAACATGCATATGGATAAACACAACATGTAACACGGGTAAATCACAACATAATGCATCATTACATTATGTTTCACAAAAAAATATTCTAGCTAATATTCGACCATTCGTTCTATTTTAATTTATTATGTTAACTAATTTCTATAACGTCATATAATATCTAATATTTATTAATTATTTAAAAAATATATAAATATATATTCAACTGATAGTAAAATAAATAATGATATATTTCTTATCATGTAAAATCATACTCTGCTTTTTAAAAATAACATCCAATAATGCAATAGATGATATTATATGTAAAATTTTAATTAGTTTTGTTAAATTTGTTACAGTTGTCTTGAAAGTTCATTAAAATACTTGCTATGTAAGTATCTGAAAAATATTTTATTAAAAAAATTTATAAAAAAGTGTGTATGGCATAACACAATTCTTCAAGTATTGTACATGTATACCACGATATGCTTTGATTTTGACTAAAAAATACTGCACGACTCAACATATCTTAAATTCCTATCACAACACAATACGACATGCAACACATTAAATACGTACCTTACACGTTTTACACCCGAGTGTATATATTTTAAATGTTTCTCTATATTCTTTTTATTTTATTTTTATATTAGGTGTATAAACATGGTCCATTCTCAATACTCTAGATGCTATGTACCAACCCACCACTGCCAATATCTGATGTAATTTTAGAAGTGGTAAATAAAGATTCGATTCTCGAACTTGTGAAGGTGATGATTTTAGAAAATAATGATTTAAACTAACTCTAGAAAATTCCAGGAGTAAGAAAAAGACTAAATAACCTAAAGATGATTTTTTGAATAATTTTAAAAATACCAGGAATCAGGAATCAGGTAATTCTAACAACCTATGTGATTAATCAGATAATTCTTTTTAAATTAATTGAAGCCCAAATAATTGCCAAAATTGGTTTTGTTATGCTAACAAACAGAGGTAAATCACAAGCATGGATTATCAAAATTAATTAACTAAGCATAATCCATCAAGCAAAAGCACAACTGTTGAAAGAAAACCGTTTTTACTATTCAAAACTATGCAATTTTAATGATAAAAGAATTATAAATAATTATTAGAAAATAATTAAATCACATAAAATTGAGAAAATTACCTTATCCATCATCCCAGTAAATAGACTTATCTCATGGTGGAAAAAGATTGCTCAAAAGTTGATTTCATTGCTCAAAATATCGATTACAAGATGAAATAATAGTGCAACAGCCAAACAGCAACGGGTATAAACGTCACAGGAACAGAGTTCAACTGTTACAGCACAGTTTCAAGCAACAAAAGAGAGAAGAAATGGTGACAGACAGATTTGAAACAGCAACAGTTAAAACTGTTGCACTGTCTTCTTCTTCAGCGGCGATGATGAAGAACACCGATCACCGGGAGCAGCAGCAGTGACCGGCCGATGTCGGAACTTGATCGGAAAATAGCAAAAGTGGTTCTGGAGCTTCGTACCTTGATTCTGAGGATTGTAAACTCTTTATATAGGCCCTGTGAGTCTTCTAGGATGTTCTAATCCCATTAGAACTCGGTGATTTGACGAGAAATCAATAGTTATCCAAAACCGAAACATGTTCCTTTTCCCGTCCAAATTCATGATTCTCCAGCCCTTATCTTCGGCTTCTAGAGCTTCTAATCGATTATACGAACCTTCAATTAGATTGGGTACTTATCAATTTGCTGAAATCCCATCAAAATTGCGATTTGATTTGAGTCCTGTTTCGCCGATGAAGCTTTGACCTGGTCAACTGGGTTTGACTCGGTCAACTGACTTTGACCGAGTTGACTGGGCCGAGTTGACCCGCTGAGTTGGTCCGATCCAGCCCATCCCGATCCAAGGGTGCCCCAATCCAAAGTGTGGGTGCCTTGATCCATTTTCCCGGGTGCTTTGAACACTTTTTGAGCCAATTTTTCCACAAATCTTTATTCTTCTAATGTCCCTACAAAAGCAATAAAACACGTAATAGACACAAAATCGAATACTAACTCACTAGAAATTAAGGTGCAAATTAGACACAAAAATGTGTCTATCAATATCCATACTAGCATCTTTGAAATTAGAGATCTATCTCTCGATATGTAAAAAAAAAAACCTTTTTTTTTCTTTTGCTCGACAAAGAAATAAATATATAGATAGGAGAAAGAATACATGGATAAACCGAGATCAAAGACCATACAAACTATCGCGAAACAAAAAGCAAAAAACAAACCACCCAAAAAATAAAAAATTGATTTACATTAGTGAACGTCTATGAAAAAATGATGCCAGTTAGAGAAAATAGCTGAAGAATCCATCCCATTAAAAAAGGCCTTCCCCTTAGCCCAGTGGAAAGAGTCTATCTTGATATCTCTTATAATGTCTTGAAACTTGAAAGGCTTATTGGAGAAGATCAAATTATTCCTAGTCTTGCAAATATTCCATAACACAGCCGTTGGTAATCTTCTCCAAATATGATTGTCTCTTTCAGAAAAATTATATCTCTTCCGTTCCCCTAAAACATCTTGAACCTTACCAGGCAGAGAGATCTGTCTATTGGCAGAAACAAAGAAGAAGTCCTATATTTTATGAGCCACAAAACATAAAAGAAATATATGGTCAGCAAATTCTTCATACCCATTACAAAGTTTACAGATGTTAGGTTGATCCAAGGAAGACTTTCTTTTGTGAAGATTATCCAAAGTAGGGAGCTTACCTAGACTGGCCTGCCATAAGAAGAAGCTAACTTTTTGTGGCCAAGCATTAGACCACACTTTAGACTAAGGAAATGAATCCAGATTAACAGAAGAAAAAGTTTTGCCATAGTCCGTTTTAACAGAGAGAATTCCTTTGCTATCCCCAAGCCAGATTAATTAGTCTTCAGATGAGTTATCCAAAATGATAGTGTCCAGAAATGAAATTAGAATTACCAACTCAGCAATCTCATGATCATATATGCGTCTTCTGTGAGAAATACCTAAATTCCATTTAAGGCCATCTTCTAAAGGTTGATAAGCATTACATACAAAAGTTTTCTTATTGGTTGTAGAGTTGTGGGAATTGCTCAGCAAGAGAGCCCTTAATATGCCACTTGTCTTCCCAAAATCTCATTTTATCTCCTTTCCCAAGCTTGGAAATACACAGATTGAAGAACTCATTAGAAATAAAATGAACATTCCTCCACAGACTTACCCCATATTTCTCTTTCGGACAATTAGTCCTCCACTCAAATCCTTCTGCACCATATTTATCTTTAATAACTTTAACCCATAGAGCATTGGTTCTTTTACTAATCTCCACAACCACTTTTGAAGAAGATACCTACTCATAACTTTAAGGTTTCTAATACACATACCCCTAATCTTAATAGGTTTGCTGACATTCTTCCATCCAACCCAATGAAATTTTTTTACTTCTGTCGATTCATCCCACAGGAAGTTCCTAATAATTTTTTCCATAGTTTTAATCACATATAAAGGGGCCATAAAAAGAGAGAAATAGTAGATAGGTAGACTCTGGAGAACACTTTTAATCAAAGTTAACTTACCTCCTTTGGTAAGAGTTTTACGTTTCCAAGAAGCAAGCCTTACTCTACATATCTCAAAGTTAACTTACCTCCAGGGATACCTTGTTTAAGCCTAGAATCTAAGCATTCATTAGCAACCAAAATACTATCAATGATTTGTCTATCTTTAATAAAAGCAGATTGATGATTTCAGATACGATTAGGGAGAGTTACCTTTAATCTCTCAGCTAAGACCTTGGAGATAGCTTTACACACACTGTTAGTAAGACTAATTGGTCCCCAGATCTTTGATTTCTTCCACATTAGGCTTCTTTGGTAAGCACCAGAAAAGTTGATTTCAATCTCCAATCAATAAACCCAAAGCATTCAAAAACCTTCACTATATCAGCTTTCATAAAAGACCAGCATTTAAGGATTAGAGCCACATGAAATCCATCAGGACCAGGGGCCCGTTCTGACCTAGCAACTTGAGAGCAGATAAAACTCCCTCTTCGAAAATAGGCCTTTCAAGCCAAATGGCCTCCTCACAAGAAATAAACTTGAAATTAAGATTAGATAAAGAGAGATTAGAATCATCCAGAGACTAGAATCTATCAGTGAAATGCTCCACTATTTTATTTATGATTACCATCTTGGCGACCACTTCCACTGAATTAATCTTAAACCAGAAAAAGTATTCTTTCTTCTTTTATGTTTGGCAATTCTATGGAAAAAATTGGTATTTCTTCACCTTCTTCATTCCATTGAATTCTAGATTTGTACTTCCAAAACGTTTCTTTCATATATGACAACTTCTCACTTCCAGCATAAGGGATTCATGTTTAATCAATTGAGACTCCAAAATGTTCTCATCATCAATTTTCTGATCAAGCCAACTAACTTTCAGGTAATTTTTTTCACACTTTTTATCAATTCTCCCAAAACAATTTCTATTCCACTTTTTAATCAGACCCTTAAGAGCTTGGAGCTTCTTAAATAAAACAAAACCAGCTGAACCCGAGAAAGAATCAGCAAGATAAATCCACCATTGTTTTATAAGTTCTATAAAACCTGGCTCCAAGAGCCACATATATTCAAATCTCCAAAGTGGTGGACCCCAATCTTCCATTTCACAAGACAAACTAACAGGTTTATGATCAGAGAGAGGTATGCCCAAGGCTTTTAACAATAATACAAGGGAAATGCTCATCCCAATTAGAAGAAACCAAAAATCTGTGAATTTTATTTCGAGGAACAAGTTCACCTTTTTAATCCAAGTAAATTTAGCACCAATCATAAGGAGATCAGTTAAATCATTATCATTCTTATCGTAAAAATTGTCAAAATCCTTTGTCCCCTAGAAATCATGTTGCAACCTTTCCTTTCTGCCATTGTTCTAAATTCATTGAAATCACCCCCTCTACATCAAGGTAAACTCTAAATAATATTCATAAGAGATCATTTATCCCACGTACGCTTCTTTTCAACTACTTTACATGATCTATAAACTCCCAAAAACAGCCGATTAAATTGTTAGTAGAATTTTTAAAGTTGATATTAACACTAAAAGTTTCTATAATATAATTTTTTTTGTCAGTATCTAAATCTCTCTTAAACTTATCATATAAAATAATTTTTTGTGTACTAGTTAATTTCTACACCATGATTGCAGGGACCGAATGATGCAACATCAGAAACCATAGCGTCTTCCATCTTTGGCGCTACTAGAGTAGGTGTGGAAGACACTAGAATCCTCCCCCTGTTCCCCATGCCTTTTAAAGTGGTGTCGATAACTGTGCACGAAAAATCTTGGCATGGACAACCACGAGAAAAGGGATATGGAATACATTAATTAGCATCTTCAAGTACAGTACTCTATGTAAGTAAGTTCTAGTGTACTGAGCGGGGAACACGTTACACGGATAGGTGCAAAATTGCGAATAAGAATGCTAGAGACCGGTGAAAGATAAATATGAGTCGGCCCCAAGTGCAAATTATGGTGGTGGGTCTTCAGGCACCGCCGAGCATAACTATAGCCAGAGCTAAAGCCAAAGACAAAGACAGGTGACACTCATTGGACTTGTCGTTGACGCAATTCATTGTGTTGTCTCTATCTACGGATTCTACCATTTGCATTATGAAGATCAAACTGTTAAGCGTTGCACATTAATTGGCCTTGCATATTCCATTTGAGATAGTTTTTGGCATCTTTCTCTTTTTGCATACGATATGTCTCTTGTCATCATTTTTAGAATGTCATGTGATAATATTTGGTGGATTTACACTATTTAGAAAAATAAATTATGGAATTATATGTATTACTTAGCTGTTTTTTTTGATTTTTTTCTTAAAATAAGTTTTTTTTTAGCAAATTAAGAAAATGATAAACTTCCTGACCCCTAATTAATAAACCGTCCAAAAATTGTTTACACTTTTATAAAATAATTATTATGTTAGTTTTTACATCCGGGTCCACCAGATTGTTCAACCACGCTGACTAAGTCTATTAATTGGGTTGAAATTACTACCATAGCTAGGGCTGAACACGGTAACGGTTTTCCATGGAAACCCGCCTAAACCGAACCGAATGGACCATAACCGAACCGAACCGTTTACTAATAGAACGTTTATGGAAAAAAAATGTGGAAACCGGTAGTCACGGTTTCGGTTTTGGTTTGGCCAAAAACCGAACCGTTATACCATGGAAAACCGACTAATTAGAGTCGTTCATCTATATTTTGATAGATCTAATCTAGACCTTCTATTAACCTTCATATATAACTCGCCTCTTACCCTAATTCTCATTTCCCTATCTTCTCTTCCAAATTTCTTTTTGCAGCGCCTCCACCTCCAGTCACTTACACTTCCTGATTCTTTCCGTTGAAGTCATTTATCTAGGGTTTCAAAGGTTTTCAATACAATCTCAGTGACAGAAGAGAAAACCACACAGAAGAATATTTATCCGTCCGCAACCATGGTAAGCATCAAAAACCCTAAATCTTCTCTTCCTCCTTTACACTATCTCTTTACCACCATGAACCCTAATCTCTTCTTTTGTTTCATTTTTTTTCTTATCAGATTATGTCCGAGAAGAACCGTCGTGAGATTTCAAAGTACCTCTTCCAAGGTAAAAAAAACTCGTTAGATATGTGTTTCTGCTTGATTTGTTCCTTATTGTGTTGTGTATTTAATGGATTTGTGTTTGAGGTTTTTTAATAGAGGGAGTATTGTATGCAAAGAAGGATTTTTCAAGGTGGGTTGAAGATAGCATTGAGGGTTCCCAAGGTAAATCTTCTAAATCCTAACTTTTTTTTTATTTCCATTTTTCTGGTAGATATGTTGGTATATGTTTCCTAGGACAGAAATGATGTTGGGTTTTTGGTCTGATTGTCGAATTTAGGGGCTTTCATGTTTAATCTGTTGATTGAGTTTTTATTCTTATGTTTTCTACTCCATGAATTTGATGATTCTTGTTCTACGTTGGTATTATCTTATGTAGATTCAATGATTGTCCTTCTACTTGGGGTTGTCTTGGAGAAGCTCTTGAAGGTAGCATTAAAAGTAAGATTCATAATTGATTTCTGTAACTCCACTA
>JAJJMC010017794.1:1951150-1965691 GCA_023531435.1 Papaver californicum
TCAGTTCCACGAAACTGACAGAATCAACCGTTTAACCGAAACCCGTTGGAAAAAAAACCGAAACCGAGAGAAAACCGACTAAAACCGAACCGATGGTAACGGAACGGTTATGGAAAATTATTTGGAAAACCGACCTTGCCGGTTTCGGTTTTGGTTTGGCACATAACCGAACCGAAACCAGCCATGTACAGCCCTAACCATAGCCTTACCAAAATAAAGGCGTCTCGGTGAATAATGAATCATTTCATCTCTTCTCTTTTTGTTCTTTCTTTATTACCTTCTTTCTTCTTTGCTTCTGTCGAAACTAGGGTTAGAGATTGAAGTGATTACTGGAGAAGACAAAGAAATAAGTCATCAGTTTTGAATACGTAATCATCAGTGAAGAACGATTACTGTATTTGGAAGAGAAGTTATGAAGATTTAGGGTTTTCAGAGACAAATTTGAAGCTGTGAAGATGAGGTACAAGTTGGGGATGAAACCAAGTCAATCCACGTAAGATTTTTGAAACCCATAATTTATTACATGATCAAAACCATGTTTAGATAATTAAAGTAGTTAAATCGAGATTGATCGATTTCTAGGGTTTCAGTTTTTTCCCCCCTTTTTCAAAAAAATTGGTGGTATCTGTTTAATTAGGGTTTAATTTTCATTACTGATTGTTTGTTTTTATGAATTTATTGCTTAAATAGGGTTATTAAGTTTTCAATTTTAGTTATAAGGGTTATTTTTATGAATTCATGATTGATTGTTAGTTGGGTTTTAATTAGGATTTTTTTGTTGGAGTTTGTTCATATTTAGGAATATTAGCGTATATGTAGATCCAAGAAATAAGACATTGTTATTTCACAATTGTCATATATATATAGATGAAACAAATTTGAGGCAGGTTGAGTACAATGTGAGGGTGAGTATGGGTATGGATGCTAAAGAGAATATTTGCTTATATTAGTATAAGGATCCATGTATGCCATGTCTATTGATATACAATGATGACTTTGATGATTTTTTGGAGGATTCTAAAGTGAATGATGATGGGTATATATGTTTGTGGATGGGGATGAAGAATAATTCACAGTTTGGGACTCCAAAGAACACAACTAAGAAGACAGTTTCTAAGACAATTACACCTAGGAGATCCCCAAAGCTACAAAACAAGGATAACTTAACATAAGGCGCATCAAGAAAGCTGAATTTCAGAGATTTATTAAAACAAGCTGAAGAGGTACCCAAATCCTGCATTAGTCAGGCTAGTAGATTTCAATCAAAACAAGCCCAAGTTATTGATCTTGATGAAGATATGTTTGATGTTGCCTATTGGGTCAAAGCTACACAAAAAGTTAAGTTTGTTGAAGATGTAGAGAATATTCAGTTAGAGAACCTCAATATTGATGAGTGTCATCCCATTGAGGATCCATAAGCTCCTCCGATATTTAACAGTGATGAAGACAATGATTATGGATCAGATAATAATGAAAGTTTTAGTGAAGAAGAAGAAGATAAATAAGAAGAAGATGAAAAAGGTAATATTTCATTTGTAACTTATATTTACCCTTTTTTTATTTCATTATTGACTTGTTGGTTATTCAATTTCATTATGTGGTTCTTATGGTAATCCTGAATGTGCAGATAAGGATGTTAATGAAAAACCTGCATACATGAAACAATTTGAAGATGATTTTGGTGAGTACATGTATGATGATCAAGAGTTATTCCCTGAATATGAAGCAATTACTCCAGTTGATCCTAGCACAATGCAGGTAAAAACTACATTCTCAAACAAAAAGTCATTTATAAAATATCTTAGAAGCTTTTGTGTTATTCATAGGTGTCAATGTAAATTGAGTAGGAGTACTCATTGGAGAGTTAATTAAGGATGATGTAGGTTTACAAAAGAATATGAATGTGAATGGTTTGTGCATGCTAGCAAGAAGAAGGGTGAATCTACTTTTTTTCTTAGGAAAATGAATTTGGAACACAAGTGTGTAGGAGATTACAAGAATAGGAATAGATCTGTTGATCCTCATTTTGTAAAGGATTTTATGCTTGATCAGTTAAAGAATAGTGCTAAATGTTAATACCAGCCCCCCATAATATCAAGGATGACTTCTTAGATGCAAAGAAAGACAATATACCTTATCAGTGTGCACGGAAGGCTATGAATCTGGTTTTAGAGGCATTTTATGGGAACTATAAAGAGAACTACAATCAAGTAACAACCTTTTGTGTGATGGTTACTAAGTGTAATGAAGGGTCTGCAGCTAAGTTTACAATTGATACAAAGGACAAAACATGTAAGAGTATGACAATCTCATTTGAACCTGCAATGAGGGGTTTTCACTAAGGTTGCAGGGGAGTAATAAGGTAAAATGCTTGTCATCTAACATGAGAGTATATTGGAGTATTGATGGATGCAACTGCATTTGATGAACAAAATGGGTTAGTTCCTTTGGAATTATGGTATGTAGGAGTGAAACGAAGGAGAATTGGGGAATATTCTTGGATCATTTGAAGGATGGAATCCTAGTACATCTAGTGAAAGTGTCTTTGATTTCAGATAGGCAGAAAGGGTTATTGGAAGTTGTTGCTAGAATTTTCCATAGTCATTAACACAAATACTGTTGAGAGTAATTTTCTTAACTCTTTAATTTTTCTTTTTTTAATTCCCAACATTACTTTAAGTTAATGATTGCATTTTGTTAAATGTAGACATTTATACAAAAATTTAAAAAGTATTACAAGGGTCATGAATTACATTCTTTGTTGTGGAATGCAGCAAAAGCCTAAAAAACAAGGCATTTTCAGGTTTGTTGTTAAGTTTTCATACATAGTTTTGTTAAGTTATTGACTAGGTGGTAGTTTTATTCTTTTGGTTGTTGTTCAGGAATATTTAGACAACATTATGAAGAAAAATGTTGTTGTTGGTGCTTATCTTGACAAAGAAGATCCTACTACATGGTCCAGGGCCTATTTCAACCCTATCCACTGTTGTGAACATTTGAACAATAATTTTTCAGAGTTTTTTAATAATATGATCACTAAGTTAAAAGATAAACCAATAATCATGATTGGAATAATGTATGCTAACTTAGTGATGTGTACAAGGTATAAGAGGAGGACTGAAGCTGAATCATGGGTAGATGGAACTTTGGTTCCTACAGCAATGAAGTTGATAAACAAAATGCTATTGTATGTGACTGATTATGGTGTTGACCCTTATGTGGCTGGAGAGATCTATATGGTGACTAGTCCCAAGAACTTTGTGCTCACTGTGAATACCCTTGCCAAGACTTGCTCTTGTTTACAGTGGCAGTTGAGGGGGTTCCCCTGTATGCATGCAGTGAGTGCATTGCATAGCATAAGGCCACAATGGAGACAATAAGACTTTTTTATTGTTATCTCTTTAACTTTTCCAGTTTGCTATGTAAATTTTCTAGTTCATTTTACCTAGTACTAACCCTTAAATGTTGGGTTTGATCAGGTACTTTAGTGATTACTATTTTGTGGAAAATTATAGGGCCACATATGCACCAACCTTTAAACCATTAGATGACAAAGATGACTGGGTGTAGGTACTATTTAATATTCTCAACTACATTGATAGTTGTGGATTTACTTTTTTATATAATATCATTGTCCAATATTTAGGGTTTCATAAGCATTCATTTTTTTCTTTTTTTTTGTTGAAGCCATAGATGAAGAACATGATCTTGAACTCTCCTCACAATAGAAAAAATGGAAGACCTAAAAACAAGAGAATTAAAAGTTATGATGAACCTCAGGTGGATAAGAAGAAAAGGAAGTGTGGGAAATGAGGATCTTTAACTAGTCACAACAAAAGAACATGTGTTGGTGGTGAAGTTGGATCTAATCCAACTGGAAAGAGGCAAAGGACTGAATTTGATACAGAGAAATTCATCTTCACTAACACACAGACAAGTCAAACCAGAAAACTAAAGGGTGCAGCTAAATCAAACAAGAAGAAGAGAACTGCATCATTTGTTAGTGAAAGTTCAACAAGACCTAGCAGGCAGAGTATCGGGGCACCATCTTCTACTCCAATTTCTACAGGACTTAACATTCATTAGAACTTCCTGGGAGTTGGATCTGTATCTCAGAATATAAAACAAGTGATGGAAAAGGCTAAGAAGAAATGATGCTAGTGAATGGAGATTTTCTAAGTTGGATCTGTTTTCTTTTTGTTGGCTTATGTGTTTGCAGACTTTTTTGCTAGACAATGTTTTTGTTTATTAGTACATTTGCATAATAAAAGACTTAATCATCAATGAAATCTAGTTATTATTATATTTTCAGATTGCATTACATTTTTAAGTTTGTCAAGTTCTTTACATATAGCATTTAGGTGTAAACTTGAATTTCTAATTCTCTTTTTGGAAGCAATGAAGACTTCATTTGAGACCCATTTGAAACCATCACAATCTGTGCAAGTGAAATATGCTATGTTCTTGTTGTGTTCATTCTTGCAAAACCTTAGTTCCATCTTTGGTTTGCAGTGATCTTTGTTGCAGGTTTGATTCTGCAGTTGGCATGTTTTGAAGCAGTGACCAGCTTCTCCACAAGCATAACAACCATTTTCTGTTGGTAACTTCACCATTTTACATTTGACAGGATCAATGACATCATCAAACCATTCAAGTATGTACAGGTTGGAATTGAACACTTCAAAAACATTTATCCATTTGTTTCCTTTGTTTTTGAGCACAATAATTGCCTTATACCATTACAAGTTATATATTTGCACCTGGAATAAATCCAAGGACAAACCTTTGGACGATGGCTTCCCTGTTCACAGATAAAACATGAAAGTTGGTTTTTTTTGTCTCTTACCTTGTTGTTGTTGCTGCTACTACTACTACTACCTGGAGAAGCTATAAAACCTTCATTCATGTCTTTTTGTGTGATTTAATTGGATATTTTTGGAGAATTTTTATGCTAATTTGTAGGATAAAAATTACGGTTCTTCTTTGTGATTTATATGAAGTGAAGATAAAGAAGAAGACTGTTATAATAGGGGTGAAATCTGGGCCATTGATTTTTTATGCTAGATTGATGACATGTGTCAATCTGACCTTTACAGTTGTTGCATGTTTTCTTCACGTGCTCCGAGTCACCGAGTAGGCTCGTAAACGATTCGTGACACGAACTCAGAGAGTTACTCGTTGAGGGGTTAACATGTCTTTTACTAATTAGGTTAAGGGACACATGTCCAGATAACTGTCGTTTACCGTCTTTAAAAAAAACGGGATTGAAAATGTCAAAGTCTACCATTTTTTATAATGGCACAAAAAAACGGTCATTTTATCAAGTAGAAATCAAATAAATAACCACTTTACTAAAATTTAAAAAGCCTTTTTTTTTTCCTTGAAAGAAAATTTTATATTAATTAAGAAGAAAAAACCTATTACAGTATCAAAGTGATTGTTGTTATATGTGTATTAGCGTCCCCCAATTACTTATAATTTAGCTAGAGTAATAATCTCAAAGTATCTAAGTCACAACTCCAAAAAAATTAACTTGCATAACTAAAACAATGATTACTAATGTTGTTTTATTTTTACCTCCAAAGGCTCGATTGTTCCTCTCTTCGCAATCGTCCTTCAATACAACATAATGTAAATTTTTGGCACTTTTATTGCATCATATTTCAGCATACTTATCGGCAAATTTAATGACATTATTTGATTTTAATCATAGATCAAAACCGTTTTGCATTTTATTTTATATTTTATTTTATGTTTAACGTGGAACAAAAAATATGCACCTTTTTAGGTTATTTTTTACGGGGATGATAGTAATTGGTGATCCAAAACCATGATAAATACGTGGTAAAAACTATCGTTTTCTTTCTTTATTTGAAAAAGCAAGAAAATAGAAAGAGAAACGAAATTTAGGTGAGGATTAAAATCTCGCCAGAAAAAAATAGCACGTAAAGATTAAACTCTTGCTTATTCACTTTTTATTTAAAGATATATAATAAAATATATTTTTATTAGATTTTAATTTTATTTTTAATATTTTATATAAATAAAATATTTTTGGACAAAAATTAAATTTTATCGTATTCTTTTTTTTCCTCTGGCTACGCGGCAGCATTGTACAATTCCTGGAATGCTCCATAAGAAATACCCTTGGATTGTATGTGCAATTCGTGTAGTGCAAGTTGCTATGGACAGTAGGTCTCCCCCGTGAAATGCTGTAGAAGAGTCAGTTGGATATGGTTGGGTTCTTTCGGTTCTCGAAAGAGTAACATTCTCTTTGAAACAACAATAAAGAGAGGGACCAAACAGAACCGTTGGATTCATTTAATTTTTGGATGGCATTCAACAATAATTGGTAAATAAATAGGCTTTGACCCTCTGACACTGTTTGGTACTACTGTTACAGTAGGTATGCATGGATTATTTTAGCATTATTACTTTGACTCGCAGTGAGATCTGTCAGAACCCATGGATACAAAATAAAACAAACTGTGAACTCAATCTATATATCTTCATTGGATGTGGTAAATTTTGGATTTGCAGTGTGTGTTTTTTCTTTATATTATTCTTGTTTTGGTTATGAATTTTTGGATTTTTGCTGAAAAGTAATTGCTTATTGTGTTGTGTACTTCTTTGTTTCACGGATCACAGGTGATAAATGTTACCACCAAAAACAAAACTAACTAGAGATGGTCCAATGTAATTCTCTTAAAATTATAAGACTGGTATAGAATTCGATTTTTAGTTTTTCTTTTAATATATAGGGGTATTTTTATAAAAATTTCCTAAACAGCCTCTTTATTAGAGGTACTGTAATTCTGTTTTATAAATATCCAAATAAGTGAAGGATGGAAACATCCACATGTAGGAATCACACCCAAGTTTTGTCGGGAATGCTCTAAATTTAAGTTATACCTGATTAATCTACTTCAATAGTGTTCTACTTCTTCTTCTTTTTTTCTCCTTGGATTGATGCATCTTTTTTCCGTTAACATCTGGTCCAACAAAATCGTGATTCTATAGATTATTTCTTTAGTTATACTTTGTCTTTTAATTTTAAGGAATATAAAGAGTTACTAAATTCTACAGGGTTGGCAATCCAGTGGAGTTAGTGGTGAGAAATGTTTTGTTTTATATAAATTTAGTAACATATGAAATTTGATAATCCAATAAACAACCATGCTTAATTTGATCCAATCATTTACTTATGAAGATCGTTCTTTGGGGTTTGTTTGTACAAAACAAGATAGGGTTATTTCAAAATAAATCTCGTAGCCTTATCCATTAATTTTGTATAATGATAAAGATACCCTTATTTATTTAAGTGGTAATGAATACAATAAATATAATTAATAGAATGTTAGTAGCTACATTGGGTTAGTGAGGTTAAAGTTATAGCTTAAAGTTAGTGTACTTAGTAATGAGTGAATTTTTTGACATGAATGTTTTTTATCTAAGCCCAACATAAAGATTATTACTAGGCAAATGTAGAATCATACGAGGAAAATAAGAATCTAGTGTTGCAAATACTCATGCATACATCCAAAATGAGTTCAAATGCCATTTTTATAGTACAATCATAAATTTGTACATTATATCTTATAATCAACTAGGTCGAGTAAATATTCCAGCCAATTCCACATAATTCGCTGGGAAATTGAAAAACATCTAGCCGAATGTGGATGTTATACTTCTATGAACAAGACAATAAAAAACGGCTAGGTTTTGATTATAAACCTAGCTGAGTGCAGTGGTCTTCATACGTGAATAACACAATCAAAATCCGCTTGGAAATTGAAAAATGTTGATAATGAGAAATAAGGTATAAATAGTAAAGAGGTTGTACTTGAAAAGGATATTGTTTTCACTCACATATATAAATAGGGAGTGTAAGCTTTTTGGTAGTTTACTATTCTATGGAGATCATCGTCTGAAGTTACTGGCATGGAGGATGAACCCACAAAGAGACTACTAGTACTATTAGGTTGGAATAGAGTTGAACAACCCGTTTGCTTGGGATGATGCATAACTACTGTTTCGTCTTCTTCGATTGGTAATGGCATTACTATGGAGGAGGTTACTGGAGAAATTTTGGGGTAACTAGGAGTATGGTTAGCTAACCCTAGAGCTGTCCAAGCATCAGTACTGGTGGCGCCACTGCTGCTTCCCCCATCAAGTTCATGTGGATTTTCTAACTCCATTGGTGCCTGTGGTGGACGTTGGACTTTATTGTTCGTCGTGGAGTGATTAACCATGTTGCGTTGTTTTTTCTGTTGTGGCATGATTCCTCTCGATGAGGACGGGGTGACGTCTACTCCGGCTCTCTTATATACTCGGCAAAGTGAAATTTCCCCCTGAAATCGAAACAATAGTTTATTTGATCGAATGACATATACGAGTTAGTAGTACTCCTTTATAAAGAGCAACAAAGAAACAAAGCTTGAAGAAAGAAGAAATCAAACTAATCCTTGCATATTTCACCCCCTAATTCATGTTCATTTTTAGCAAGAAAAGTTCACTTTGAGAATGAGATCATAAGAAGCTTTAGTACTAGTACTCATCTAGTTGTTTCAAAAATGATAATAGTTGGGCATATTATATGATTTCTATACAGCTTCACGTGTGTGTTAGAAGTACCTTATTTTGGTATCGATCAGTCTCGTGTTGTGGCAACCGATACTCGTTCATGATCCAACTAGTTCTGATACCTTTAGGTGCCTTACCAGAGTAGAAGACTAATGTCTTCTTAAGCCCAATTGACCTATTACTTTCATTTCTAATCATTCGATCGGCACCAGTAGCCTTCCAGTATCCAGAAGTGGTTACGCGGTTGGGTCTGTCACCGTTCCGATACTTTCGATCTCTAGGCACATAGAAAAACCATTCCTTTTCTCCGATTGATGCCAGTGCTGCAAAGAGACAAACAAGATAATTGAAGAGATCATCAAATCTTAAAAACAGGAAGACAAATACGAGTACTATATAAATTTACCAAAAACTATATACATATAAAGTTTTTTAGTACTAATTGAAAGCAATCCGATATATCAGAGAATTGTACGCATAGATGATCTGAAAAATAAAAGGAACATACTATTGGTTTAAGGTATCTGCAAATTGGTTATATACCTGGAAGTTCCCAAGGGTCATGACGATAAAGATCGAGAAAGGTTATAAGTTCAACATTAAAGCTTTTCCCTTCAACTTTACGACGAAGATAGAATTCGATGAGTTCTTCCTCAGTAGGGTGAAACCTAAAACCGGGCATAACCATGTCGTGAACGTGTTCATCTTTATCATCGTTGTTGTGATTCATGGTTGCTGAAATTGCCATATACTAGCTAAGAGATCCTTGCCTTCGGCTGCTGCTGCTTGCTCTTGTAGTTGCAATACCACAACAACTTTTACATCAATAATTATACTAAGTCGTGTACTGTATATAGATATCTAGATCTTCCTATATATATATAAAGAATCTTGTGTGGTTGATGAATATCAGATAAATGAATTAGAGTAAGTACGTGTAATAAAGTGAGTATAAGTATACAGTGAAAATCATTTTGGTTTACTTAAATATTTTTGTCTGTTAATCTCTGTCTTCTCTACGTACAGAAAAAAAGAAAAATAAATTAGGAAAAGAAAAGAGAAGAAGTAGGGAAGAGGAGACGAACATAGCTTTCAGACCCTACAAAGGGAGGTGATGAAGGGAGGGGTTGCATTAAGGAGGTAGAAAAAGACCGTTCAAGGAAAGGACAGGTTGGTTGTAGCCCGTTAGCGGTGGCCTCGGTCTCACAATCCTTAACCCCACACTCTTCTACTTTCTCTTTTTGGTTCTATCTAACATTTTATCCCTTTATTTTTAGTTTGTATCTATCCAATAACTCATTCACCATGCAATAAAAGTAACCTATTGAATTCATATGTTTTATTGAATGTTATAATTATTTATATTGTGTTATTGTGGTCACTCGTACGTCAGTCCCACTTTCAAGCCATGTGGGTAGGGGTGTAGAATATACCGTGCCAGTTTAAAGCACATCACAACACAATTCGTTAAAGTTTGAGCACAACATATGATTTTGTACGATACAACACGTTAGTTTAATGTGATATATTTTTTCATACTAATAGGTACATCAGCACAACACAATGCGCATCATGGATGAATACGTAACACATCACATCACGACACACTAAGAAAGCATATCATAACATGCATAAAAAAACTACACAACATAGTAAAATGCATCATATTTTTTGTATGTTCCACAAAGAATCTTTACTTTAACCCATTTTTGACATTTTACTCTTATTATCTTGACATATTTCTATAATAATGAATATATATAATTTCTAAATATCTTAAAAATATGAAAAACACAAAATAAGTATGCTGGCAGAGCATGACATAACATTTTATTTTTTTGAAACAACACATCACAATACGCCCTCTAGCACGGTATAACATAACACGCATGAATGTTTGGCGCACAACATAATACGCAGTACGCTAAGCACGTGATTTTGTGGGCTGGGTTATGCTGAACCAGCACGTTTTACACCTCTAAATGTGGGTATACAGTAGCAGTAGGTACCTCAGTCATTCCACTTATGGCTATAGATTGCATGTAATGGTGCCTTCAAGTTATCGGTCCTGAGTTTTTAGTGGTCCAATGAGAAGTGAAAGCACAATCTTATGTTGGATATTTTCAAAATTGTTTGCCACTACAACGGGGGGTCCCAGGGGGGCATCACCCCTTCATGGATGTGGTCGACCTGACAGGATATTCACTTAACAGTACTACTTATAGATTGTCTGTGGATGTGGAATTTTTTGAGAACTTAAACACGAATGGTTCCCAACATCAACCCACAGAAAACCCATTGTTACCTAGTCTAGAACCTACGTAGACTAATAACAATGATGAACATTCTGCTCCTACTCAAGACATAGAAGAAATCGAACCTAGAAGGAGTAAGAAAGCAAGAGTAGATAAAGATTATATATGGTTCATATTTTAAACATATCTTGTAGAAGGTAATTAATAAGAACGAAATTCTTTATGTTATTAAATATGTTATGCATGTTGATAATGATCCTAAAACTTATGCGGAGGCTATGAGTTCTAGAGATGCTTTTTTATGGAAAGAGGCCATCGAAGATTTCAATTTTGTCAAATGGAACTTGGATAACTTGTGACTTACCTCCTGGTGCTAAGCCTATAAGATGTAAATGGGTATTCAAAAGAAAACTGAATGTTAATGGTTCCATTGATAAGTTTAAAGCAAGATTAGTTGCTAAGAGTTATAAACAAAAACATGGAATTGATTACTTTGATACATACGCTCATGTTGCTCGCATATCATCTATTCGTTGTTTAATTGCACTTGCATCTATTCATAAGTTAATTATATATCAAATGGATGTCAAAACTGTTTTTCTAAATGGTGAATTAGAAGAAAGATATATATGGAACAACCTGAGGGTTTCATATTACCAGTCCAAAAAAAAAGGTTTGCAAGTTAGTAAAATCTCTTTATGGTTTGAAGCAAGCTCCCATGAATTGGCATGAAAAGTTTGACAAGGTAGTACTGTCATATGGTTTTGTTGTTAATGATGCTAACAAATGTATCTATAGTAAGCATGATAGTTCTGGATGTGTAATTCTCTGTTTGTATGTTGATGATATGCTCATTTTTGGATCTAACATGTCTCATGTGGAAGAAACAAATAAGAAGATTCTCAGTTATAATTTTGATATGAAAGATTTGGGAGAGGCTGATGTGATCTTAGGAATTAAAATCCTAAGAAAATGAGATGAGTTGGCTTTAACCTAATCTCATTACATTGAGAAGTTTCTCAAAAGTATGGTCACTTAGATGACAAACTAGCCCCCACTCTTTTAGATCATACTATCAAGTTAATGAAAAATACTGGACGTACTCATGCACAACTTGAATATCCAGTTTTATTGGAAGTGTATGTATGTTATGCATTTCACAAGATCGGATATAGCCCAAGCAGTGGGAGTGTTATGTCTTTTCTCAAGTAATCCAAGAGTTGAATACTGGAGAGTAGTTTCAAGATTGATGGCTTACTTGAAAGGAACCATTTGCTTTGTATTACCAAGGATATCTCGTTGTATTGGAAGGGTACAATGATGCTAACAGGAACAATGTAGAATCCAAGTCCAAGTCTACATCTGGATGGATATTTACATTAGGAAGTGTTGTTGTGTCCTAGGTTTAATTCCAAAAAACTGACTTGTATATCTGACTCAACAATGTTGTCAAAATTGATTTTGTTGGCTGATGCATGTAAGGAGGCATAATGGTTTAGATACTTACTTATTGAAATCCCACTTTGGAAAAAGCCATCTCCAGAAGTCTTGATTAATTGAGATAGTCAAGTTACAATCTATAACGTCTCTAATAAGACTTATAATGGAAAGTGTAGACATGCAAGTCTTAGACATCAAATAGTAACACAACTACTCAAGAGAGGAGTAGTTACAATTAACTATATTGAAGCAAAAAAATAATTTGGCAGACCCGCATTCACGAAAAGTCTACCAAACGCAGTGGTTTCAATAAAATGTAAGGAAATGGGACTTAGTTCTGTGAAAGGGTTGATCTCCCATAACAGAAACCCAACCTATGTTTTCAAAAAGATAAACAAGGTTCAATGTGTACCAACAAGTTATGGCAAGAGATTATGGTGCACTAATATAAAACTTCCTATTTTTAATTAGTGTTGTGATTCTGCAAGAATGGGAATGGATGTAAATCCTTAATGATCCTATAGTTGTTTACACGTGTATCGCAGAAACACCTTAGAGACTTACTTATATGAGTATGGAAATCAGGTCATTTTCTAAGAGAAGAAGACCGTTCTCTAAAGAAGACTCATGAATCCAGGATATAAGTACATGGTCATTAATGTGCTAAGCTACTGAGCACACGATTTTCCGAAATCAATATGTGTGGAGATTCTGGTTTTGTCGCAAGGGGTACTTGGTTCAAGACTAGTTTCACCATAGAACCTCGATAATGTTTTAAATTTCTTATACTAAGTGAAGGTTCAAATCCAATAGATACTTATTATTTATGTATTGATTTCTACATTGATGTTTAGTCTCAACTTATCTTGAACTACGTTGGCATCTCCAATAGACATGAATCAGCTATAGGTAGTGAAGATATTCTCCCATTCGAACATATCAAATAAATCTGTTTTCTCTCTACTAAAACATCATCAGAACCTCTCTTCTTGTGTTCTTGGTTGGATCATGGGGTACAAACCTTGAATCTAATTCCGTTGTTATAGGGCTCCATTATGGTATCCTGAAGGGGGTATTTTGAATACCCGTTGGAATCGCCAAGTTAATTGGGATGGTATAAATAATTTTCTAAAAGAAATCTTTTAGAACCTTGAAGTCCATAAGTACAACAATTTATGTGTGTTTTTCTTCTCTATACCTATTTTCTAACATCATGGTGGTCAAAGGTTGCCGAAAAATATAAGGTACTAAAACACAAAAAGGAATAATTTAAGGATTCTCTTCTTGGATAGATGACGAGAAATTAGGAAACAATTCTACTTAATCGAGTAATTTTTCTAAGTTCAGTTCATGATTAATACATGCGGTTAGAGGTATGAACTGGTCATTCTGGCACGTTTATGACATAATACAACACGTAAAAATTTAAGCATAACATGACACGAAAAGTAACCTGGCACGGCATGGTAGCTTCGTGGGCTAGATTAATTTGTACAGTGGCATAACGAGCACGCGGCACAGATAAGCATGAAGTACATCACGACACAACACGCTAATAAAATACGTCATAACATGCATAAAACACTACACAACATGGTACAATACATCATATTCCTTGTATATTTTACAAAGGAATATTTATTCTAAAAAAATTACTTTTTTATTTTCGTTATATTAAGTTATTTCTATAACAATAATTATAATATTTACATATTTGAAAAATATTTTCTTCGGAAAACATAAAATAAGTGTGCCGTTAGCACGACACAACACAGCACATCACACCCGTTAGCACGACACAACACATTACGTTTTAATTTTTGGCACAACACAATACGACACACATCCTGTTAGACACTTGACTTCTTAGGCAAACTGAATATATATTTTTGCCATTTAGTATTTTAATATTTTCTTTTTAAAGCAACATTTAATATTTTAACTATAGTATTTGACGAATTTAATTTCATATTATTCCTACTTTTCTTCTATATGCGAGGCAACCGAAAAAAAATCCTTTACGTAGCATTAGTAGAGATGTTACGTATAGCCGAGGACTTCTTACATTTTTCTTCTAGAAATCTTTTTGGAATACTCTTGAATCCAAACTTTGATCTTGTTATTCAAATTTAAACCTTGTTTATGCCAAAAAATCCTTTCGACTAAACAACCAATCAAATTCTTGGATACAATTTACATAACTAAGATCGAGTAACAAAGAAAAATCCTTTTATTCATTTCATAAAATCATTTATGAACAATA
>JAJJMC010017794.1:1970691-2025246 GCA_023531435.1 Papaver californicum
GTGGCCACAATTAAGTATTTTCTTTTCTTTGTGCCTTCAGCTAATGGTCCGACTATATCAACTCCCCATTTCGCAAATGGCCATGGACTAAGTATTGAATTTAATTCCGTAGCTGGTGCTTTGATTTTCTTACCGAATCGTTGACATTCTTCGCACCTTCGAACCATTTCTTCCGAATCTTTCAACATGGAAATCCAATAATAACCCTGTATTTTGGCTTTTAACGCTAGCGATCGTCTTCCACTATGGTTTCCTGCATCTCCATAATGTATTTCTTTGAGAATTTGTAATCCTTCTTTTCGTGATAAACATCGAAATAATGGTCCAAGAAAAGAATGTCGATAAAGAATTCCATCTCTAAGTTGGTAACTGTTTGACTTAAGTTGAATTTTCCTTGCTTCTTTAGAATCTGTTGGTAACACTTTATTTTGTAAATATTGATGTATCGGGGCTCTCCAATCTGGCTCACTTGTTGATCATCTTCTTGTTGCGATGTAGATGTGGCACTTTGTATGGCTGAGTCATCGATACCATCTTCCTCTATGTTATTTAATACTTGTGCTCTTATGGATGGCTCGTATATTCTCCCAATTTTTAGCGCTTTAGTATTTGGGTCATTTATCATGGACGAGATATACGCCAGTGCATCTGCATGTCGATTCTTTTCACGAGACAAATGTCGAAAAATAATATTTGGAATACAAACTGTTAAACTTTGTACAAGATTTTTGTATCGTTCCAAGTCCTCATCGACCGTTTGATATTTTAACTCGATCTGTCTAATCACCAGCTGCGAGTCACTTGTGAGTCTTACATCACTTATTCCTAGTTCAATAATGAGTTTGAGAGCATGGACCACTGCTTCATATTCTACTATGTTATTCATATGTTCTTCGAACTCAAGTCGAAATGAGTGTACCATACGTTCTCCCTTTGGTGCTGTAATCACGATACCTATTCCTGCTCCTTCTTTATTTCGCGACCCATCAACAAAAACCTCCCATCGTTGTGAACTATTTGAATCTAGGATATATACTGGTTCTTCTTCTTCACACCCCGGAAGTCCTTGAATTTCATACTCTTCCTCGATTGGAAAATCTGCCAAAAGATCAGCTAGAACTTGGGATTTCTGCGCAGTTTGTATCTCATAAACAATGTTGTATTGTTCTAGCTGAGCGTTCCATTTTGCTATTCTTCCTACCTTCCCTGTATTCTTTAAAACTGATTCCAATGGAGCTTTGGTTAATATACGAACATAATGAGTGAGAAAATAAGTGCGTAACTTCTGAGTAGCAAATACCACTGACAAAATTAATTGTTCAATCTTAGTATAATTTCTTTCTGCTGAATTCAAAGTCTTGCTGATGTAGTATACAGGTTTCTCGATTTTCTCATTCGTTCGCACCATTACTCCACTGATTGCATTTTCTGTTGCTGCTATGTACAAAGTTAACATTTCTTCTGGTTCTGGTTTTTGTAATGCTGGCAACGTGGCAAGATGTAATTTTATACTTTGAAATGCTTGCTCACAACGATCGTTCCATTCAAACTTATTTTTCTTCTTAAGTACATCAAAAAAGGGTTTACATCGTTCTGATGATCTTGCAATAAATCTACTTAGTGCAGCCAAACACCCATTTAACTTCTGTACACTCTTTATACTGTTTGGTGATGGCATATCCGTTATTGCTTGTATTTTTGCTGGATCAACTTGAATTCCATCTTTTGTAACCAGATATCCTAAAAATCGCCCTGATGTAACACCAAAAATACACTTTTCTGGATTTATTTTCATCTTATACTTTCGTAGTGCACCAAAAATTTCAGCCAGGTTCCGCAAATGATCACCAGATAACTTGCTTTTTACTAACATGTCATCCACATAAACTTCCAAAGTTTTTCCGATCCATGGTTTGAATATTGCATCCACTAGGCGTTGATATGTCGCTCCTGCATTCCGTAGTCCAAATGGCATTCTAGTGTAACAATACAATCCTCGCGGAGTAAAGAACGATGTGTGTTCCTGATCTGCTTCTGCTAATGCTATCTGGTTGTACCCAGATTGTCCGTCCATAAATGATAACATCTCATGTCCCTCAACAGCATCTACTAACTGGTCAATGTTTGGGAGTGGATAACTATCTTTTGGACATGCCTTATTTAGATTGGTGAAATCTATACAAATTCTTACTCCACCGTTCTTCTTCGGGACAATTACCATATTAGAAATCCATGTAGGGTATCCTACCTCTCGAATGAACCCTGCATCTAAAAGTTTTGTTAATTCTTTTTCCACTGGTTCATGATATTCTGGTGCGACTTTTCGTATCCGTTGGCGAAAAGGAATTGCATCAGGATGTATTTTTAACTCATGCTGGACGATGCTGGGATCGATCCCCGGCATGTCTTCTATTCTCCAAGCGAACACATCTGTATATTCACAAAGCAATTTGACTATCTGTTGTTCCACATCTGATTTTATTAATGTCCCAATTCGCACTTGCTTGGGGCATTCTGCGGTGCCAATGTTTATGATTTTTGTTTGCTCTACTGGGGTGAAAACTGGTTTTGGAATCCCAATTGGAGTTGGGTTCCCTTTAATTGCTACATCGCCCCTTTTTGCGGCTGGTTTTCCAAATTTTCTTGATTTTTGCTGTTCTCTCCTTTTTCACTTTCTATTTTATTTTTTGCATTTTTTTCTAGGTATTGGTTTATTTCTTCTTCCTTTGCTTTAATTCTTGACTCTTTTTTCTTTTTACATTGTAAATGCTCCCGTTCTTCATTTATTCTTGTCTCTGCCATTATACAAAGTTTAGCATCTTCTTGATCACCCTTTATCTCCATCTCTGCTCGTGGTGTTGGAAATCGTAGATACTGATGATAAGTTGATACTACACCCTTTAATTGATGAACCCATCGTCTTCCAATTATAGCATTGTACGGGGATGGTGCATCCACAACACTAAATCTTGTCAGAATGTTGATCGGTCCGGCTGAAACTTCAAGATCAATTTCTCCCTTTGGCTTGGACGATATTCCATTAAATCCATAAATGACAAATCGTGAAGTGATGAGTTGATCTTCTTTGAAACCCATTTTACAAAATGTATTGTAGAACATCACATTTAATGAACTGCCCCCATCCAAGAGTATTTTCTTGACATTCCAACCAGATATCAATAACGTCAACACAAGAGGGTCATTATGCATTTCAATTTCTTGATTTACTTCTTGTGCAGAAAATGTTAATGGATGTGCCATCCAATCCTCCCATAATTTTACTTGCCTTCCTTGAACTCTAAAGGCCTCGTGGTTCCGAATTCTCTTGCACAATTTCTTGTTGATTGCTACATTCAAATCTGTATCACACTTTTCCACACATGAAATCATATTAATTGTCTGTTTGTTATATGGAATATGTATTGCTTTGCCTTCATCATATTTCTTTGATGGTTCAATTTTTTGAACAAATTCCTTCAATTCTCCAGCATCGACCATTCTTTGTACCAATACTATAAAATTTCTACAGTTGTTTGTTGTATGCCCTTTGTAGTTATGGTACTCACAATAGTCTTTGGAATGTTGTGTAAGTTCCGGTTGATTTCCCTTTGTTATTGGCCATTGAAAACCTGGTCGATTCTTCAAAATGTTGAATAACCTGAAATATGAAACATTAAGCTTGGTAAAAGTTCTTTCTCGAAATTGTTGAGCAAAATTTTTTCCATTCCCTTGTCGAGGATGTTTTAATTCTTTTGATTCAAATCTTGGGAGAAATTTTCTTTTCTGTACTGGTGATTCTTCAACTGAATTTGTTCTTCTTGTATTTCCTTGACTTCTGGAATTAATTCTTGATCCTTGCTCCTGTATATCTTGGAGTCTTGCACATGTTTCTATTATTTCTCTCAGTTTGCCTTCAGTTTTTGGATTATTTCGATGGATTTCAACAAAGAGCAGACTCTTCCGATCTACAATCCCCCATTTATAATGGTTTATAGCTGTCATTGGGTCTAATTCACCTATTGCTTGACATATTGAATGCCATCTAGCTGTATATGATCGGATCGATTCTTTTGGCCATGGCGTTAAAGAATAAAGTCTGTCCTCCCCTGAATCAATTGGTCTGTTATACATGTATGCTTATAAAAATTTCCTGACCAATTGTGCATAATTATTGATAGAATTTTCCGGTAATCTGTCGTACCACAATAATGTTGTTTTTGTTAAACTTGACGGAAAACATCTGCACATGATCGCTTCATGATCGTCCCATCGTGACATCACTCGGTTATAATACTTTAAGTGCGATGTTGGATCCTTGGTACCATCATAACATTCGAACACTGGAATATTATATTCTCTTGGTAACGATACACACGTTAAGTGTTGCGCTAACGGTGTTCGCTTTGCTTCTTTCAATACCTCTTCTATCCTTCCCCCTTCTTTATTCTTTAATCCTTTAATCTCTTCCTTCATTTGTGCCATCGCTTCTAAACATGTTTCCCATTGGGTTCGTTGAATCTCATTTTCCTGTTGTCTTCTTACCCGAGATGTCGATCCTGCTAACACTATTCTTTGATCTGGATTCCGCTGTTCATTTCTTGATATTTGTCTACTCGACATTGGCTCCTGATTTCGTACTCTAGTCACAGTTGGTCTTTGTTCTCGCTGAATTACATCTTTTAAAACTTGATTTTCGGTTGCTAGTAACTCAATTCGATGGTTGCTTGCTTTTTGTTCCTTTCTTATTTCCTTTATTTCTTCTAATAGGTCATGTATTTGTCGTGTCTTTCTTTGAGAACTCTCATGATCTGAAGAGAAATTCTGAACCATAGTATTTGACATTAATTCTTGACTTGGGGTATGATTTCCCTCAATACTTTGTTGTTGTCCTGAATCACTCCCTTCTTCTTGTCTATTTTCCAAGCCTTCATTACTATTTTGGTTCCCAGAATTCGCGTCTTGAGACATATTTTCTAGAATTTGCTGTTTCTTCACTATCTTTTGCCTTCTCGATCGTTTTCCTTCCTCGATATCTAAAAATATTTTCTTAGAAAATTAGTCAAATGAACTCTTATCTATTAAATCATAAGAGATTCTAATTATTATTTTAACTGTAAACTTTCCCTATCACAAGTCCAGCTTTTCCTTCTTCATAAAATTTTTGTTTCATATTTTTATCTATTTTATTCCTCACAAGGTATATTTCATGTTAATAAAATATACTTATGTAAATAAGCTTTACCCTTACTTTTCACATCTTGCAAAATTAAATTTTCCCATCTTTTCTTACCAAAAATTTTTCTTTCCTGGATGATTTAGTTTTTTCATTAAATCTCTTTTTCATTTATCAGGTAGGATAAATCCTTTTTTCAATCCCTGTTTCTAGCGCCAAATTGTTTATGCCAAAACATCCTTTCGACTAAACAACCAATCAAATTCTTGGATACAATTTACATAACTAAGATCGAGTAATAAAGAAAAATCCTTTTATTCATTTCATAAAATCATTTATGAACAATACCATTCATCACCCAGGTTTTGCAATTTTTGGGTTTATAATCCTTACACTTTTCAATTTAAATACAGAAATCCTTACATAATACTACTATATTCCATAGATTCATACCTAAAAATATTTTCTCTCTCTTTCTCTAACTCTCCTCCTATCTCTTTTTTTCCGTCCCCCTCTTTGTTGTTTGATTTCTTCTATTTATAGATCTATTTTTCTGGGTCGCTCTTTATGCAACGTGTCATTTTCTACTGCCTGGTCATCGTTCTGGATCAATTCTTCTTTTGGTCGATCCATCTTGTTTCGATGTATCTATCGTTCTTGTATTTTGTCTGTTACTTGGTGCGATCATATAGATGACAGATCACTCTTAATTACTTCTTGATTCGATGCTTTATATGTCCGACACGTTTTTCCTTATCTTAAAAGACTTCTGTGATTTCGATTATTAAAATAATAGAGTAATTATGACAATTCACTTTCTCGATCATCAAAATACTAGAGTAATTATTACATTTTACTTTCTCGATTATCTATCATTTAATGCTATTTTTTTTATTCGATACTGTTCAGCTTTCTCGATCTTATGTGTCATTCATGTAGTTCATCGCTCAGATGTCAGGAAACGTCTCGTGTCTTTTCGAAATTTGATATCTTTAATAATGATCCTGTGTTTCTCACCTTTTTTAATCTGGTTGCTTCTTAACTTGATCTTCTTCCACGTGTCATGCTTCTTTAATTTACTAACAAACCTTTAGAACGGTCATGTCATAAGAATGGCACCGGATTTTGTGCGGTTTATTTAGAATCATTGTTATACTTTTATCACGCAATAGCTCGAGTTAGACTCATATGTGTTAAAATTGACAATAAATGGTTGTTAGTAAAAGGTCAGTTGTAACACATTTTGCGATACACTGTTTAATCATGTGCCCGGAGTGGCTGTGTCTTTGTGCCAACCAACATCGTCTGGATAATCCGAATGATTATTAATAGTTATCTTATGTCGGTACTAGTAACCCGATCCACATCCGAATCTACTGTATTCCAGCTCTTTCTGCTGTGCAAGGGTCCTATTTAATCATGGTTTAGGGTATTATCGGACATCGGTCATGTTACGTCGGCATCAGCTTTATCAATCCAATTCACGTCTGAATCTACTGTATTTCAGTGCTTTGTACTGTACAGGGGTCCTAAATTTTGGTAGGCCACAGTACTGGGTCTCAAGTTTGACCGCAAGGCATTAGGTACCAAGACCCGTGAGTTTAGCGGTCAATGGTTTCATAGGTTGACTATTTCAAGTCACCGAGTCAAGTGTATTTCGACCTTAATACCTCGGCATATCAAAACCTGCAAGTCCTTGCACAAATTTATTTATTTACTAGTTTTATTCCCATGCTATACACAAATTTATTTATTTACTAGTTTTATTCCCGTGTTATACATTGGGTATGTGGTAATTCTGTTTTTAGTATTAAAATGAATCTATCAAAAATATAATCTTTGGGTTATTTTGGTATGAAGATAAGCTTAACTCTCTTCAAAGCTGTATATTACGTATATTTATATGACTATCCAGTTTATTATTATGTGAGAGTTGACCTTGATATAATAAATTTTATTTTTGTTGTGTAAATTTATAAGGGCTCACAAAGTATTAAATATTTTTTATGCCTTGTATAATAAGTTGATTTTGTTGAGAATACCCGTAAATTATCGGATGATCTTATATATTATAAGTGATCCCGTATAATCACTTGATAATTTTTCCTTGAAACTCCCTAGAATTTCATTCTAGTTAGTCTCATATTGCTAATGCTATAACTGGTAATGCAGTATCGGATGATCGACCGGTAGATTTGGAGCTAATTGCAAAGAAGAGACCTCGATAAGTTCTGAGATAAGTTCTAAAACTGATTTCTGGCGATAAAATTCCGAGATAAGTTCTAAAACTGACTTCTGGCGATAAAGTCTGTTCTAACTCTGAAGTTTAACCGGATCTAACGTTATTTACCAAGAGAAATAAAAAGCTGAAATTTGAATATGCTACGTACATATTAGTCAAAGTTTTGACCATTTCGTGCAATATGACTGATGATGACTAGCTCGCTGCAAATTTGCAAGTGATTTCTCAACAAGGAACACCCCTTTACCATCCTTATTGTACGACCGAAAGAAATCCTTCTATAAGTTTACTATGGAACTAAAATGTAGTGGTTTTCTAGCAACTGCTTAAAAGTTATTTTTTTCTAATTATCTTTTAACATCTCCAAATTTATACTACATTTCTTTAAATTATAGTGAAAATAATAAAATAAAATACTTAAGGTATTATTTAGTTTAAAATTTTTATTTAAATTTGATGAAGTTTAAAAAATATTAGGAAAAATAAAATTTTGTTATAGTTGCAAAAAACTTTTGCCAACTACTTCGATGTTGGTTTTCAAGTTTCTTCACATTAAACTCAAAATTCTTCAAATTGGAACTAAAATCCTATAGTTGCACTATAAAGTAACTGTTTAGATCCAAATTTTCGCTCAAACTTGATGTAGTTTAAAAAGTATTAGGAAAAAGAAAAATTTGGCATAGTTATAGAAAGCTTTTAACAACTATTTTGATCTTGATTTTAAAATTTCTCCAAATCTAACGTAAATTTCTTTAAATTGAAGTCAAAATTTTATAATTACACTATCAACTAACTGTAATGTATTCAAAATTGATTACAATAACTTTAGATGGTCAATGGATTTGAAAGAGGTAATCGATTTTATAATTGCACTATAAACTACTGCCAAACCAGTTAACACCGCCAATTTCGGAGGTAAGAACACTTCAATGACTTTACATAATCGATTTTATATGGTTCTGTCTTCCCTGTTCTTTTTTTTATTATTATTGGTTAGAATGTGTTGATCTCCATTCACGAAAATATGAGAGTTTGTTGAATCTTTCTATGGTTTCCGATTTCATGATTACCACAACCAAAAATTGAAATTAAAATGGTACAGAAAACGAAACTGAAATCAACACAAACAAATTTAATGTGGTTCAGCAGAGGTCTGCCTACGTCCACGGGTAATGAAAGTTGGTTGTTCTTATTGATTATTAGATTACAGAGGATTGAAGAGTTTCTTTGTTGGGGAAGAAAACCCCAGCCAAAAAAGTCCTCCTCTCTAATACATTTGTTTTGTTTTTAAGGGGTGATAAAAATAGCATTTACCAAAAGACCCTTTGTTCTTATCTTCAAAGCATTAATAAGCTATCTGTTTCAACATCACATTTTGCCATGTGTCAATGGAGGTCCGTCACGTGTCGATAGTGATCTGTTATGTGTCGATAGTGATCTGCCATGTGTCAATGTTAATCTTATCCTTGAATGACCTTAGTCTAATTATGGTGCGGGACAAGATGGTGCGGGTGCGGGATGAGAGAGACAAGATGGTGCGGGTGCGGGATGGAAGAGACAAAATGGTGCGGGAATGATTGGATGGAAAAGACAAAATGATACGGGTGCGGACAAGATGGTGCGGGAATGATTGGATGCGGGTGCGGGCAAGATAGTGCTGCGGGCAAGATGGTGCTGCGAGCAAGATGATAGGACTGAGGGACGAGATTTATTATACTCACAAATCTACCACGTGTTGAAGTAGATTTTTGGTAATCACACTTTCGATTCCATAATCTCCCTGTTATTTTTGTTCAAGTGTGTTAATCATTAAATTAGCTTGTCTCTTAGAATTTAAAAGCTTCCAATGGATGTTATAATTTCTAATGGAGTACAAAAATTCCATAGCTGTTTAAAAGAATACGTATAGAGAGCGTGCCAATATACGACGTATACGTGATCATCCTGATTTAAATCTAAATTTTGAAAATGATGATGATGTATAAGAAATGATTATTAGTGATATAATTAGTTGAGTGATTACTTCTGGTGGTGTTGGATTTGGATCAAAGAAAAGAAAATGTTTTTTTTTATCAAAAAAACAACATGTTATTCATCATCTTTCATTAGTTTTTTTTCTGGTAACACTTCTTCATTGATGGAGTGGGAGAATATGCAAAATTAGATTCCCCTGAATTCTCCTTAGATCAACATATTTTTCTTGAATTAGATGCAAAATTAGATACTTCTGCTTGGAAGAAGAACTAAGAAAAAATAAATTAAGAAACCAACAGATTTTTCTTGAATTAGATCAGATCCAGCACACTTGATGAACATCCATCAAGCTACTACACAAGGGATAAAGTTAAGATTCCACTAGCTAAGTGCAGAAGGATCCAGTGATAGATATAGATATTAAACCATTTATTCAATCTTAATTTTTCAACTTCAAACACTGCATAAACATTTAAAATAAATTTTTTAATTTTTTTCTCTTAAAATTGAACAACATTCAATTGGGTTTGGTAATCTACATCTATAAATTCAGGAGATTGAGAAAGGATATAATTATTGATATTACACTTGATCTTAGGATATTCATTTCCTTCAGTTTCAGTTTGGTCTCTTGTATAGTTCATTCAGAGTTATGGTTTTCTATAAAAATGATTAATCCATAAAATTGAAATATGGTGATTTACTATTCTATTTTTATAAAAGAAAATCCTGTTTATTTTTTCCATGAATTTAAAGTTTTTCATAAAAAATCTAACGTAGAGAGAAGAAGGAAAAAGAGGTAAGAAGATAGATGAGATTGAGAAAAGAGGAAGGAACAATGTGTGGCAGGCAAATTTATTTATGAGATTGAGATTGAGATTGAGATTGAGAATAGATGCCACCTCATCATGGGCGCAGACTAGGGCGTAGGTAGGACGTAGAGAAGCATTTTCATTAGATTGATCAAATACATAAAATACCTGCTCCCCCTGAAAGTCTCAACTACCTGAGGCTAAGGCGGATTTGTCATATTTGGTAGTTTCTTCTAATATAAATACAAAATTTAAACATAATTATTTATTAAAAATGATTAAATATTAAACGATGTCAATCGATATATCATACCGTTTCTTTATAGTTAAACATATAAAATTAGCTATAACAGTTTATAAAAGATAATTAAACGTAAATCATTAATCTGAAGTAGTGTCATGACTAATAGAAATGTAGTGATTTTTTTATAACATCCATTAAATAATGGTTTTTATAGCCATGACTATGGATGCTCGCTACAACCATCAAATGTTGTCATTTATTTGCATTTATTACAATTACAAGTTGCAGTGGTTGATGTTATTATCTAGCAACTACTAGTTTTGCGAGATATATCTACACACTAGTACTATGTAGTGTAATTGTGTAAACACTCCAAAGTCCAAACCGCCCCACAAAACTATATCCATCTAAAGTCTTTATCTATCTCTATGCATAAAACCATTTGTTTCCCTTTTCCAAATTTCATTTTCATTCCACTCTCGATCGTCGACTGCAACAAGTTCGTTTCATTTATTTCCTTTTAGCATTTCTCGTCTTTAGTTATTAAAGTTATTTTCTTAGATTTTACGTAAAATATTTATGGAAAGACAAATCATTTTCAGTTTTGTTATATGTTAACGTTAAGATACTGCTTTTTGCTACGAAAAAGCTATACCTTGTCTTGTTAATAATACAACCAAAGAAAAATAATAATGCATCCAATTTGAATTTTGATCCTCACAGTTACATCAGTCATTTCACTTCTCGATCTCTCTTTTAGAACAACCGATCGATGAACGGATGGATACAAAATTTCTGGTTCTGAACTTCTTCGTATAAGAGTGATCGATGGATGATAAGATTAGGTGTTGTTGTCGTTGAGAAGACTAATGTCAAAGGACGTGACTGATATACCTAACCTAAACGGTCCCATGCATATTGTGCCATGCGCAAGTGCGGTGGGTTTGATGTTTAAGTATGGGAGTCGACATATCTCTACACAATCCTATGTCATAAAATATCTCATATTGTTCAAAAAGATAGGTTTTGCAGTTTAGTGCTCACTGTTCTATGGCAGGAAACTAAACTCGTTTATGAATAGATTCCTTTTCATATTTCTTTTATATTAGCTGTACAAACATGGTCCAATCTCAATACCCTAGCTAGCTGGATGCTGTGTACTACTACCAACCCACCACCGCCAATATCAATACTAGCATCTTTGAAATTTTGGAGATCTATCTCTCAAGCCTCAAGCACGCATTTTATAGTGTCAAAAGTTGAGAAACTTTAGACAGACTAATTTTTTTTCCCACTAGTTTTTACACCGTGGGTGATAGTACTGGCCGGCATACTGGCATATATACTTCCCTGTGCATTTGAAAGTAGTGTTGAGAACTGTGCACAGAATTTCTGTGCATGGGAATGGACAACACCAAGAAATGAGGATTCTGAAAACGTTTGAAGTATAGTACTGGAATTATTTATTTTTAAGCATATAGTACTGGATACGAAAGTAAGTTATACAATGTTTTACATTCTGTGGATAAATAAATAAAAAATTCTTTTTTTTTTTTTAAGATTAAAAGGTTATATATTAAAGAAAGAATATGTACAAAGGGGGAAATGAAATTATGGCTTCCCCCAAGGTTAATACTAAAATAGCTAACCGTATGAGGGGAGAAAGTATATTGTATACGTAGAGGAGTATGTGGTATAACAAGATGAAAATGGAGAAGCATGGGATTATCTCATCCACGTACTTGTTATAATCAAGATATCTACCAAGAGAATCAGATGATTACACGTATAAAGAGATATGATAAAGAACGGTGAAGATAAAAAAAAGCATTGGGAGCATTAAGTGCGAAGTCAAATTAGTAGAAGACCAAGTAGATAGGTAACATGTCAAAGAAGGATACGATAGTTCGGGTTGGCTGGGCGAGATGCTCAAACTTATGTCCGAGATCGGAGACAAAATGTTACTTGATATCTGGACCATCTAAGATTAGACTTGGGCTATAAAAGAAGATCATTTATTCAAGCTCAAGAAAGACAGAAATTGAGAGAAAGAAAGACCCATTAAAAAACAAAAAAGATATTTGTGAGAGATAAGAGAGAAACATACTAGCAAGATCATTTGCGAAATAATCCAATACCTACTTGTAACTAAACACAATCTTATACTCATTATAACCGATATTACAATATCGTGGATATAGGTTTATTAACAACCGAATTACGTAAAAACTTTATATAAATTTTATATATTATTTACATTTACACTTTACTTTTATGCTTTATTTACATTAGTAATTATATTTCTTCCGTGTTTTAGTATTAAATCTGCATACTTTGGATAGTATGATTTTATGCTACTACAAACCGGATAATTTTCAATTAGCTTAATATTTTACAGGGTTGGGATGCATGTTAGACACTAGACAGACGGGTGCAAAATTGCAGATAACAATGCTAGAGGCCGCTGAAGGATAAATAAGTCGTCCCCGAGTGCAAATTATGGTGGTGGGTCTTCAGGCACCGCCGCTCATAAATATAGGCAGAACAAAATCCAAAGACAGGTGACACTCATTGGACTTGTCGTTGACCCAATTCATCGTGTTGTCTCTAACTATGGATTGTACCATTTGCATTCTAAGATCACACACGGTTAAGCGGTGCACATTAATTGGCCTTACATATTCCATTTGATATTGTTTTGGCATCTTTCTCTTTTCGCCTACGTATGTCTCTTGTCATCATTTATTTTTATAATGCATAATATATCAATAAAAAATAAAAAATCATGGATTTTATTTATATGGAGAAAAGAATTATTCTATTTTAGCTCAACCAAAATAAGTTCATTTAACCTGTCTCTTGTCATTTAACATTATTGCTTTGACCCGCAGTGAGATCCTTCGTACAATGTCAGAATCCATAGATACAAAAGAAAAAAGGGTCATTTACAGAATCACCCTTTCCATAATTGTTTGTTAAATGGTACTTATGCATCCGATATAACCAAAAGGAAAGAACGTCATATTTTTTCACTTAAATATCCATGCCCTCGTTTAACTGTGGTAGCACAACCATGGTTGACTAGTTGTTCATGTGGCTTCTGCATCTTTCATCATATGTGGCACTAACATCACGGTTGACTGAGGCATTTCATCGAACAATTCTTGTGCGTGACTGGTGGTATTTCTGGCACAAGTCTGGTCGTACTTTCAATCCATTCTAAGCTCCTTCCCTGCAATTGTTTCACATTTCAGATCATACCTATTCACAGATATTCAATCGTCAATAACACACTCCACAATTCACTAGCAATAACTCGAGTTTGAGAACAACTCTTCACATTTGTTCAACAAAACTCCTCTCTTTCTCACTATCTTCTATTTCAGTTCCATATCCATTCTCTGCCATCAACTCTAACACAACCATCTTATATTCAAAATCACAACAACAACTTCGTTTCTTGCCTGTCTTCTTTGTATTATCGGGTTTCAAACAGAACCCAATTCTTCTCACGACACATTCTTACTCCCTTCAATTCTATCTCGCCTGAATCTTGCTTGTTCTGCTGTAAAATCTTTAATCAATCACTATGAATCCAACCCAAACTCAGCTTACTTCTTCTCTTTTCTTTTCTTAAATTCTCCCTAACCTCAGTAACCCACAAAATCAACAGAATCCATCTAAAATTCATCCATCAATTTGAAACCCATTCTTGCTTAGATTCTGCTCTGTTGCGTTTCTTTCTCGGAACCCAATTTCAACTTGCAATTACATTCATTATCATACAAATTAAACACAACACAAAACACAAAATTAGGGTTTCAGAAAAAAATCACCAAATTGCTATCTAGGATTCTAAATCGAGAAATCGAATTCGAACTGGAAAATCCCCAAATTCATTTTTTAAAATTAGGGTTTAACAAAAAAATCCCCAATTCAGAAAACTAAGGTTTCTGAATCGAGTAAAAGAACGAAGAGCAAAAGAACGAGATTTAAGATTCAGACGATAATTAAGAATAAACCCTAGCACTGAGGTTCGGTAAATCGAGATTTACAATAGGGCCTATTACTTCAGTTAATGGTGATGAAGAAGAACTTAAGATCTTTAGTTAATGGTGATGAAAAAAAACGCGCGCGAGATGAATACAAATCTCCCAGAACCCTAAACTCAATTCACTCAGTTCTCTCACTGAAACAAAACGCAAATGGAGCGGGTAATGACCTTCTCTTCTCTTTTGTATTAGGATTACATCTCTTTGATCCAACGATTACTTTTCAATCTTGAAAAAGGTCCTGATCCAACGACGAGGGCTTTTAACCCGATGGGAAAACTAGTAAAACTCTCTTTCGGGGACAGGCACGATAGACACATATTTGTTTCTCTATTTGTCCCGATATTTATATTCAAAATACTTTTTTTCTGTATTAATATTGTGTTTTTATTGCGTTTGTAGGTGTTCTGAAAAAATAAACAATTGAAGAAAAATCAGCTTAAAAGTGATAAAGGCACCCAACCTCTTGTATTTGAAATTAAACTTAGGCGGAAACTCAATCTTCTAGACTAAGAATTTGGTTTGAAAATTTTGGAGAATTTAAAGGAATTAAGACACGTATATTATATTTCCTAGTTAAAGGGAATTTCTTTACAACTTTAACACACGAAATCAAATCAAAACTCGGTATTATGTGTCCTAGAGAAAATGCAGGGAGGAAGGAATATATTGTTTCCTAATCTAACACGAATCTTGTTCCATATATATAATCAGTATCTTTACCCAAAGAAATAGTAAAAAGAAATAAATAAAAGATCGAGATCAATAACGAAAAAGAGAAGGAAATCAGGTTCGAGGGAAAGAAATTATTCCCGAGATATTTTCATGAAGAAAGAGATCATTTGGAGTTATTGAAGAAGATATTTGAAAAGATATGGGTTGGTGTGTATAAATAGGATGCTAATAGGTCGATTGAGGGGGGATGGCTCTGCCAGAAAACGAAAAAAATCAAAATCGGAAAATTTTACTCGTGATGAAGAAAATGAAAAAAATGTTGTCGTAGTTTAAATTTCCGTTGCCAAAAACTTTAACTTTTGTAACATTTATCTTCAGTTTGCAACGTTTATCTTCAGTTTGCTACGTTTATCTTCAGTTTGCAACACTTGCTTTGCAACAGCAAGTCTGTAACATCCATACACTGTTGCAAACTCGCTGCTTTTATTATTTTCTTTTCTTTTCACCATTGTAAACACTTTTTGAGCTATGTACCTATCTTTTGAGAGTGTTTTGAGCATGATGAGCTAAACCCCATTACTGGGACGATAAAGGAAGCCATATTTCACAATTGTGTGGTAAATATATTTATTCTTTTATGACTTTTGCATTAATTTAATTTGACTTATGATTTTTCTTAATTAGTTGTGATCTTGTATGATGGTGCATGCTTAGTCGTAAGTACTTTTGATGCGCCATGCTTATAATTTACATCTAATGTTTTAAAAATCTACTTTGGCAAAAAATTAGAGTCAATATCTTTTATTATATGAGCAAGAATTGTCTAGGATTAATATTTGAACCACAAGAATATGAAAATTGGTGGAATCCTGAGTCCCAGTCTCTTGTAATTTTGTCATCATCTTTTATTTATTTTCGAGTCTAAATTAGGATTAGGACTAAAATTAATCTTCACAAGTCCGAGCAACGAACTTTTTCTTACCACTATCACAATCATATCAATTTTTGGCGCCGCTGCCGGGGAGTGGTTGTGGAATATTGTAATTAGTATTTTTAATTTTCTAATCGTAGTTTAGGTTTTTATTATATTTATTTTTTTATTTTGTACAGTATTTTTATTTTTATTTTATCCTTAGGAATTTTTAATTTTTTTCCCTAGTTTTGTGTCTTAGAAATTTTGATTTAGGTACTTTTGAGGTTGCTCCTGGTCGTCTAGTTCAACAACATTGGTCTGCTGCAAAATACTCACAAGTTTCTTGCTTGTGAGTTATATATTGAACGATTTAGATAGGTTGGACGCTCGTTATCCTAAATTGTGAATGTTGATACGAGGTACTAGTACTGCTTTTCGAAGTGGAAAATGCTTAGTTGAGTTCCTTGAACTCTTCCGTTCGAATTTTAAGGGTAGGAGTAAATTTTTCTTTTCTTTGATATAAATTTTTGTTTATATTTTCTTTGTATATATGGAGTCTGGTGACATGACATCCTTTCTGGCATTCTGGAACTCATCCAAAAAGTTCCAGAGAGAAGAGTCATAAAATGAGTTATTTACTGAAACTATTGAAGAATATGCTTGTAAAGATTCATATTATCATGAATCGGCAAATGAGCAATATTGTAATGAGTATAATGTGTGTTCTCCGTCTTTGGAGGATTTAATTAAATAGTTGACACCTAATACTTCTTATGATGTAAGTCTTTCTTAGAAGATTCACTCAATCAGTTGAATAAAAATTCACGTAGGAAAGACTTAATGTGGAAACAAATTTATAAGACCTTTAGATAAATCGAAGAAGAACAGTCAGCTTCTAGTATTGCTCCAAGTGAACTTGCTTCTCGTGACTTCTCTTTACTTGTGCATGTCTCCCAAATAGTTTCAGTTCCCATCCCTAGCGAACCCTTTGACTCGGTTATTTTTGTTCACGATGATATATCCTTTGCAAAAACCAGGTTTGGGGGTAGCTCTTTTCTTTTGATAGTCTCATCATCTTTACGTTGCTACTGCAAGATTTTGAGGCTATCATTGGTTATATATATTGTATTTTAGGTTGATCCCCAAATTTTCAGGTTGTTAATTATGGAGATCCTTTTTGTACGTATCTAGTAGGTAAATTCTCATTTTCTTGTTTTTTATTTTCTTTTTAGGCTTTTTATTTTTATTTTTATTTTATTTTCTGTGTTCTTTGTTATTATTATCGTTTGATGTGTGTTACAAAGAATACAGCTTTTCTTGCGTCAATTAGGTGAGACGTTTCAATCCCTTTTCTTTGATTTATATTTGTCTCTCTTATTTATATTTATTGCATACCATTCTAGGTTGCACGGTTTGAAACATTGAGGACAATGTTAAATTTAGGTTTAGGGTGGAGTTTCCGAAAATTGATGTCAATAAGAACTCCAAAATTTAGAAACTAGTAAACGATACTTTTCTTACCATTATCACTATCTCATCAAATTTTAGCGCCGCCGACGCGGACATGTTTTTAGGTTAGTTTTTTAGATTTATTTTTATTTTTAGGTTTAGTTTAGGATTTGTTTTTATTTATTTTTATATTTATTTTCTCTTTTAGATTTTACTTGGATATTTTTCTTATTTTTATTGTGCAGGTGATTTTTTTACAATTATTGTGGAAATTTCCTACCAAAGAAGGTAAGTAATATCACCAATTTTTATTCTATTATTTTTTTTTTAGATTTTCATTTTGTTGATAAGTAAATTAGGAAGTTAGGATTTCTTTTGTACATATTTAGTTAGATCTTTATTTTATTTTTATTTTTAATTTATTTTGTATATTAAAAAAAACACAAGTGCACACACCAATTGCATCTTCTGGCACCGATATTAGGAAAACACGTGGAATAGTACACTGAACCCCCTAGGCGTTATCAGTCGAAACACCACAAACCTCAGCCTTGTACCTTTGACCAGTCTTTGACTGTAGGTATATTTTGCTAAGGTAATCTGAGCTTACCTATTTTAGTCGAACCTGCTTTGCACGTGCACAAAAAAAATAAAAATATCGAACTGGTATTACGATAGCCAATACAATGAATATCCGGCTGATTTTCAAAATGGACATTACTCGTACTATGACCATATTGTGGATAGTACGTGAGACCACTACCAACCTTCTGAAGGTTATGGTTCATACCATAGTGATCCCAATTACTATTCGTACGCGCACCAGTCATACGAACGGGAAAACGAGCAACATTCGAGTTTTTTGTCTTTGAAGGATGCCCTCGAGAAGTTGCAATTGAGTACTATTTCTTTCGAAAATTCCATAAAGCGGATGGGATATACTATTCCTTATAGTGATCCAAATACCATTCTAGAAAGATCACTAAAGCTGTTGCGACCTAGTACTCCTTATGAACCTATTACGCCTCTAGAAGAATCACTCAAGATGTTGACTGATAATACAAATAGGTTTGTGTTAAAGACGAAAGAAAGGATTGCTCAAAATAATCTTAATTGCCAAAACAGTGTTGTCAATTTTACCCTTGATAATAATGATGAATATTTATCTAGTTTAGAGGACGAGGTTAGAATTGAAGACACTACTTATTTAGATAAGGTTCAATCATCTTCATATTATTATGATGATGAGGATATTGTTGATGGGGAAATTGAAATCCGTAGTCATAATGGTGAGGAAATTTTTACAACAATTGAGCTTCACGATAATAATGATGTTTCTAGTTCCAATCCGAATAATGTTAATGATTATTTGCCTATTCAAGAGGAAAAGGATTTAACTAGAGATATCATTATTATAGACGGTGAAATATTTTCTTGTTATTATGAAGACGATGATGGTTTAGAGGAACGAGTTTATCCCGAGACTAGTGTTTTAGAGTCCAACGATTCAAAGACCATATTCCCTGATGAAGAAGATAGACTCGTAGAGATTTTAAATTTGAGTGAGGATGCACCACCTGATTATAACTTAGAAAAAATAATTGACCATTTTCAGGAATCTGATGATCTAGAAATTAGAGAAATTGTGACTAGTCTATCTAGAGACACCCAAAATTCTAAGTTTGGGGTGATTATCATTCTCCCCGTGGTTTACCTTTGACTTTTATACAGGTCCCTCACTTGGGACTTGATATTTGTGCCTCTGCCATTTTAAGAGATTATTTTCAAAAACTGTTTCCCGAACCTAATATTGTCCAAAAAAAATTCAGTCATTAGAAACCCATCCCCTGATTGTTGTGGTTTACTCAGGCGATAATACCATAATTGACTTTGTTGTCCCACAAAATTTTTATTTACCAAATGTGGAAAATTTTCAACTTCAAATATGTCAATTCTTAAATTTTGGAACCTAATCCGATTATTTTAGAAAATTTGAATCGACACATTTTTTGAGAATGACACCCACTTTAATGAACTCCATTGTGGTCAGATATTTGAGTCAAATTCAATTGACTTCAAGGATCCGCAATTATTCAGATTATTGTTATATGATTCATAAGTTGTGACTAATCATTTCTTGGTCTGGATGAAGACTTTAAAATTAGCGTTCTATTGCAGAAAACCCATATGCTTTTGGTACACGGTGCTGGTAAGATCTTTCCATATCCCTATTACTTTGATTGTTTCTCTTTGTTCATTCTTTTATTCATTTATGTTTATAACATCAAGGACTATGTTCGTTTAAGTTTGGGGGTAAGGGATAAAAATTTAATAATTTTAGTTGTACCAAAAACTCCAAAAATCTAGAAATTTATGAACAATTCAAGATGACACTGACCATTCTAAGTAGATGGAAACAAACCTCTTGGCTATAGGAGTTGAGGGACCCAACTAAAGGGTGTATTCATAAAAGGACAGAGCTCATGTGTTAGGAATAACATGATAGTCGTCACCATATCTCGGAGTCTACCTCGACCATATCACCTTCTGTTTTTATTTTGCAATTTTATGTGTTTCTCTAAGTGATTTGGTGGGGCTCTAGCATCGAATTGTTATCGGCGTTGGGATTAAGTAGAGTGATTGAGATCAAGCCCCATTATTGTATTTTATTTAGACCAAAAAAAAAAGATAGAATAATAATAAATAAATATTTGTTTTTTTTTAATAAATTGACTGTTGGGGCCCTTGTATATGCCAGCTGAGTCGATATTAGTGTCAGAATTAAGACCAGTGGGAGCGTATCTCAATCCATTAAAATTCTTCCTAGCACTGACCTCAAACAGATATGGGAAACACCGTTCACCTTAGTCAACATGTGCAAACTTCACCATCTCTATATCCATCTTCCTGATCTATTCACGTGATTGTTGTTTGTTAGATTCCGAGTATCGTGGTCCATTGTACGACTTTCTGAGTAGTGCTTTATTTTCTTATATTTGAATTTTAGTACGCTTGAGTGAAAACTTGTGTACAACAATTGGATTCAAAACAGGGTAATTCCTCCCATAGCCAAAGAATTTTGTAGCCAACTAAATAGTATGTTTAGTGTCTACTCTCAAACGTTCACAAGTAGCTAGGGTTTGGAGTAAAAGGTTGTGTGGGTTAGGATTTTTTTAAACCCTCACGAGACAAAACTCGTCCGATAAGGACACATATGGGTTCAAAGGCTTGTTGCACACGCTAAGTGCAATCGCGATGCTTGCGAAAGTGAGTTAGGATTTTTATTCACTAGATTAGATTTGCTCGAGGACTAGCAAATAATAAGTTTGGGGGTATTTGATAGATACATATTTGTGTCTCTATTTGTCCCGATATTTATATTAAAAATACTCGTTTTATATACTAATATTGTGTTTGTAGGTGTTTTGGAAGAATAAAAAATTGAGGAAAAATCGGCTTAAAAGTGTTAAAGGCACCCAAGGATTAATAAAGGCACCTGTCAGTTTGATAAAGGCAACCAACCTTTTGTATTTAAAGGAATTAAGACACATATATTATATTTCCTAGTTCAGAGGAATTTCTTTACAACTTTAACACACGAAATCAAATCAAAACTCGTTGTTATGTGTCCTGGAGAAAATGCAGGGAGGAAGGAATATATTGTTTCCTAATCTAACACGAATCATGTTCCATATATATAATCAGTATCTTTACCCAAAGAAACAGCAAGAAGAAATAAATAAAAGATCGAGATCAACAACGAGAAAGAGAAGGAAATCAGGTTCGAGGGAAAGAAATTATTCCCGAGATATTTTCATGAAGAAAGAGATCATGTGGAGTTATTGAAGAAGATATTCGAGAAGATATGGGTTGATGTGTATAAATAGGATGCTAATAGGTCGATTGAGGAGGGCTGACTCTGCCAGAAAACGAAAAAAAAAATCAAAATCAGAAAATTTTGCTCGTGATGAAGAAGATGAAGAAAATGTTGTCGTAGCTTAAATTTCTGTTGCCAAAACCTTTAACTTTTGCAATATTTATCTTCAGTTTGCAACGTTTATCTTCAGTTTGCTATGTTTATCTGCAGTTTGCAACACTTACTTTGTAACAGCGAGTCTGTAACGTTCATGCATAGTTGCAAACTCGTTTTTTTTTATTATTTTCTCTTCTTTTCACCATTGTAAAACACTTTTTGAGCTATGTACTTATCTTTTGAGAGTGTTTTGAGCATGGTGAGCTAAACCCCATCACTGGGACAATGGAGGAAGCCATATTTCACAATTGTGTGGTAAATATATTTAATTCTTTTATGATTTTTGCATTAACTTAATTTAATTTATGATTTTTCTTAATTAGTTGTGATCTTGTTTGATGGTGTATGCTTAGTCGTAAGTACTTTTGATGCCTCATGCTTATAATTTACATGTAATATTTTATAAATCTACTTTGGCAAAGAATTAGAGTTAATATCTTTTATTATATAAGCAAGAATTGTCTAGAATTAATATTTGAACCACATGAATATGAAAATTGGTGGAAACCTGAGTCCCAATCTCTTGTAATTTTGTCGTCATCTTTTATTTATTTTCTAGTCTAAATTAGGATTATGTCTAAAATCAATTTTCACAAATCCGAGCAATGAATTTTTTTTACCACTATCACAATCACACCAGGTCACGTAATTTTACACCCTGACTTAACTTGAACTCACACATAATGTCAAAGTTAGACAAAGTGTGACTCTTTTAGAAAGAGTTTGAAACAATAGCAACTTTTTGTGAACCGGTTATTAATACTGTTGACTGTTTTTTATAATACAAAAAAAAAAAAGCACTGTTAACTCAGTCTACCTTCATTAAATGAACGAATGTGGTAAAATTTGCATTTGGATTGTGTGTGTTTTCTGATACCAGACTTGTTACTTGTTTTGGTTTGGATTATTTTGGGTTTTTGTTGTAAAGTCATTGGTAATTGTGTTGTCTACTTATCTTGTTTCACGGATCACAAGTGATAAAAAACAAAACTAACTACGTAGCCCCGGCCTCGTTGTATAAGTTTTTTTTGTTTTTATGAAGCAGCCATTGTGTTGTTATAAGTTGTAACATAACTCCGAAACAGGAAAAATACACTGTTTGTCTGAGTGACATGAAATGTTCTATTGCAATTGTGAGACTATCTTGTTCTTCTTGTAAAATTATACTCCTTCCGTTTCAGGAAAGGAGTTGCTTTTTCTATTTGCACAATTATTAAGGTAAGATGAGAGAATAACTTTTGTAATTTATTTTCAGATTTATCCTAACAAAAATTTAATACTACATATATCTTTATAATGAGAATAATAACATTTTTTAAAATAATAAGAGTAGTTTTAAAAATTTGTTATATTAAAAATGAAAACAACTCTTTTGTTGGAACAAAAATTGAAAAAAAAAGTAATTTTTTTCCTGAAACGAAGAAAGTATTAAAAACCATTACTACCATTAAAGTAGAATCTTTTATTTGTGTTTCTGAAAAGCTAATTTAGCAATAACATTTCTAAAGCTAAAGATAAAAAATGGATTTTTTTTTATCTCTGATATTTATATGTACAGCCCATTGACTTTGTCAATATATATAAGTCAACGGTTTTTAGTACGTTGATTTTTTCTTATCCTATATCAATATATAATCTAGCAGAGATTTGAATCTCACTGTGTGACCGCTTACTTGTCGTACATCTAGGTAGTTTTATTTTCCCTAACACTTCTGAAAATAAGGTATATGCTAATTATCTTCGGCTTTTGGAGGACCCCGATGTGGTCAATAAATACTCTTGGAGAACTTCCGTCATATATTTCTTCAAGACCAACTTTGAAAAATTTATTGGATTAATACTTCACAAATTAAAAGCTCCACACTCTCTTTCAGATGACCTTCTACATTAACCATCAAGTTTTTATAAGGTTTATGTAATAAATTAACAAATATACGTATACCCTAGCCAAATCTTAGTGTTTCCTAGACGAACCTTTCAATTTTGAAAAATCCTGGATAACAGAGTAATGTTAGGATGAGGAAAAAACAATCGATCTAGCGAAACTTTTTTTTTTGTTATCCGGACATGTTTTAGGTAGCCAAACTTTGTAGTTTATGAAGAACTTTTGAACCACAGAATACTGTTTGGCTGAGAATTATATATTATTTTAATAGCCTAACTGTTTTAATTTTGAGTTATTATTTTTTTAATTTATTTCTCGTAGGTGTAAGTGTATGACCGTCAATTTTCATCCGTACTCTATTAAATCACATGAAGAAGAGTCACAAGACTTCGCGCATGTCTCAGGTTACTACAGACCATTGGTTATCTCGGCGGTTAATCATCTACGATCCTCGAAGAGTATTAAGACAACTTTTTTATGTTCAAAAACTATAGAGAATGAAAACTTTGTGTGGTGGTTAAGGGAATAAAAAACACCGAGAATTTTTTTAAGACCAAGCATGCACCCAACTCCAACAATAGATCACTGAAATAATATGGAAAACTACCTTATTGATTCCAATGACTATATACCTTTGGAGGATAACCCAATTACCACTGGTGAAGGATACATGGAATGGTATCATGGTACTACTCATCGTCTTGTATTAAATAGAGAAATTCAAGACCGTGCCAAGAAAGCAAAAGAAAAGATAAAAGAGAAAGAGGTTAAGAATAAGGAAGTTAAAACCAAGGAGATGCCTTCCTGTGGCAAAGATGCTGGGAAATTATTTGACAGTGTGGTTAGAGATTCTCTTCTATTCATCATGATATTCAAGTTGCTACAAAGTATGAAATAGAATAACTTACTTTCCAGTTTAATTGAAATTAGGTTAAGGCAGATAAGAAACTATTAAGGAAAATGGTGACTAAAGTTCATTTTCAAGAGCCGCAACCCTCCCTTTAAAACTAGTGGAATAAGTTAATATCGCACAACTACATGGAGCCAAACAAGGAGAAGGTGGTGAAGAGGAGTCGATAACAAGGTAAAGATTCAAGTGGAGATGCTTCTACTATGATCGAACCAACTAGAGATGATATTGCAACCGATGAGGAAGTTGATGAAGAAACTCGTGGTTATCGACGTGGTAAAAAAGTTCTTCCCAGTCGTCATCGTGATTGAGTGTTTGAAACATTAAGATCCTACCTCTGAATTGATGCAGACTTAATTTGATGCTTATTTTAGTGACTAGTACACTTTGATGCTTATTTTAGTCTACACATTTTGATTTGGTTTGTAATATACTTTGAGTTGGTTTCGTACACTTTCATTTGGTTTGCTGCAGTCTTTAATGCTTATGTTAGTCTTTTTTAATTGATGAACCAGTTCAGAACAAAGAATGTATTCATGTTACTTTATATTTAAAAGAATGTATTCATCTATCAACATTGAAGTCTTATTTTAAATCCTTGCGTAACAATTGAATTGGTTTAGTTGAAATCTTTTAAAATTATCAAGGTTCATATTAATGTTCGTCTATGAGAAGATAAAATCGATCTAGCCGAACCTAATAATTTTTAAAATTTTATAGGTATAGAAAGTTGTTCATCTAGGAGGGGAAAATTTACGGGTAACCTAACAACTCAAATGTCAGGCTTTGTTACTTGTAAGGTTCGGCTACGGCCTGCTGAATTCGTTTCTCTAGCCGAATCTCTGACAACAAAAAAGCCTGGAAAAGTTCAATGTTCGACTACCTGTAAGAATCGTGCTCCTATCCGAACTTCTGACAAAACAAAAGCCTAGTTATTAAAAATTTTAAAGGTTCGGCTATCTACACAATTCTTTCTCCTAACTGAACTTTACTCTAGAACTTTTGAAATCATATAGTTAAATGTTCTGCAAGATCGAAATATTTCTCTCCTAGATAAACCTGGATAATATCTACACCCATTAAACAAAAAATAAATCACAATTTCCCATAAAATATTAGTTCATCCACTCATAATATGATGTTTAAAGTATATTTAGTTTCATTATATGTGTCATTTACTCGATAGCAATTGGAATAAGTTATTTCCTCCAATATTTTCAAATCACTTCACATCTCCATGTTATGCTCATGCAAATTGCACCAACTTTTCATCACGTCGAGGTTAAATCCTTCCGCACTTATTAATTTTTACGAATGAAGTAATTGTTCATACCATCGAACACGGGTAAAAAATTATCAACATATCAAAAAATATTATTTTTTAACCGGTGGTGAGCCGACTTTGTCAAACTTGTCACTTGATTGCCCAAGTGTTTATGCATGGTAGTTGGTAAATGCATAAACAAATCTCTTTTTATGCGGTTCCAACCATTGGTCAAGCAAATACGTTATATAACATCAACTTTATGCCGAACATTCTTCTGTTTACCAAAAAAACAAATTCAATAAGGTAAAAACTTTGCCCAGCTAGCCAAACCTAGTACTTTAATTTTTACCATTAATTTCTAACTAAAAGTTCGGCTGGGAATATGGTGGTCTTGAACTAGCCTAACATTACTATGTGGAACCCAAAATATAAGTTCGGTTGGGGTTCTTCAGATCTGGTGGTCGGACTTAGCCCAAAACTCCATTAAAGCTGAGTTCGGCTACCTGTTCTTGAGTTTTTCTAGCCGAACTCCTTTCGAGCTAGTCGAAACTCACCTTTAAAAGTTTTCATTTTCAGCAAATTTTATACCAATTCAAGCAACAAAAATTCATTAACAAGTATATTAAAGTAACCCAAAGATTATACTCTTCATTTTCTTCTTTTTTATTCTCGTTTGACTCATAAAAACCATCATTTTGAGATTGAGATTGAGATTGAGTTGGGAGAAAACATTCACCATCTAACAAATTACTCATTACCGGATCGTAGTTAATATTATTAAACACTTTCTTTACTTTACGAATTGAAGGTTTGCATTTCTTGGAGCTATCACTCGAATCATTCATTTTGAATTTAAGAATTCCAAAACCTAATTTTTCCAAAACTCTTCTTTTCTTTCTTCGTCTCTCTTAATAATTCTAATTCTAAAACTAACACTAACTCAAATCCATTATCTAATTCACTAATTTAATCCAAAAATAATAATCAATTAACTAGACTACCTTAATTATCAACAATTAATTAATAATGGGTATTTTGGTATTAAATAAAATATATGGATGAGGGTCTTGCATATTTACTTCATAATGACCTAATTCCCCCACAACAATGGAATTGACCTAAAAAAAGTCATTCTTTGGTGAAGGTAGATTGAGCTTGAACCAACACGAAACAAACATTGTTTGGTATGGACTTCTATTTATTGTATGCAACTGTGCAGCCCAAGCCCACAAACATTTAGTGGGGATTTTTTTGCTAAGGGAGACAAATGAAAACAAGTCTTCCGATCTTTATTATTGAAATCAAATCAAAAGAATATAATTACACACTTCACTTATTTGGGAAACAAAAAAATCAAAAGATTTACATCACTCGATTACGAGGAGTTAAAAACACTGCATTTCAATCTAACTTCTCCATCACCAACAGTACTCTTAACTCCAACATTACCAAGTTTAACCATTGAACCAACAAACTCTTTAAAGAAGAACCATTCATCTCTTGCAAAAGATTCGACAATCCACTTTGTCCTATAATCGTAAGCAACGCTTGATCCGATCCAAACACACCCTTTCCGGACACAATCTGCTTGTAATAATCATTATCAAACTTCGACGAAGTCGTGTCCAAAAATGTTCCTGAACTTGGACTCCTATTATGTTGTGGACATGTTTTCCTTAGGCTCTCAGCAAACTTGGCGTTCAGTGTAGGATCTACATCGAGCGTGGAAGTGAAACTACGTAGTCGAGATTGAAATGAAGAACAATGTGAGAAACCTAGAGTATGTCCACCTGATAAAGCAACCAAGTCCTTGATTTCTAGTCCTCTTCTGGCAAAGCTTTGAATAAGTTGCGTTATGTTGAAAGATGGAGATGGTAAATTTGCAGTAGTCTCTGATGCCTTTGAAATTTTTCCATCTTTTCTTCCTTTCAGAACATCCCATTTTGGACCTCCAGACTTCAATTGACCAATACATATATGTTAGTGAGCCAAAGATAATAAAGAAGAAGAAGGTGCCAGTGCCATTACTTGGCTATGTGCGATTGAAGTGCCATGGGAATACGAGCAGTAAAGACGAGCGAACGAAGGAAAAAGAGAAGTTTGGACACTGAGAGATTTATATATACCTGAGTTACTACATCTCTTGCTGCAATGGCAATGATATCAGCACAAGAAACAGTTCTTGGACAAGCTTTTTCTAGCTCAGCTTTCGCCTGCTCAATTACGTAAAATGATCGTATAGAGATGTTTGGTGGACCATCTTTCTCAGCTTTATTTCCTGGAGTCGAATCCAACAGAATCGATGCGTCACATCTTTAGTACACATACACAATTGCCATTTGACAAATTCAAAATAAAAAGACAAAAAAATATAGGTGAAGGGGAATAGGAGTAAAGAAAAACAAAGAAATTCATATGTATACATACCCTTACGAAGCAGTCATGGAAGAACATACGAAGAAGCCGAGCAGGAACCTTAGGATCATACAATGATGCGTTACGAATTGTTTCTGATATGATATGTTCAGCTTGTGGACATGTTTGGTCATAGTAATGACTATCGAGAACTGCAGTCGATAATGGAATCACGACTAATAAAAGAAAAACAGCTGTTGTAGACGAATACCCCATTACTTCTTGGTTCCCAATGAGTATATAATGAAGCTTTATACAGTAAAGATGGTGGATATGAAAGAGCTATAAAGTTGGAAGAATTGGGGTTTGATATGAGTGATGCATGGAGCTACAGCACTATATATAGCAGTATACATATATATTATTATAAGGTATAATGATCTAGATTGCTAGTGCTTTGAAGCTACTCAAGTACATGTTTTGTAGATTTGGTCTACTACATCTTGCAAGGACACCAAAGTGTGATATGAAACCCATTACCTAATTTGGCAAAAAAAAATTGAAAGAAATATGTATTGGCTTGATAATGTGAAGTATAGAGATGATAAAATGTGCATATTGTATTTGTTAGTGGTTGGGTCTAGTGAGGGAGGGGTGAGGTTGGTGAGTCAAAAGAGTAGGGTACTGCATTTGGTACTTATCAAGTCATTTGTAGGGCAATTTTAAGCTGTAGGTGAATTCATGTTCGTGTCATCCATCTACACAATTTTACATAATTAGATCTAATGAGAGTTAGGACTTTGAAGCTAAATACACCGGTTTCTGTTTTTGGAGAAACAAACTCTATGGTGCAGATGTCTTCGCCTAGAATAATAAAATATATACTAGTAAATATTGATATTTATAGTCTGTCACACGCGCTACTTAATCATAAATGCACTTTTTATTATTTTCTCTATCTTAAAAAAATATGATATTTTTATTTTTTCAATCTGATCTATTTTAAATAAAAATGAAGAAAAGAAATGAAAGCATCATTTTTTGTGGGAGAGAGGTAGTATTTAACAACATACACCCAATTTATAAAATGAAGTTGCACAAATTTTTGGTTCGAATAAGAACAGCGAGTCGAGATCCAACTGGAAAATCAGAGATAAAAGCCGACGGCCGAATGGTGGGGGTCAGTCGCTCTTGTTTTCTCGAGCAAATTCATTCATTCAATTCCATTTGCACTGAGTTTGATGAAGGTGTTTATAATCACAAGTTAAAAATAGTGTTCCATCCATTCTTCGCAATGCAAATCTTTCCACCAGTACCAAACAAACAAATCTTTTCCACCCATGGTTTCCTTCTCCTCCATTGAACTTCTCTACTTTTGTAACTCTTGCTGCATTATCTCCTTCTCCACCACCACTCCATCCTCCTAATTCTTGAATGCATTTCATTTTTGCAATCACCTCCACACTCAATCCGACACTTTTTCCTTCAGCATGTCTAAACCAAACAAACTTATCATCATCACCCTCACTTCCAACTTCGGCGCCATTCGTTTCGTCTTTCACAGCTTTCTCCCCAAACAATATAAATGACTGTTTTTCTACAACTTGACTCACAACCACAGTATTCTTGTTGCCATGGCCTTGTGTGGTGTCATTATTGTATTCAGATGTATAAATTTCCTCCCAGTATTGCTCCAAAGTCATTTCATAGAAGGAGGAGGGAACAACACTATGATCATTCAAAGTTCCCTCTCTTATGAACAAACTAGGACAATACCATTTTCCAACAACCACATTTCTATCATTAAGGTTCGGCAAGTGCACACGTAGAGAGGTATTAAGACCCGATGCTTCGCCGTGAAAGTTCAAATTATCGTAATCGTTGTAGAATACATTCCAGCATGATTTTCTTAGAAATGAAGGAGGAACCCCATCAGGAGCAACAGAATTGGCAACAAAACCACCATTTTTATTTTCAATTCGCAATTGTTGGTATATGTTTCTGTGATCAAAAACACTAGGTTTGTAATTTGTAGGACTCCTACGCTTACCGAACCAAGTACTACTGGCCATATCCTCCTTTCTACCACATGTCCATGCCTGCCTGTACAACAAAATCAATTCAAACTTATATTTCAAAGCTCTTGTTTTGTGAGCAATCGACACTACTGCATAAAACAAATCTATCTTTTTGAAACGGACGTAGCACTAAATATGTATGCTCCAGTAGAGTTCATCATAGCAAGCAAAACATCATAGATATATCCAAATTTGATAATGTTAAAATGAAAGATATTGGTATATATGATTCATGTATATAACAACGTATCCTTGGTATTTTCCGGTAGGAACGATAGCATAATACCGATTCGAAAATGGAGGTTGATCAACAACAGGTATGAACCAAACAACAATATTGCTTTTGACAGGACCACCAAAATCATCATAATCTCCCCCAGAATAAACGATATCCGTAAAATAATTTTGAAGAAAAGGAAGCTTGTCGTGTTTGTTAGCCTTACGGGTATTCCCCGGACATATTTCAATAATTTTCTCTAGTTCTTCATGATTCGAAGAAACCACTAGACAACCTGAGTTCGGATTTTCTTGAGTTGAAGTGTTTGAAAGAATACTAGCTTTTTGCTTGCACAACCAAAGAGGCCTAGTAACATACATGACTCCACTTCTTAATTTTCTTCTATTTTCTCGAATTAATCTCTGCTCCAAGAGTTGCTCTCTTGATATAGAGGAGTCACAGAAAGTTGACAATTGATCAATTGAAACTTCCTATCAATTTCTTTGAAACTGATTATTTCAATAATATGTTCCAAATTTTGCAAGTAAAATAGTCTTGGTAATAAAATAACTCTTGTTGTCATCTTCTCAAATGATTCTACCTCGGATAATATAAAGTCAACATTCTAAAAACTAAACTTGTTAGCTAATGCGGGTGTTATCTAATGAGGGCTTCTTCAAATCGATTTCAGAAGAGGTCAATATGATATCATATTACTAAAAACAAACAAGTGTATATGGAATTGCAATATAGCTTACCTATTCGCAATATTATAGAGAACCATCGGATGGTCTGATGGTTCTCATGTTTTCTCCTACTGGGGGAGTAGGTCGTAGGTCGTAGGTGTCTGAACCTTATAATTACTAAAAACAAACTCCTCTTTTAAATGGACTCTAGGGACCACTGTCATACCCTATCAAAAAAAAATCACAATATACAAGTAAGATATGAGAATTCCGATGGGCTATAGCTTACTGTTTACCTATTCATTATTGTGGGCCTTATTTACATTTGAATGTGTTCAGTGAGTTACATCTGCTGAGCCCATGTGCATATCTGTAGAAACAAAAAAAGAGTGGTTTTAGAACATCTCGGATAGTATTTAAAAGTTTAGATTTTTTATGTCACTTAGAATTTTAGTCCCCATGATTAAAAAAATTCATCGGTTAGATCCTACACATTAGGAGTGGTAATATGATAATTAAAAAGTCTTAGAGAAAGTCTTAACTAGACTTTTGGTTAGACTTTCATATCACTTTTTTAACAATTATTTTTAGTTTTTATTTTAGATAAAATATACAAACCCAATAGAAAAAATGAAGTAATTTTTGTTCCTTATCCACATATGAAACTTTAAAAATTAGATCGTACACCATTGGAGATGATTCATGAGACAAAAGATTTTATTTTTACTACCCATAAATAAAAATCTAAATAAAACCTCCATATATGCTATTAGCACTCACAATTGGAGATACTCTTCGGGGTTGCTCAAATTTTAGAGACTAATATAACGTGATAATATGAGGTCTTTATAAAGTAAATCATAGTAACCCTTATCAATATAGATTGCTTTAATGGCTTAATATGCATTTTAGAGTCGGCTAGGTTGGTAGGGGTTTAACCTAGCTGATTCTATATAAAAAAATTAATCAATTTTTTAAAATAACGTCGCTTAGGTTTTGATTATAAACTATTTGTGCAAGATATTCTTTGTATATGTGAAGCACATTCATAATCAGCTAAGTTTTAATTATAAGCCTAGTCGATAACACAGTCGTAATCAGCTAGATTCATGATGAAAACCTTATTGATTACAATAAATTTCACTTTTGAAGTACCAGAATCAACAGGGTCAAAAGTAAAACCTAGTTTATTTTGGTTCTTCAAATTTATATAATAATTGTTGAAGTACCAAAATCGACAAGGTATTCTTAAATTTTCTTTTCAATTTACACCCAATATTTAAAAGTTTACCCAAGATCGGCCAGGAGTTCTTCAATTCCAAACAAATTATGGAGAATCGGTTAGGTAACTAACATTTTTTTTTAATTCCCAACCGATTATGGAAATTCGGCTAGGTAACCTAACCGATTTAATTTTTTTTAACAAATACGCAAGAATTTGACAGGGTCGTCTGCCCTTAGTCCTCTCTTACTGGAAAATAAATTACGTAAAGCAAAAAATAATTTAGTCATTTTAAAGTAACAAGAGGTGTGCACACGCTTCGCTCGTCGGGTCCCCCACCCCACCCCACCCTCTAAAGACTTGTAGAGATGTAGATTTTTTGTCACCATTTTGAGACGGATATTTTTGTTTCAAATATTTTCTGCAACATTTTTTTTGTAGCATGCTTTTTGGAACGAAAATATACATTCCTAATACATATGAAATTGTAGAGGTATGCTCCATACCAGAGAGAACCAAGTTTAAAAACCCGGATATAGTTTAGAACACCTCTGCCTCTTCCTTTCTATCAGTCGGTTTGATCCAGCTTCCTTAGACTAAGCATGTCCCAGCTTGAAGCTTTCGTCAGGAAACAAGTACGACGAAGCCTAAGGCTCCTTGGTTGAGATGGGAGTAGAAATCAGTAAGAAAACTTCCATTGCTGACCCGGACTATGTCTGGCAATGTGAATAAAAAAAAAATTCCCTCGCATCTTGGTCACTTTTACTTTTTCGTTATTTCGTAATCTACAGGGTATGGTACCTTAAAGATTCAAAGTGAAAATTTATTTCCTCCTCACTTTGGGTCTCTCGTTTACAGTCGACCTTATTTCCAATTCATTTTTTGTTGTTCGTCAATTTGGGTCTAGTTATACAACAAATGGATGTCAAAACTTCCTTTCTAAATGGATAACTAGAAAAAGAAATATACATGGAACAACCTGAAGGTTTCATATTACTAGGACAAGAATAGAAGGTTTGTAAGTTAGTAAAATCTCTTAATGGTTTTTTTTTTGAGAAGAAAGTTTAATATATTTATAAAAGAAAAAACATACGTTAAAAAAAAAAAGCAGAACAGTGCATACACAATCCAAGGAAAAAGCCAGACTTAGACCACAAAGAGAAAACGCCCCACCATCAATCGAAAACAAAAAGCAACAACAACAAGCTATCATTTCTTTTTGGCAGAGTTTTTAATCCCCCTGCCTAGTTTGTCATTGCCCGGATCATCCTTCAAGCCTAGTTTTTTAATCTCCCTTTCCTTCCTAGTTTTTTGGTATCTATCATTTAACTCACCAAAAATGCTCATTTTTTCCTCTTCTGAACTCCCACCAGTGGCTTCTAACATGGCTAAAAATTTAAACATTTTTTCCACATGTTGAGTACTAGTACTTGGTATCATGTTTGGGATAACTTCAAGTGATTTAGTCTTCACCATTTCCATATCATCAGCTTGAAGAGTTCAAATATTCAGTGTCATTTCCAATAAAATTAGTTTTTTCAAAACCATGAGGCACGCTAGACTCCGTTACTTCTTCAAATATCTCCATACCAGTAGCTTCGGATTCAGATTCTAACATGTTGAAAGAGTTCAAAAAGCATATTGCCTCTTGCTTATGAGCATCGTCTTTTTTCTTAGAATTCTTCTTCTTTCTTGTATATGATGTCCATTTCTCCTCTGCTGGTTGAAATACCTTCTCCAGTATTTCAGCTTCTTCACTCAAAACCCCAGCTGATGTCGTCTCTTTTGTAACTGGGTGACCTTCTTGAGCAGTCTCTAAAGGATTTTCAAATTCAATTCCAGAATCAATGTTTACAGTCTCATAAGAGGAAGCTCACCATTAGAATTTTCTATCCTAGTTATTGTTTTAGGAACCCACTTTTTTGGTAAACTTTGGATTAGAATATGTATAAATTTATCACTCATATATGCAAATCTTTTGCAATGAGAGCAAGCAGTGGGTTTCCAAGGGTATTCAGCCCTCACCTCATATTTCTTGTCATCAATTTGAAATGGAAGTTTAGCTGGAAATGAGTATGAGGTTTCAATTTCTACACTGACCCTTGCAAAAGTTAATCTAGTCTTCATCGCAGTTGGAGCATCTGTCATGATTGGTTTGCATAGTTATCCTAGTGTAGATGATGGGTTTTTGTCAAGGGTAAAATAGTAAAATTATATCTCTGGCCCGGGTCTCAGAAATATTAAACCTCAAAATTCTACAAAGAATTTTAAAGCAGGTTCTCATCCCTCTCTCTATATGTATGACTTAACTCGTCAGAATGCTACATTTACGATTAAATTAACTGAATGAATCAACATTCATCACTGTACAAAATCAGTAGAATAACATTGGTGCTTATTATGACAGTCCAAGATGTTCTGCGATTTTTACATCATAAATCCCAAGCTCTTAGATGGATTTCCCACTAGTATAAAGCAATTTGAGTATCATCTGGTTCTATATTCTACAGCTGAATTCCCAAAAATTATTTCTTGTCAATATTCATGCTCAACTGAATGATATTGACTTACTGAAAATACTTATACAACTTTGTATAGAAGTATGTAGCAAGTTACATATGAACTTACTCGACTAAAGTACCATAGTTGTTCTCAGATTCGAAATCAATAATTGTGCTAAGCAAAAAACATAGCTTCTACTAGCTAAATCTAGCCCTGGCCATGTTAATCCTTGCTTAAAGAAGCAACTAACGTAAATGGCACAAAAGAGAATTCAATTTAAGGCTTGAGAAAACACTAAAATTGAGTTCGCAACACTTATAAGTATCTCAAATAGTCAACTAAGCCTTCCAACTCTAATTCGGCAAAGGAAACGGCTCAAAATTTTGAATTTGCAACGCTTATAAAGCGTCACAAATGGCTCACATGGACGGCCAAGCCCTAGCTTGTCTGTCCTAGCAATGTTTGCCCGTCCAAGCTTGGGGATGATGCCCCCTTACCTTGTCCGCCTTAGCTCCTTGCTTGGCCGCCTTAGCTCCATGGACAAAGCTTTTCCGTCCAAGATACAAAAGCTTTTCTGTCCATGCTAACAGGGCTTGTTCGTCTTAAGCTACAAAGCTTGTCCTCCTTAGTACCTACTAATGCTTGGCCGTATTAGCTAACAAGCTTGTTCGTCTTACTTACTAAAGCTTGTCTGTCCATGTTAGCAAGCATGTCCTCCTTAGTTAGCAAGCTTGTCCTTCTTACCTAGCAATGCTTGTCCGTGCAAGCTTGTTTTACCCATCCAAGTTTCCAAGCCCTAACTTGTCCGACCAAGTCTCCAAACCTCATCTTGTCTATCAAAGGCCATATTAGGACTCACTATGTATCCTTGCATATATATATTTTCATATGTGTCCTCACATACATATTCTTGTGCTCAGCATGCTACATATATGTTTATACTCAGCAGACTACACTTATTTTTCTACAAAACACGTCAATGTTAATTGACCTATTTGAACTCATATTGCTCCTCATAAATAAAATAAAATAAAATAAATACATATTTTATTTTAAGTAAGTCTTTCAAGACTCATCATGCTAGTGAAGCAAGACAAGTCTTTAGTCAAGAGACCAACTAAGCAGGTCTCATTCAACTTCACATTAGTAATATTTAATGTTATAAAATTTATACAAGAATGAAATATGTCACAAATGGAGGGATATTTACTAGGGTATTGGTATGGCGGTCTACGGCACGTGGTGCAGCAGCGCACCACTAAAGATAAAGTCTTTGGAAAGTTCGATCAACAGTTGAATAGAGGAGAGGTGGGTTGAGCAACCATCCATTCATCCTTAATCGAAGTGGGAACAATTACTAACACTTTCTCCACCATCTCCACTTCACCATGACTCCATTATAGATATTTTCTTTAGGAGATGAGGTCAGGTGAACGGTTACAATAGCTAATATAAATAGATTTTTCAATCTACTAAAGACAGAACAAAACAACACAAATCGAACAATTTTATTTTTATACCATCTTCTCATTTACAGAGAATTTTTCATATCTATTCACACCTCTCACATCCCACAGAGTCTGATACTCTTACCTCAACCTTTCTCTCGCTTCCCTCCCTAAGACCAACCCTTCTCCTTCTCCTTTGTGACTGAAGCAAGACTGGAATGACCATTGCTTGGTTTAGGCCAGGATTGTACAGATTGATCTCTCAAATCTAAAAAAAATTACTATCACATTGCAAACGTTTAAGGATTAGATGAATTATCACCTGCGTACCTCATTTTTCCTAAGTTGGCCTTAAAATTCGTTTTACCCACAAACACCTAGAAAATCCAGTTGTGTTCCAAAGATGTAAGGGAACATCTCTGAGAATCATCCATATAGGAACATAGATAATTGATCCAATTTGTTGTTCAATAAGTGGTGACCAAAGACAAACAACTTACTAGCAATATGAACATATCTTATTTCTAATACCTAGCGTTATCTTCTTTTTTGGGAAAATTTAAACATGAATGCTTATTCTCTGTGGATAGCCATGAAAAAAATCCCCTTTAAGATTCCACTGGGTAGTTAAATTTTCTTTCACAAAGTGAAATCAAGTCTCTTTCCTACAAAGTAATGAACAACAAAAGATTCATAGGTAGCTATATGAGTTTGTAATTCTCCTAATGAGAAGTAAGAAAAATCTTCAACATCTTTTCTTGGTTCTTCAGATGCAAGTTTAATTGTTGAAGAAGATGACTGCATATAGGGATCTTTGAAGCAAGAAATATAGATTTTTTTCCTCTAGAAGCTTCAATCGATAGAGCAGATCCATTTAAAGGTGGAAAATTTTCGGACCTAATGTTGAAATCTTTAATACCAACATCTTTAGATGAGTTTCCTTTATGATTTGTGTTCAGAGATAAGAGGGGAGGGGGATGAACGGCGCCATCCATGGTGAAAACGAAGAAAAAAATTCCCTAAAAAATCGTTCTGGATTCTCCTTGACACCTAATCTATACATCAAGCACTTATGCTCTCTTTATGGTTTAAAGCAACCTCCCATGCAATGGCATGAGAAGTTTGACAAAGTAGTATTGTCATATTATTTTGTTGTTAATGATGCTGACAAATGTATCTATATTAAGCATGATAGTTATGGATGTGTAATTCACTGTTTGTATGTTGATGGTATGCTTATTTTAGGATCTGATATATCTCGTGTGGAAGAAAAAAAAAATTTCTTAGTTCTAACTTTGATATGAAGATTTAGGAGAGGCTGATGTGATTTTAAGAATTAAAATCCTAAGAAATGGAGGTGAGTTAGCTTTAACCCAATCTAATTACATTGAGAAGTTTCTCAAAAAGTATGGTCACTTTGATGACAAACCATCCCCCACTATTTTAGATCATACTATCAAGTTAATGACGAATACGGGACGCACTCATGCACAACTTGAGTACTCCAGTATTATTGGAAGCCTTATGTATGTTATGCATTGCACAGGACCGTACATAGACCAAGTCGTGGAGTGTTATGGTGTTTCTCAAGTAATCCAAGGGTTGAACACTGGAAAGCAGTTTCAAGAGTGATGGTTTACTTGAAAGGAACCATTGACTTTGGTTTGCATTACCAAGGATATCCTGTTGTATTGGAAGGGTACAGTGATGATAACTGGAACAATGTAGAATCCAAGTCCAAGTGTACATTTGGATGGATATTTACATTATGAGGTGCAGTTGTGTCTTGAAAGCAGACTCGTATTTCTGATTCAACTATGTTTTTAGAAATGATAGCCTTAGTTAGTGTATGTAAGGAGACGGAATGGCTTGGAAACTTACTCATAGATATCCCACTTTGGAAGAAGCCATGTCCAACAGTTTTGATTAAGTGTGATAATCAAACTACCATCTATAACGTCTCTAATAAGACTTATAATGGAAAGTATACACATGCAAGTCTTAGACATCAAATGGTAAGATGATACAGGCATAATTTATACATATTTACCTCTTAATTAATATTTTCTACTATTTAATTTGTGTTAATACTATCATTTTTATATTATTTTAGGTGGAACAATTAAATCCTAAGGCTAAATGCAAAACATGACTAAATGAGTGAAATTTTGTTAACACTCAATTTGGGCTAGCTGCAAGTGAAGGCTGGACTGGATAGGAGATTTGTTTCTTGGAGTTGGGCATGTTGACCGAGTAAAGAAAAATTGGAGAAACAGAAAGCACGTGAAGTACGGCTAGAGAAAGGCTGATGGGGTCTCGGTCTGTGGTGAGCAAATCAGGAAACAAAAGAAAAAAGGTTTGTACGTGAGAGAGGTGGCTGGTTCGAGCCCATTTGATGTTGACGTAGAAGATGGGTCCGGTTACATGAGATTTATCTTTTGGATCTTATTGTTGGACTATTATGAAGTAGGCGGATAGTAACAAAAAGTGAGGTTTGAAGAGAAAGAGAAGAAATAGCCAGAGACCTAGGCTTTAGACTTCTCTTAGGTAGCTCGGTTGAATAAGAGGTGGACCAAGAGGACGTCACATGATGGAAGGGAATTGTGACGTGAGTGAGAGACCAAAAGGAGAGAGCACACGTGAATAAAGGGAAGCTAGGTGGAGTATAAAAAGAAAGAGATGAGAGAAGAGTGAGGGGACTTTTCTTAGGTTTTCACTTTTTAGTTTTCTTTTAGGTATTTCTTTTGGGAGTGGAAAGAGAAAAGATAGAGGAGAAAAGGCGTTAAAGGGAAGAAGTGAGGGAAGAAGTAGCTACACCTAGGTTTGGAAGGCTAAGGGAGAGAGAAGGGTAAGTAGGGTTGAAAGAGCTAGAAAGAGAAGGTACGGACGGTAAAGGGAAAGAGAAGTACGGTGGACAGTGATTGAGCCGCAGGAGGAGTTCGGTTGTCTGCTTTTTATGTTTTTCTTCTGGGTTTGCGGCTACTGTACACAGGAGAAGAAAAATACTACACCACTTTTCTATTTTGGTTCACTCTTTTCTCTCTACTTTGCTTAATTATTTTTATGGGTTTTAAGAAACCCATCTCCATGTTCTAATTAATTTTGTAGTTAGGGTTTAATATTAAAACCACTTAAAGTTTGATCAATTAAATCGATTTATTTGAAGCAAACCATTATGATTTGAAAAGATTAATTTCTGATTTTGTTTATTGATTTAATGATAAAATTAGTTGTTGTTTCACCGGTTATGTACTGTATAATAACTTATGCGCAGAATTAATAGGATAGCAAATATGTTTGTCTACTTATTTGATATTTCATGCTTTGGTTCAATCCTTAGATGGGGTATGCTCAGAAGAGTCAGATATCATTTGTGAACCTATAATTAGTTTCTTATTATTTTCTCGCTAACGTAATTAGATGGTGTATGCATGAGACTTAGGGCTTTTGATGCGCCATGCTTAGGGTGTCCCAGTGACATTTGCGACTCTAATACATATAATAGGTGATGTCGATAGAACGAACAATAGATGAATATTCAGGAGTTATGTTTCACCTCAGTAATTAAATAGAAATAGTGGTGGATACTGAAAACCCTAGTTACTGTTTCTCCCATTTGATTTATCTTATTAGTTTTGTTTGTTTTAGTATTTTCTATATAATTCTAAAAATCCCAAAATATTGTTTTCGGTTAGTCAATTGAGATATTAATTACAGTATTCTCCTCGCTCCCTGTGGGTTCGACCCGTACTTGCCGTTGTCTGCATTGTAGACACCGTGCGATTGCGGTTTATTTATATAGGGTAATCTAAAATCCTATCATAAGAAAACTACTCAAGAGAGGAGTAGTTACAGTTACCTATATTGAAACAAAGAAGAAGTTGGCAGACCTATTTAAGAAAAGTCTACCAAATGCAGTGGTTTCAATAAAATGTAAGGAAATGGTACTAAGGTCTGTGAAAGAAGGTTGATCTCCCATAACAGAAACCCAACCTATGTTTTGAAAAAGATAAACAAGGTTCAATGGGTACCAACAAGTTATGGAAAGAGATTGTGGTGAACTAATATAAAACTTCGCATTTCTAATTACTGTTGTAATTCTACAAGAATGAGGATGTATGTAAGTCCTTAATAATTCTATAGTTTTTTACAGGTGTATCGCAGAAACACCTGAGAGACTTACCTATATGAGTATATAAATCATGTTGTTTCCTAAGATAAGAACATTGTTCTCTAAAGAAGACTCATGAATCCATGATATAAGCACATGGTCATAATGTGCTGAGCTACTGAACATACGATTATCTGAAATCAATATGTGTGGAGTTTTCGGTTTTATGATAAGGGTACTTAGTTCAAGACTAGTTTCTCCATAGACCCTCAATAAGGCTTTGAATTTCTTACATTAAGTGAAGGTTCAAATCCAAGATATATCTATCATTTATGTATTGATTTCTACGATGATGCTTAGTCTCATCTTAGCTTGAATTATGTTAGCTTGAACCCACTCGGTTAAGTAGGAAGTCACTTAAGTAATGTAGCCACTCTGATTTGAAAGTTTTTTATTTTATTTTACTTTAATTTTTTCTTGAACTATGTTGGCTTCCCTTCCTAAGACCAACCCTTCTCCTTCTCCTTTGTGACTGAAGCAAGACTGGAACGACCGTTGCTTGGTTTAGGCCAGGATTGTACAGATTAATTTCTCGAATCTAAAAAAAATATTATCACAATATAAATGTTTAAGGATTAGATGAATTATCACCTGCCCACCTCATTTTTCCTAAGTTATCCTTCAAATTCGTTTTACCCACAAACATTTTGGCGACCACAGTGGGAGATCAATCTCCCAGTTACAATTTGTCAATTTTTTGAATTTTCCTCAGTTTCAAAAAATGGTTGATCTTAGGTCGGGTTCAGTAACTACCCCCAATGTGAATTCCTCCAGTTAACACTCCTCTGGTTAGCAATGTCGACAATATCACTCTTCCTTTATCTGAGTAGCACACTGAAGAAGTAAGGGATGATCATAGTACGCCTACCATCATTGATTTGATGCATATACAAGAAACTCTTGCCAAGACTCAAGCGTATATGGATACAACTCAGAAGGAGGTCCTCACCTTCGTCAAGACTCTTACGGAGAAATTAACACCGACAGAGCAGACTAGAAATACTTCTGAAGCCACTGCTGATGCCAACACATCAAGGGGTCATGCTCAGGATAAGGTTGAAGTTCGTATTCTCCCTAACCAAGTGCTAAAGAGAAGCCATCAACCTAATTTTGTTACTCGTGAAAATTTGGAGCGGTTTCTCCAAAATTGCAAAAAGGAGAATTCATCTGTTATTCATCAACAACAACCTCCTTATCCGTCTGAGATACATAAGATCCCTCTTCCTAGGGGATACTCCCCTCTTTCATTCTCACTCTATGATGGAACAGGGAATGCCCGAGAACATATTTCATAATTCTTGGAATCGTTAGGGGAGCATGATTATAACCATTTGCTGCGTCTGAGAGAATTTTTCAAATCTCTCAATGGAAGAGCATACACATGGTACAACAATATTTCTCCTAACTATATTTATAACTTGCGTGAGATGGTTCACGCCTTCTACAGGAAATATTTCTTTGTATCTGAACTAGTCATATTGTCATACTTGGGAAGGATGTTTCAGCGAAGTAATGAACATCTTAATGATTACGTGAAGTTGTTCAGAGTCCAAGCGCTAGAATGCCATGACCCAAATGTGACTAAACTTTAATTGGTGGAAATTTGCATCAATGGCATGATACCAGTCTATCGTGCTCTAGTGGAAAATTTACACTTTCAAACATTCTCTAAGTTACTTAAAGCTGCCAAGCGGTCGGCCACTACTGCACCTGGTTTGCTAGAGAGGACAAGGTCGCCTGTGAAAAATGAAGAAGTACATGAGACTCGTAGCAGTCGACGATTGGATGAAAGGCAGTAACACACAACCATCTGTAGATGTTGTGACTGAAGAAGGTAAGAGGAAAGCTTCAGGAAAGCTTCAGCATCAGAGCCACAACCCAAGCGCGCATCACCGGCACCGGTTCCAACCCCAGCACCACCAATATTCGTGCCACCTCGAAGGGCTAACCAAGCGGTTGTAGCCCCACCACCAGCTCAATATCAACAACAACAACAACCAAGGAAAGCCCCAACAACTACAGATTTCCATTTTTTCCAATTGAAGAAATGATAGAGTTGTTAGAAGTCTGGATTCAGGATGACGCAATCAACCTACCTCTCATCCGACGTCCACCAACAAAGCAAGAAATGTCGGATCCTAAATACTATCGTTTCCAAAGATTTGTTAATCACCCTACAAGTGATTGCAATGCCTTGGAGCGGATATTCAAAGAGAGGATTGATTCGGGAGAATTAGACTTGGGGACTAAAGGTGTACATAGGAACCCTCTCCCAGTCATACATTTTACTATGTTTAAAGATCCCACCCATTAAGTAGTTCAATCCCTAATGGAGCGTGTGTGTGAACTCATCTACCTCTCAAAGGCACAAAGCAAGGACATATTCACTTCTCTTAATCACATTGTATATGGCAGGAGACTACCTTCACTTAATGAAGGCAAAGCACACACTAAACGTACACAGATGGGTAAAGGTGGAGAAAAATGTGACTGGGGAATTATCACTGCCGCTAGCCTCAAGTATACTGAATTTGGAAGAACCTTAATCGATGAAAGCACTACAATCAATATCATCCCTATCAAGATACTCCGAGCTATAGGGATCACACGTAGTGAAGCTTTCCATGCACCAACCACAATTCAAAACCCTGAAGGAAATTCTATGAATGCCTATGGTCATATCGATCTTGAAATACAAATGGGCTCTACATGTGATACAACCAAATTTTATATAACCAAGGAGGATCTGGATTATAACATGATCCTAGGACGTCTATGGCTACACAGTAACAAGACCACATCTCACCAGATATATCCATCAGCACACCCACTTCAAGAAGGAAGCTCAATACCTAACAAGAAGATTGTAGCAGATGATTCCCTTCTGTCTCTGAAATAATTTCAATACTTGACGGCAACAAAGAAGGATCCTGGAGAGGATGTCGAACATCATATTGAGTCATTCATCATTCATCTGATGTACAACCATGGTAAGGAACATCATGGATATTTCTCTGTGTGACGCTACTGGAGTGTCCACATGTGCCACAGAACCACCACAGAAAAATTCCAACATGCACATATGCGTGGAATGCTAATGTAGGCACAGAAATGAAGGAAAATCCTTTTCAACGACACATATTTAGAACCAATACAATGAATGTTTATGCATTTCAAGTGGGGGATCTGGTTATGAAAGCATCAAGATGCAACCGCCACTCTCAGACAAACTCTGACTGGAAGGGGCCGTTCATGATTGCTAGAGCTACCATTGGTGGATACTACAAGTTGACTGTTGCAAATGGAAAGTTGGTAGAAACAATAATATATGAGAAATGGCTCAAGATGAGAGTATAAATAAGAGTGGGATAAACTACCTATAGGTAAGGACACACCCTGTGCTAGCTTAATGGAAAGAGGAACTATTATAGGTTTCATCTTAATGCAAGAACCATCATTAAATACTTTTCTCGACAGCCACAGGCATGCATAAAAATACGGTGATGTTCAATGTGTCATCTAAAACCTGACCTAGCTTTGCTTTCTTTGTCCACAAATGTGCTACTCACCAAGTATAGAAACACTTTCAGTACTAGACTTCCCATCATACTCTTTTATCTTCTCTAATAACGTCGAACGCAATCGCTCCTCATTTTCATCCAAATGAAGGTCAAGATTTCCTGAAACTGGAAGATGTAATAAGATAGCCACATCCTATAAAGTGACTGTCAACTCTCCCCACCTGCATATAAAAGTCTGAATTGGAATACACCATCGTGAGAGAAGAGTAATCATGCCTTGCATATCTTTCTTGATCCAATGAGTACCAGATACCCGAATAGCCTCATAAATATTCTGTGCCTTCTTCAATAAAGCTACAACATGATCTCTACTAAGCATGTTTCTCAGCCATCCATCCCAAGTACGTAACGGAGACTGAAAAAATTTAAAGTCAATAGGGGAAGCAGCATACTCTCTCTTTTGGAGGAAGAACCGCATCACATGTTCATGAGCAACTAATTGGGGTCTGCAGCAATGTCTAGATTTGCAAGGACACACATAACATGACTAGGATGGACTTTAGCACGAGCATAAGAGACACATGAAAAAGTCATCATCTATATTTGGCATATCTCTAGAATTCCCAGATCCATAAGTATTATTTCACCACTAATAGAGACAGAGTCATCATCACCATCATGCGCCATCTCAACAGGATTGACAAGAATGTTTCTATTTATTTCAACTATATAAGAAGATCATAAAGCAGAAATTATGATTTTATATACAGTAGCAGAAAAATAAAATCATATGATTCAAAACCATGATGTCTATAATGGATGTCCATCTCTATTTCAACAAAATAATAGAGAGCAGAGAGCATTAAAAGCATGCATACCTGATGTTGATGCTAGCTACTGGTTGATGTTGAGTCTTTAGTAGCTTCACAGACAAAGTAGAGGCAACAGATAGACTAAGCTCACCCTAAGCGAACAATGCTTCCAACATCAACTCAACTTAACGTGAGTTACTACTCACGGCAAAAAAAAAGAAGGTGTTTCGGTCTAAACCTTGACTTACCTAATTATAACGACTGATGGTGAAGTTGATGTTTTTGTGCAAATAAAGAGGATTAAAAAGGCCTGCAAAAACTAGGGTTTAGAGATGTTGTTAGTTCAAATAAACGTAGGAGAACTTAACAATAATAAATTCAACCTAAGAATTATACGCTTAGGTAAAAGAGACAATACAGAGCTTACCTCACTACTAATGGCCGGTTGATGCTATGGTGATTGAACAGAGGATAACAATATTGAAGAGGCAAAGGGAGCTTTCTTTATCGGTTTAAAAGAAGAGAAAAGCAAAGCTTTTATTTATATCAAACAATTATTTTTGATTCTGAGAAGGAAATAGATTTTCTCATGTCCGTCCAATCAAACATGGATTCATGCTTGTTCTTCCAAGTATTATTCCTTCATACCGCTCTTTTAACCTATTCGTCCAAGTACCAAGTCATGCTTGTCCTCCCAGCCAACTAGTCCATCCACCCTCCAACTAATCTGTCCAAGTACCAAGTCGTGATTGTCTGCCTGCTATCAAGCTGTGCTTGTTCGCTTTCCTATCAACCAAAGCATGTCCGTCCAACAACTAAGTCCCAAGCTTATCCGCCCTAGATATAAGCTTGTCTTCCTTAGCTCCTGACCTAGCTTGTTCGTCCAAGCTCCATGGACATTGCTTGTTTGTCCAAACTTCAAGCCACTGCATTGGCTGTCCAGTTATGGTTTTCTACTTGTCCATCCAAGATGACCTTCTAGCTTGTTTATTCGAAGTACAAGCCAACTACTACTCATCTAGTAATATCTAGCCATTAAACTATTAAAGTCATATTTCATTTTATTTTGTCTGACAGGCCATTATCTAGTGTTTACCACGTAACATTACTCGTTCCATGCTAAGCAGGGGACTTAATATAGATGGTGGGTTTTTTTCAATGTTAAAACAGTAAAATTATGTCTCTGACCCGGGTCTCAGAAATATTAAACCTCATAATTCTGCAAATAATTTTAAGGCAGGTGCTCATCCATGTTTCTCTATATGTATGACTGAACTCGTCAGAATGCTACATATACGATCAAATTTACTGAATGAATCAATACTCATCACTGTACGAAATCGGTAGAATAACATTGGTGCTTATTACGACATTCCCAGATGTTCTACGATTTTTATATAATAAATCTCAAGCTCCTAGATGGATTTCCCACTAGTATAAATCAATTTGAGTATTATCTGGTGTTATATTCCACCGCTGAATTCCTAAAAATTACCTCTTGTCAATATTCATGCTCAACTGAATGATATTGACTTACTGAAAATACATATACAACTTTGTATAGAAGTATGTAGCAAGTTACATATGAACTTACTCGACTAAAGTACCATAGTTATGCTCAGATACCAAATCAAGAATTGTGCTCAGCACAAAACATTGCTTCTACAAGCTCAAGTTATCCCTGGTCATGTTAATCTTTGCTTAAAGAAGCAATTAACGTCAATGACACAAAAGAGAATTCAATTTAAGGCTTGAGAAAACACTAAAATTTTGAGTTCACAACACTTATAGACACTTTCTTCAGGAGATGAGGTCAATATCAGTACATTGAAAAATTTCTCAAAAAGTCGGTCACTTTGATAACAAACCAGCCCCTACTTCTTTAGATCATAGTATCAAGTTAATGAAGAATATTGGACACACTCATGCACAACTTGAGTACTCCAGTATTATTGGAAGTCTTATGTATGCTATGCATTGCACAAAACCGTACATAGACCAAGTCGTGGGAGTGCTATGTAGTTTCTCAAGTAATCCAAGGGTTGAACACTGGAAAGCAGTTTCAAGAGTGATGGCTTACTTGTAAGGAACCATTGACTTTGGTTTGCATTACCAAGGCTACCTTGTTGTATTGGAAGGGTACAGTGATGCTAACTAGAACAATGTAGAATCGAAGTCCAAGTCTACATATGGATGGACATTTACATTAGGAGGTGCAGTTATGTCTTGGAAGCAGACTTGTATTTCTGATTCAACTATGTTTTCTTGATAGCCTTAGTTGGTGCATGTAAGGAGACGGAATGGATTAGAAACTTACTCATAGAGATCCCACTTTGGAAGAAGCCATGTCCAGCAGTTTTGATTAAGTGTGATAATCAAGCTACATCTATAACGTCTCTAAAATAAAACTTATATTAGAAAGTATAGACATTCAAGTCTTAGACATCAAAAGGTAAGACAACTACTCAAGAGAGGAGTAGTTACAGTTACCTATATTGAAACAAAGAATAAGTTGGCAGACCTATTTACGAAAAGTCTACCAAATGCAGTGGTTCCAATAAAATGTAAGGAAATGGTACTAAGGTCTGTGAAAGAAGGTTGATCTCCCATAACAGAAACCCAACCTAGTTTTTGAAAAAGATAAATAAGGTCCAATTGGTACCAACAAGTTATGGCAAGAGATTGTGGTGCACTAATATAAAACGTTTCGTTTCTAATTAGTGTTGTAATTATGCAAGAATGAGGATGGATGTAAGTTCTTAATAAGTCTATAGTTTTTTACAGGTGTATCGCAGAAACACCTTAGAGACTTACCTATATGAGTATGGAAATCAGGTTGTTTTCTAAGAGAAGAACACCGTTCTCTAAAGAAGAATCATGAATCCAGGATATAATTAAGCACATGGACATTAATGTGATAAGCTATAAAACACAAGATTCTCTAAAATCAATATATGTGGAGATTCTGGTTTTATCATAAGGGGTACTTAGTTCAAGACTAGTTTCGTCATAGAACCTCGATAAGGCTTTGAATTTCTTACATTAACTGAAGGTTCGAATACAAAAGATAGATATCATTTATGTATTGATTTCTACGATAATGCTTAGTCTCATCTAAGCTTGGACTACGTTGGATTGATCCCACTCGGTTACGTAGGAAGTCACTTAAGTGATGCAGCCACTCTGATTTGAAAGTTTTTTATTTTATTTTACTTTAAATTTTTGTTTTGAAAATAGGGGGATAATGTTGGATATTTTCAAGATTGTTTGCCGCTACGACGGGGGATCCCGAGGGGCGAAGCCCCAAGGAATTTGGTCGACTAGCAGAGTTTATTCCAAATTGAACATACGCGTCCCTTCCCTTAAGCTACCATTAGTGGATCTTAAAGGTGTTTTTTGGAAATGAAGAGGTATCTCCAATACACATGAATCCCCTATAAGCAGTGAAGACGTTCTCCCATTCGTATCATCAAAGTCCTTATTATTTTCTCCCTTCTAAAGCATTATCAGAAACTTTATTTCTTGTATTCTTGGTTGGATTAAGGAGTACAAATATTGAGTCCAATTACGTTGATACAAGGCTTCATTTTATCTTGAAGGAATTATTTCACATACTCGTTGTAATCACCAATTCAATTGGGAGGGTCGAAATAATTGTCTAGAAGAAATCTTTTAGATCCTTGAAGCCGGAAGTTCAACTTCTCTGTGTGTGTTTTTCATCCTCTACTCAACGCTATTTTCCAATATTTCTTATGTCTTTCAGGTATGCCACGTCATATTCCATATTATCCAGATGTTTATGCTGGATGGAATGCCATTAGTAGTTCTGACTCTTATATATCCGTAGTTGGGATTTGTTGTTTCTTCGTGGTTGATCCTTCAGGAGGTGGGGGATGATTCGGATAAAGGTTAGAAAACCTAGTTAAGATATCCATAGAATCATGCACTTTCTCGACTAACAAATGTACAGTAACCTAGGAATCCCAAGGACCACCCCTTTCTTTTGAAGTTTTAAACTCTTCCTCTTTTATGACCGTGACGCTAGCTTCAACAACTAATGAATAAGAATAGTTAAAGGAAGTACCTTCTCGATCAATCTTCTACTGACGAAGTCAGGAAACTGACTAACGCCTGACCTTGAATCGAACTTCGAAGCGGCACCTCTGGAAAAGAATTTACCTTGGACAATATCCATCTGCAGAATGACATGGCGTGATATTATCATTAGTTAAGAACAGATTCTATTAATGAACATTGGCCTTTCAGAAAGATGTTCCTCATAAGATCCCATTGTTTCCAATGTTATTGGTACCTCACATTGGACTGATCTTGCTTACTTCTCTGGGATCTTTGTTCAAGCTCTTGGCGTACCTCATTATATTTCAGAACGTAATCATAGAGACTCATGACTCAAACTTCTGAAATTGGACCTCATGATAGGGAAGGCCTCGTCCCCATCCTTGTCCAGTCCTTTTATCCACCTGTAAGCGGTTGTTGTCTTTCCATATGTAAGCTCCTTCGCGATTACTAATTCTCCACATCCCAAGGATGTGTAAAAATTACGGAAAAGATAAGGATGTCATTAGGGACGCATGTTTTCATTCCTAAACTTTTGTAACGGTCTGTTTTCACCATAAATTAGCAACAAATATAAGTGTTGCTGATGGCCGATGGAAATGATTAAAAGTTCACCTAGAAATCTACCGTACGACCTATTTTTTTAAAAGAAATTATCCAACGACTTTAATTGTTTGGTCAACCCATATGATGGTCCTGATATGCTCAAAGTCACAAATTAAAAAATGTGTGTTGTTCATCCTCTTCCCTTTTTTACTTCGTATAATAACAGAGGTAATAAGGTAATTTTAAAAAAGAAATAACAACTTAAAACATTTTTTCAGCCATTAGAACACCCTTTATTCCGCTGTCCTAGATCTGTATAACCCAAATAGTCTAAAAAAAAAAGAGCAATCCCTAAACAGCATGCAAAAATAAAAAAAAATATTGATGCTTTACAAGAACCTGGCTAATTTGAGGTCTACCATTTTCTTCAACCTAGATATAATAGGGATAATGGGGTATCTAAAAAGGGCGAAATTAATATGTTACCCTCACTATTAAAACTTAAAAACTTAAATTAAATCTATTAAATTCCACCCTCTCATGTATTTTTCTATCAACTCGATCGTTTTTCTTAATTAGGTTTCTGATTGATTCATACATTCAAAATTGAAGTTTTTCAGAAATTTTATTATTCTAGATCTATCCAAAATCGGCTGATATGAATGTCCACATTAGCCGATTCTGAAAAATCAGCTAATATGCACATACACGTCGGTCGGTTGATCTTGATGTTCTTCGTGGTTGAAGAACATCATTCTAGAATCGGTCAATGTAGACATTTATGTAAATCGTAGGTTTTTTAGGCTACAATCTGCCAATATAACCTCTATATATATCCCGATTCTGCTACAATCAGAAGATATTCATAGTTTATGGAGTATCATAATCAATTTGGAATTGAGTATGATTTCAATCGAGTATTAAATCATACTTATTTCCAAATCGAGTATGGTATGATTTAATAGTAATCAAGAATCGTCAAATATGGAAATACACAATCGGTTTATATATATACATCCACAACCATCGATTCTAACAAACGACCTATTTAGTAAGTAATATTCACTGATTTATGATGTTCTTCGTGAATGAAGAACATCAACCCAGAATCTTCCCACGAGAGCATGAACATCCACCGAGTTTTGGTTGATGTTCTTACAAAAAATCAAAAATAAATAAATCATGTTTTAGTGATAGCATTAGTTGATTTCTCGGTTAACAAGATTAAATATCTATTAATCGTTAAATTAACATTAATTAATCAAAGATAAATTAGCTCTAAAAATAGTTGGTTAAAGGATTTTTGAGTTTATTTTAATTCGATTTTATCTTTTAGTGATAGGTCTCAAATAAACGGGGTAGGTCTCAAACTCGCGCCATCCAACCCCCGTAGTTCTTTGTTGTTTTCTTTTGTAGGAAATCATGCGGATTTTTATTTTTTTTAAATATATACGGGATAGCTAGGCCCAACTTTCCTGAGAAGACCAGCCAGATGGACCGGCCGCTCCACTGTTATCCAACTGCCATGGTGCCGGTGTGTATTACATACGTTTTTGCAAATGGGTGAAAGTTTTCAAAGTTGATAATCCGATTTACCAAACAGCTGGAAATTTATAAAACCGAGTTACTTCATTCCGGTTCATTTATCTTCCGTTCTTCCGAGTTCCGACCAGAGGAGTTAAAAGGAGTACAATTATTTCCCATCCTCTTACAATTTACAGTCCACCCCTATCCCCTTTCCAAATTCCAAACCCCCTCCAAAACCCTCACTCATTTTCACACTCTCTAATGGCGATTCCTTCACTTTCCCTCCCAAATTTCTCCCCCCAAACCTCCATTTCATCCTTCCTAACAAAAACCCAGAACCCAAAATTCCATTTCAAACCCCCCGCTTTTCTCCAATTCAAAAACCATCAAAAATTCATCACACCAATTAGAGCAAACAATGGGTATCCAATGCCATCTGAAGATGATCCACCTGAAGCACCTGAAGATGATGGTCATGGTGTTTCCAAATTCCAACAGATTCATCGTCAAGCTGCTAAAGCTAGAAAATTACAAGAAGAACAGTTTTTGAAAGATCAAGCTACATTCTTATCTGCCATTGAAGATGTTGAAGATGCACCAGATACTCCAGAGAAGGAGAGTGATGGTGGTGGTGATGATATATTCAGTGAGATTGATAAAGCTATGTCTTTGAAAAGGAAAGAGTTTGTTAAACAAGGGTTGTTAAAGCCTAACCCTAAGAAGAAAGAGGGGGAGAGTGTTAGTGGAGAGGAAGTGATTGATGAATTGTCAGCTGAAGAAGTTGTTGATTTAGATGAGATACAAGAGCTTCAAGGACTAACTGTGGTTTCAGAAAGCCCCGAGGATGAAAATGCGGAACTTGATGAGGTAAATGGGACTCATTCTACTATAGATAGATTTGATCTTGATTTTGATAATTATGGTAAAACTAAACCCAGGATATTAGAACCTAAATTTAAGATGACTTTAGCTGAATTACTTGATGAGAGTAGGGTTGTTCCACTTTCGGTTTATGGGAATTTAGAGATTGAGATTACTGGTGTTGCACATGATTCTAGAGAGGTGTGTTCGGGTGATTTGTTTGTGTGTTGTGTTGGGATGAAAACGGATGGACATTTGTTTCTGAGTGAGGCTGATAAAAGAGGAGCTGTTGCAGTTGTTGCTAGTAAAGAGATTGATATAGATGAGACTTTGGGGTGTAAGGCTTTGGTTATTGTTGACGACACGAATGCAGTTCTTGCTGCATTGGCAGCGTCTTTTTATGGAAGTCCGTCGAAGAAAATGTCTGTAATTGGTGTTACAGGTACGAACGGGAAAACAACTACGTCTTATTTGGTAAAAGGCGTGTATGAAGCAATGGGTTTGAGAACTGGGATGTTGAGTACTGTAGCTTATTATGTTCATGGAGATAACAAATTGGAATCTCCGAATACGACTCCGGATGCAGTTTTGGTCCAGAAAATGATGGCTAAGATGCTTCATAATGGGGCTGAGACAGTTGTTATGGAGGCTTCATCACATGGACTTTCGCTTGGAAGGTGCGATGAGGTTGATTTTGATATCGCTGTGTTCACTAACTTGACTAGGGACCATATGGATTTCCACCAAACGGAGGAGGAATATAGAGATGCAAAGGCTAAGCTTTTTGCAAAAATGCTGGACCCTGATCGGCATAGGAAGATTGTGAACATTGACGACCCAAATGCTCCTTTCTTCATTGCACAAGGGAACCCGGAAGTACCTGTTGTCACATTTGCCATGGAGAATAAGAGTGCAGATGTTCATGTATTGAAATTTGAGCTCTCTCTTTTTGAGACTCAGGTTTTAGTTAATACTCCTCAAGGGATATTAGAGATATCTTCAGGGTTGCTTGGGAGGCACAATATCTACAACATTCTTGCAGCTGTGTCAGTTGGCATAGCTGTGGGAGCACCTTTGGAAGACATTGTTAGAGGGATTGAAGAAGTTGATGGCGTACCAGGAAGGTGTGAGTTAATAGATGAAGAACAGGCATTTGGAGTAATTGTAGACTATGCCCATACACCTGATGCCTTATCTAGACTCTTGGATGCTGTAAGGGAGCTTGCGCCACGAAGAATTATCACAGGTATGTCTCCTTCCTTTCCGCTGATTAATTAAAATTTATATTGCATTAACTTGAAATTCCTCCTCTTAAAACAAAAGAAAAAGAAAAGAACTTAGTTAGATGTTCTATTAGATGATCAAGTCATAGATTATTCTTCATCAGTTACAGCATCTGAAAAAAGAAATTACAACTTTTGAACGAAGAATTAAAACAAACAATTCTACTATAATTTTAGTAAGAATTTATTGCTTGTTAGGTTAGTTGGTTCTCTCTTCTGGTCTGGGGGTTGGAAATGAGAACACCTCATTATCGTGGAACTTTTTTCACAATACATGTTGGTGTTCCCACTCCTCTTTTGTAGTCAAAATTTGAATCACATTTTATCTTGAACTTATCTGACTGCATAATCATTCTTTGAATGAAGTTATTGGATGTGGTGGTGAGAGGGACAGAGGGAAGAGACCGATGATGGCGAAGATAGCTACAGAAAAAAGTGATGTTACTCTGTTGACTTCTGACAACCCAAGGACGGAAGATCCATGTAAGTACCTAAGTATTGTTAAATATACAGATTACACTGCACAAATTTAAGTTCTGAACTGACATCTATCACTAGCTTCATGTCTGCATCCCTTATAAATAATGACGAGATAACATGTGTATTTTGTTCTAGTCGGTCATTTCAGTAATAGACTGTCAATTCCATATCTTTTTACTTAATGTTGAACAGAAGATAAGGCTTAAGTGATGTTTGGTCAAATTTGGATGGTGTTAGACTAACTTATAATGTTGTGCCTACACCAGTGGATATCTTGGACGACATGTTGTCCGGTGTAGGATGGTCAATGCAGGAATATTTGAAATATGGTGAGAATGATTATTACCCACCTCTTCCAAATGGACATAGGCTCTTCTTACATGACATCAGGCGTGTAGCTGTACGGGCTGCTGTCGCCATGGGCGAGGAAGGGGATATGGTTGTAAGTATTTAAATTCCCTTAATACTTTTTCTTTAGTCATGAATCAAACAGCAAATCAGCAATATGTTGGTAATAGCCATAAGTTAGATAACTTAATAATTGGTTGAAAAGGAATGCAAAGTATTATATTGCCCCTTATGTTTCTAATATTTTGGTTTTGACCGATGGATATTATGTGTTGAGTATGAAAGTGTTTAACTCCCAGTTCATTGTCTTAGTTTCAACTTGCACAAGCTGTAAGCCTTTTTCACCAACGTTACTGCCAATATTTTGGCTGCAGGTGGTTGCTGGGAAAGGTCATGAATCATTTCAGATAGAAGGTGAAAAGAAAGAATTTTTTGATGATAGAGAAGAGTGCCGAGAAGCACTGCAGTATGTCGACGAGCTTCACCAAGCTGGAATAGACACAAGCGAGTTCCCATGGCGGTAATCACTCACCTTTTATTTCCAGAAAACTTCAGTTATAGGGGTCGTAAATGATTCTTCACATCGCCCTGGAAAGGAGTTTGATTGGCTTATCTCAGTATTATCCCCCTATGTTCTGTTTGGTCTTGAATGATCTAATATAGAGTGATTTTGACCGTTATTAGAAAATTTTATGTCCGGACCAGTTGCATGCAAGATTTTGTTGCACACTACAGTGGGTCAACATCTCTCTCTCTCTCTCTCTCTCTCTCTCTCTCTCTCTCTCTCTCTCT
>JAJJMC010017794.1:2025256-2036095 GCA_023531435.1 Papaver californicum
TCTCTCTCTCTCTCTCTCTCTCTCTCTCTCTCTCTCTCTCTCTCTCTCTTGTAAAACCTCTAGAATTTGCAAGATCAGATGATAGGTTTCAATTATACAACACTCTCTCTTGATTCTTGATTCACTGTGATTATGCAGGTTGCCAGAGAGTCACTGATTTTTTTTCCGGAGAAGAGATTGGAAGCCTTGACTCTTTTATCTTAGATAGTTCTCTTGCGTGGAGCCAGGCTCGGCCCTGAGAGTATGCGAAAGATGCAACTGCACAGGGTCTGGCCTGGTAAAACATTACTGAGTATCAAAAGTACACAGGTTTTGTTGAGTTTTGCTGTAACTTTTTAGTTTTTGCTCGATGTACAAGGGCCTGGTGCTAGTTGGGTGCCTCTAGTGTAGGGTTGCCTTTTTTTGTTGATTTTGGTTTTATACTGCCTTGGGTGTGTGCCATTTCTGGGTGCCTTTTGTAAAGCTTTTGCCTAATTTGGCTTATTAATATTAATACAAAATAAACTTAGAAAAAAAAAGAATCTTGTTTTGATGCATACCTAATAAAGACAAAATAGGGTCATTAGGTTGTAAAACCCCACCACCATTTATCAACCGTTTTTTTATAATGTCAATTATGTCCTTATTCAATTAATGTTAATACTTAGATATTAATAATAATGATCAATTGCTAATGTGTGATTAAATTATTATTGGTAAATTAGTAGAAAAATCAGATTTGTGCGAGAGAATTGGGGTTTATGAGAGGAAGAAGAAGAAGTGAATTTTTTTTTTAGGGTTTTTGAGATTTTTGTGATTTTAGAGACCTTTGTGATTAAAGTGACAAATGGGTGATTTAAATGATGAAGGAGAATTTTCTATCTTGTAAACCCAATATAATACACATCAACTACAACAATGATCCGGATTTGGCTTACTTTTTAGATTATGAGAATGATTTTGCTCAAACTCAACCTAAACCTCAAGATAATGATTTTTATGAGCCAAATCCAGAAGATGAATACATTGATAAGGAATCTTATGTTAACAATACACAGGTATACTTGTAAACGATGTTTAATCACCCTTATTTAGGTTGAATTCATTGAGAGATTGAATTTTTTTCAATTTTCAGTCTTGGGTTCCGCTATAAAATTATCAGCCGAACTTAAAGCACGAAGAACAGTTCGACTGGTAATCATATTAGTTTGAATTTAAAATACGAAGTTCGGCTAATTCGTACTTTGTTGTTAGTAGCCGAACATGTACCCAATTAGTAGTCGAACACAATTAGTAGCCGAACCAGTGATATAGTTTGGTTCAAAATTTACGAGCATCAGTGTAATGTTCGGCTACTAAGTTTTCTTATTGAATTAGCCGAACCTCATAAAAGATGTGGTTCGGCTTTTATTTTATATATGTTACCAGCCGAACCTAGCTTTAATGGATGAAGCAAAGTTGTTTTTTGGAGTCATCTAACCTTGTCGTATTCTTGTAGATTGTAGTTTTTGAACCTATACCTATACACGATCAACCTTCGGCTGTTAACATCATCTACGAAGATAATAGAGATCACTTCCTTAATGACTTGGTAGGTAACAAATTGTATGATGTTTTACTTTATATGTTAACTATATTCCAAAAGCTTTACTAAGTATATTTTGACATTGTATTAATGTAGACATGGAAAAATAAAGCTGAAGCAAGGGCTTGGGTTGAAGAACATGGATTGAAAATAAATTGTGTGCTAGTGTGCGGGTGACAAAGCCGAGATGACCAGTTTGAAATGGTATGTGAGAGAAGTGGGAAAGACATAGACAAGCATAAAAAGGGTTATGTATATATTGGGAAGACCGGAAGAAAGAATAAGACTAAGATGAAGAAAAGAGAGTGCCTCTTCAAGATCGTTTTCAATTACAACAAAAATGAACTACATTGGACCATGAATAAAAACATGGATTGTCGTCATAACCATCCACGTGTACTTGATCTTCATGGACATGCAAAATATCAAGGATCAAACCAAATGAATACATGAAAATTGATAAGATGTCAAAAGCACGTGTGCCACCGATTAAAATCCTTAGCAAATTGAAGGCGGATGACAAGAATAACAAATCTACTATACGAACTATTTACAACGCAAAAAGCACTTTGAGAATATTTTTTTTGCAAAGTAGAGAGGTGATGCAACAAGTGATGTGGTTAGTGGTGAAGTACAACTACATGGTACAAAAGAAGTTGGATGACTTTGGACAAGTGAAGCATATTTTTCTTGCTCACCCGGATTGTGTTCAATTAGTTATATTCTTTTCACAAGTTCTTATCATGGATTGCACGTACAAGACCAACAAATATGAAAAGCCGTTGTTAAACATAGTTGGGCATACGTCAACCAAGGAACCATTAACCGTGGCCTTTTGTTTTGTGAAAGACGAGACCAAAGAAAGCTATATGTGGGCGTTAAAACAATGTAAGCTAATCTTCCGGGAGGATGCTCTTCCTAAGGTGATAGTGAACGACCAAGAGCAAGCATTGATTTATGCTATTAGTAAGGTACTTTCGGACGCACATAATTTTCTTTGTACGTTTCATATATGGAACAACGTTAATAAAAAATGTCAACCGATAATTCAACCGCTTAAGTTGAAAGACCTAGAGAATATTGTGAAACTAGCGGATGAAGAACGAGAAACGAAAAAGGAGGAATTTATGAAAGAGTATGATGAAAATGAAAGGTTGTGGGCTTGATTCTCCCGCGAATGGGACGCTTTGACATGGTCAATCACCAAAGATGTGTATCGGGAAAGACTTGAGGAACTTATTGCGCATTGGGGCACCGAATACCCAAGTTTCATTACCTATTTGCGTAAAGAATTCTTGGATCTTCACAAAGAAAGGTTTGTGTATACTTATAGAAACCAACACAAACACTTCGACAACCAAGCTACAAGTATGGTAGAATCGGCTCACCATCGATTGAAGAAGAACCTTTTTGGGCGAGTTGACACGTTTGTGACAGCGTTTGACTCAATGGAAGAGTATTTCAAAAATGATATCGTAAGAATTAGAACGGCATTCGAAGAAAGTTTATTGTTCACACAAAACCTATAAGGATGATCCCTGGCTCCGGGGATTAACTTATAGGGTCTCCCATTTGTGCGTTGACAAATTGATGCTTGAAGTAAAGTTGATGAAAGATTGGGACGCTGATCAACCGCATGAAGTGTGTGTTTGTAAAATGAATGAATCTATGGGACTTCCTTATCGGCACCAAATAGCTCGGTATTATACCTTTTGAGGATACTGATCCTTTTTGGAAACAATTGAGTTTTATATCTCTTCCCACTGAAGATCCCGACGAAGAGACATGTATTTCTATTAATACGAAATTCATAAATGAAGTAGTTAAAATGGTGGGGTTACCATTCTCCTTTTTGTAGTGACGAATCTTGTATTTATTCTCCTTTTTGTAGTGACGAATCTTGTATTTAGGATACAAGTTATGGAAAAAAATTAGATGATATCTACGAAGGTGCATACCGAGATCAAAAATAAATCATATACCATAACTTGAGAACAATCATCTATCCTATCACCGAGGAGGATTTATTGGATCCGGAAAATAGGAAGCCGAAAGGTAGGCAAAGTACCAAATTGACAAGAAAGCAATAGAGAAAAGACGCCAAGATGAAGGCTACCCAAAGGGATCCATCCGGAGTTGAGTATCATGATGCAATGAACGAAGAGGAAAAGAAGGAAATAGAGAAAGCAATAGAGAAGGGATTTGTTAATATTTCTAGGAAACGTGGTCGGACGAGTGAGGATAAAGGCGAAACAAGTAACCAAAATGCAACAAGTAACCAAAATGATAGTTAAAGAGACGTTAAACTCAAGGGTAAGATGTATCCTTCGCAAAAAATGAAAAAACAAATCAAGATAAAGGAAAAAATGACCTTACATGCGATGGGTTCTATGAAAGGACCTAAAAAGAATAAGTTCGGTAAGTATTTGCGGCCTACAAATATGATATACGATAACTACTTGGAGGATCTACCAAAAATGATCCGTGAGCACATTACAACCATGGAGGACGTCGAAGGGGATGAGAATTGTGGTTATCATGTCACTGTGGAAAAACTAGGACCTTTTGAAGAAACAAAGAATACGAAGTTCAATGTGGACGAAGTCATGTATATAAGGCATCGATTGTTATAAAAATTACGCCGAAACAAAGACTTCTACAAGATAATGATGAGATCGGGTCCTAGAGGAGACCATGGGGTGCTATAGGAGTATATTATATTCGAACGACGCTTACATGGGGTTCCATCATCACGAGGGAACATTGGATGCAAATGCCTTTGTGGGTTTTTAATAGCGGAGACTTTCAATTGCATGGTTCATTGTTTTGGGAGGGTTGGTTCGAATTTTTCTTAAGCGTCGCCAACAAAACCTTTCCGTGAGGATATAAAAGATAGAAGATTTGTTATTGCATTTGTTCAAAATTGTCATTTTATCAGCCTCAAACTTAGACCCGGTTTCCCTTTACCTCTGTTATGTACTTTAGCCTTTTGGCCTAGATTCGAACAAAATTACTCGATGGTTGGTGTTCAAAGTACGCGACGGAAATGGAACTTTGGAATGCTTTGCATATCTCGCGACCAAGCCAACAAATAATTTTATCGACGGATGATGAAGATGAAAATGATGTGGAATAGGTAAATGAAGATGTGGTAAATATATCCTAAAACATACTATGAAAGCTTCTTTGGGAACGTCATAAAGGATCGGTTGTTTTTTTGTTTTGTTTGTTCGGTTGGTGAGGATGAAATTAAATTATAAATGACATTAAATGTACACTCAAACACACACTATGAATGAATTAAGTCTTTTTTTTATTTGTATGTTTGTAAGTTCACAATTTAAAAAACTTTTCTGAAGTCTACAGAGTCAAGTTCGGCTACTATTGTATTCAACATTTTCAGCCGAACCAGACAACTTTGTAAATTTATTCAAAGAAATGTCAGGTTCGGCTACTAATTGGTTTGTGTTACTAGCCGAACCTGATATATGTGAAGTAGAATGTGAGGTTCGGCTTCTATTTTAATTTATCGAATCAGCCGAACCTGACATTTCTTTTTTTTGAGGTCTACAGAGTCAAGTTCGGCTACTATTTAGTTCATGTTTTGTAGCCGAACTTGACATATGTTGGAATAAATTTATGAAGTTGTATGGTTCGGCTGTTATTTGGTTTAAAATTTTTTAGCTGAACCTGACTCTGGCATTCATAAAAAAAAAAGTGGAGTTCTATTAAATACCATGATAATCTAACATCCAAACCATAAAAGTGATAATATTAGTCTGTCATTTAGAAAATACAAAGCAAAATCTACTAAAGACCTATAATAACTAATATCCAAAACATCAAAGTATGTTAACGAAACATATTCATTCACGACCACTTCCACGATCACCTCCACGACCTCTTTTACTACCTCCACTTGGACCTTCGGGTTCTTGTCGGGTTCTCTTTGTCATCCTTTCCTTGGAGATCACGCCTTCGGCTGTTTTAATGATAGATTCCCATTCGTCGCAGAAACTTCGTTGCTCCACCACTGATGCTGGCTGTTTGCAACTAACTTTGGTTTTCATTTTGTTCAACAAATTGTTAGCCATCGACACCTAATTACATTTCAAACCAAAAATTAAGAAAAAATAGACTTTCATATTATATAACACTTTTAAAGGAATAAATAAAGACATCACTTACCATGTTCGTCACTGCCTCAGATACACTTTGGATTATATTTTCATACTTCTTCTTCGTCCCAACCTCCTTTGTTTTTCCCCTTGCAAATTGATCTATGACACGATCTTGACTTTCTTTGTTAATAACAAAGGGATGATAAATTTGATTAAACCAATCAGTGTAGCCTTCTACAACTTCACGAGGATCTTGACGCAAACTTTCTAACCCCTCCTAACTCAACTTGTTGCCTTCCAATTCTTTCCAATGAGCAAGCGTAGGCTCGAGGTCATATTTGGGCTTCCATGAACCAGTGGTGCTCTTTGTTCCTTTACTACCCTTTAGCAACAACTTGAACTTTTTGTTATCATCCAGTGGTATTGATTGAATATATCCAAATTGACGAAGTACTCGACGAGGATCGAAAGTTACAAACCCATCTGGATAAAAAAACGGTTCGTAGTACATTCTCAAAGGCATATCTTCATCTTGAACAACTTCATCTACTTATTCTTCCGTGATATATGGTTCAAACTCAACGTCTTGAAAATCCAAAACATCTAACTTTTCTCTTAAAATGATCAACAAATGAGCCTTAAACCTCTTCTTATTCTCCACCAACTCATCTTTGGCCGAAGTAGGATTTGTGTCCACCCAGTTGTCAATAGTTTGGCTATGTCCCAACTTTGGGAAGTGATCATATACCCACACCTATATAAACAACATAGGAAAATCACAAACTATAATGAAGAGTACAGACAAAAGTTCGGCCACTAATAATAATATAATTATTGGCCAAACCTGACAAATGCAAACCAAATACTGACTTCATGTCAGGTTCGGCTACTAATTGAATTATTAAACAGTGGTCGAACCTGATATTTTCCAAGCAAAAAAAAAAGAACAATTATATGTTGGGTTCAAAATGAAATAAATTAACAACAAATGGCTAGGTTTGTCGAGAATCACCTGCAAGAGACTGAAATTTCCTCCAATGTTTATAGTGTCTTGCCTAGAGGATTGTGCAAGCTGATTAAGAAGGAATACTACACACGCGGTCCCCCACGCGTAGTCACGAAAGGTTGGGAGATATTTTAAGAATTAGAGATATTGAGCAGTCACCTTGTTGTCAATATGGTCGGGAAAATGATTCGTCCGAGAGTATACAACAAATAAGAAGCAGTAATTTGGTTTATTTTGTTCGCGTCCATCACCAATCTCCCATCAACTACTTTATCCTTAATTTTCTCGAACATAGCTTTCAAACGTGTCATCTTGAACGATTTAAACATATTTGGTCTGGTATTACCTGGTATATCACTATGCACGCTTTCCACCTCTTTAGCTGCACAACAAAACTCCAACTCGGAAGTATGGTAATCCAAACCGAGAACTTCTTTGGCTAACTTATAAATCTCATCCCAACTCAAATCATAATAATCGACATCTACACTTTTTCCAAGCGCTCTAAGACCTAGAATCTTTTAAGCATCATCAGGTGTGATTGTCATCTCGGCGAATAGGAGATGAAATGTGTACGTCTCGGGGCAGAATGTCTCACAAAAGGCAGAGGCAGTCACTGAATCACATTCCTTCTGTTCGAACCAAATTGTTTTCCATAAACCATATTGTTGGACTATAGCCTGAACCTTAGGAACCTCTCCCGCAACAAATCCCAAGCTACAGCTCTTTGGTGTCTCAAATTTCGGTCGCATCCCTATGATCCGGAGTCTCAAAAATCCTTTTTGCCCATGACTCCTTGTAACCGATCAACACTTTTCCTTCATCTTGCAGAAGACCATAAACTAGGTTGTTAGGTTGGGGAGATAATATGTTATCTTCAGCCGGAAGATGAAGCTTTGTCTTCCGTGGTTCAAGAGGTTTCCTCTCTTTTACTTGTTTTTGTGGTTGTGTTTGTACTTCTTCTTCATCTTCGGATGATTCATTGTCATCTCCTTGAACGACTCATTTTCCATTGCGTCTGATCATCTTTGGTCATCATCATCTTCATCGTCATATCCATTTATATTTCCTCGTACTACTCCTCCCCTTTCAAACACAACCATATCGGAAGTATTTCCCTCGTTACCTTCACTTCTTGTACATCTCTTTCTCTTTGTATCGTTGTATCTGTGTTCATTGTGTCAGAGGTCGTACCGCCCCTACTACCTGCCCCTAATTTCTTGCGGTCTGTTCGAGGTTGGGGAATTTTAGCATTAGAAGGAGTTACTTCCATAGACCTCTTCTTATTTTTTGAAGTTACAGTTTTACCTCCATCTTTGGGTTGTTTCCTAACACAAAGTAAAAAATGTAATTAGTACATCAAACATATAAGGTTCGGCTAATAATAAAAGAGTTCTCCAAACCTTCACATTTTAAAGCAACATATCAAAGTTCGGATACTAATTGGACATCCCAATTATTAGCCGAACTTTTCTCTTCCAAACCTTTAACATTTTAAGCAACGGAGTTATGTTCGGCTACTAATGGGACAACCCCATTATTAGCTAAACTTTTCTCTTCCAAACCAAAAAAATTTAAGCAACAGAGTTATATTCGGCTACTAATGAGACATCCCAATTATTAGCCTAACTTTTCTCTTCCAAACCAAAAAAAATTAGGCAACAAAGTAATGTTCGACTACTAATGGTTCATCCCAATTATTAGCCAAACTTTTCTCTTCCAAACCCATATAAATTAAGCAACATAGTAATGTTCGGCTACTAAAGGGAAATCCCAATTATTAGCCGAACTTTTCTCTGTCAAACCTAATAATTTTAAGCTACAGAATAATGTTCGGCTACTAGTGGTTCATCCCAATTATTAGCCGAACTTTTCTCTTCCAAACCCAAAAAAATTAGGCAACAGAGTAATCTTCGGCTATTAATGGTTCATCCCAATTATTAGCCGAACCAAGGAGTACCAATTATATTCATCTCAAAGTTAAATATTCGGCTGAAAATAAAGCAAAATCGAAACAGCCGAACTGAATTATAGAATTGGTTCGGCTAAAAAAAAAAAAATTCAGTTAAGATCAATAGAAGACGGACTTTTTTTCAGATTCATGAAAACTAAGAACCAGGGTAAGTTCGGCTAATAAATTCTAGGGTTTCGCAAAAAATTTAGTCGAACTTAGAATTGAAAAACCTAAAAACATCAATGAAATCCTAATCAATCGATCAAAACAAATAAAAACAAGATGGGGTTGTAGTAAATACCTTCTAATATACATTTTCGAGCAATCAGTGGTTTGATTTCGCTTTTCAAACTCATTCAATCCACTTTGTGCTTCACTTGCCTAAGTACTTGCTTGATTGAATTGGGTTCCAATTCTCGGATCCGGAAGTAAATCTCTAGCACAACGCTTCGTTCTACTTGGTGGTTGCATTTTATAGTTGTGATTTTAATCGACGATCAAAGTTTTATGATTGAACGATTAATTGGCGACGAAAAAAAATTGAACGAAGAAGAAGAAAGAGTTCGTCTGAAATGAGAATGGGAAGAAGAAGGGTTGAATGATTTTAAGTTTGATTTGTTTTGGTTTATGTTTTTGATTTTAATTGAAGGGTATTTATATAATTTTAATTATATAAAGGTAACATGGTAATTCACTCTCACGGGTAAGGACACTTATTACATCTAAGATATCCCTTATAAGCATAAACAAGATAGACTAATCATTTTGTATGCCTCAAAGTTTTTATGTATGCCTCTAAACATGATTCAAAAAAAGGGAGTTTAGGCCCATACAGGAAATATGATCTGACACTTAAAGTCCAAAACTATAAGCCAATTATATGACCCTAACTTAATTTTTTCTTTCCCAAATTAACAACGCTAACACTATCTTTGATCGAAAACTTAAAATCCGTTCGAGTTCACATATGAAATCAAATATAATTCAAAAAATTAAAAATTTTAATTTGAAAATATAACTAACTGGATACGAATTCGGATACATAAATACCCGTATTCAAAATTTTTGTATCCGAAATTTTATGTATCAATATGTTTTTTTAAACTTAGAAAAATATATCGTATTTAATTTCTTTTCTTATTTTATGTTTATTAAAAAATTATATATAAATATGTTCATCCTAATTAATTTTTAGTATATAATATAGTTTGTTACAAAAATACAAACATATTAGTGTTTTCTTTTATTATGATTTTGGGTTGGATAATTATCCGGTATTCCGATAAAAATACGAATACGAATTGAAAGAGAAAAAATTACATCCTTTTAAATTCCAAATCGAATTCGGATAATGTATGAGATTCTCGGATTTAAATAGTACCCTATTCGCATCTGTTTGCATCCGAATACACCCTTAGAACTAATTGTAATGGATTCCTACTCAATTATACTAAATGGGTAGTGGTTTATCATTAGATAAAATATAAAAATCAAACAATAAGGAAAAGTGGGATCAAGACCTAAACAATTTAACTAAAATTCAAAACAAAAATAAAAATAGAGAGATAAATAGTTGTTTTTTAGTGAAAAAAAAGGGTGAAAGGGTAATTCGTACAGAATACGAGAGATCAAAATTGTACAAGAGCTAGCATAAACTAAAAAAATGGTCGTTCAAGCCTTGCTTCGGTCACATAGAAAAAGGGTTGATCTTAGAGAGGGAAGCAGAGAAGGATGAAATCATATATAGTTTGATGAATTCTAGTCGGAAAATTCAAATCTATGTACCAGAGTTCAAGTAGAGAAGATGAATTTGTTGATCATAGTCTATGAACTTCGATAAACTTGCTGTCTCACTTGTCTTGTGTCTTTTTGGAAATATAGTGATCTATTTATAGTGCTGAACTTTGATCCCGTAAGAAGTGGAAGAGGTGGAAAGATAAAGAGGTGAAGAACGTGCCAATTATTGTTGGGAAGATTCTCGAAACCGTAATATCATTAATCCCTCATCTAGTATTCCATTTAATTCATTCTCATCGTGGGTGTTCGTTATACCTCATAGGTTGTAGACCGCTGATGTGTTTTAGAAAGTGGTAAATAAAGATTCGATTCTCGAACTTGTGAAGGTGATGATTTTAGAAAATAATGATTTAAACTAACTCTAGAAAATTCCAGGAGTAAGAAAAAGACTAAATAA
>JAJJMC010017794.1:2046095-2118509 GCA_023531435.1 Papaver californicum
ATTTGCTGAAATCCCATCAAAATTGCGATTTGATTTGAGTCCTGTTTCGCCGATGAAGCTTTGACCTGGTCAACTGGGTTTGACTCGGTCAACTGACTTTGACCGAGTTGACTGGGCCGAGTTGATCCGCTGAGTTGGTCCGATCCAGCCCATCCCGATCCAAGGGTGCCCTAATCCAAAGTGTGGGTGCCTTGATCCATTTTCCCGGGTGTTTTGAACACTTTTTGAGCCAATTTTTCCACAAATCTTTATTCTTCTAATGTCCCTACAAAAGCAATAAAACACGTAATAGACACAAAATCGAATGCTAACTCACTAGAAATTAAGGTGCAAATTAGACACTAAAATGTGTCTATCAACCGCCAGACCAATAATGAGTATCCCCCTGTGACATATTTGATGTCTTGTAGATTTGATGGTCGGGTCACATGAATGATATTTTTTATTAGTTAATAGGGTAAACCTACTACTTGTGTTAAGTCTAGTAAGGTTAGTAAGCCTAAGATTAAAAGTGCACAAACTTAGAAATAGCACAAACTTGGAAGACGCAAGCCTGTAAATGCACAGGCTTGGGAATGACACAAGCTTGGATGTGTTCGAAGTCAAGAAAGTTCTCAAGGACTGAGCAAGGGATTCGCGCCATGCTTTTAAGGACCGAGCAAGGATTGGCGCCATCCTCCCGAGAAATAAGCAAGGATTAACGTCATGCTCTCAAGGACCGAGCAAGGATTGGTGTCATGCTTCTCGAGGACTACGCAAGAGTTGGCATGTGCTCGAGGGCTCAGAAAAGATTGGCGCCATGCTTCTCGAGGACCAAGCAAAGGTTGGCGTGTGCTCGAGGAATAAGCAAGGGTTTGTGCCAAGCTTCTGGGGACCAAGCAATGGTTGGATCTGTGCTCCTGAGGACTATCAAGGGTTGGCGATGTGCTTGCTCCGAGGACCAAGCGAGGATTGTCGTTGTGCTCCGAGGACCAAGCAAAAGTTGGTGCAGTGCTCCTCAAGGAATAGCAGGATTGGGGCCATGCTTCAAGGACCAAGAAAGATTGGCGCCATGTTTCAAGGACCAAGGCGTTGTGCTTGCTCGAAGAATTGGCGCCATGCTCCAAGGACCAAGCAAGGTTTGGCGTAGTGCTCCCCGAGGCCTAGCAGTATTGGTACTATGCTTCGAGGACCAAACAAGGGTTGGTGTAGTGCTCCTCGAGGACTAAAAGGATTGTTACCATGTTTCGAGGACCAAACAAGGGTTGACATAGTGCTCCTCGAGGACTAGCAAGATTAGCGTCATGCTTTGATGACCAAGCAAAGTTTGGCGCCATGCTCTTGAGGAGTTGAATAAGTTGGCACCATGCTCTTGGGATCTAAAGAGGTTGGCGTCGTGCTCTTGGAGGCAAGACAGGCTTGCCGTCATGCTCTTGGAGATGCGACAAAAAGTTGGCGCTGGAGAATCCCAGAGCTGGAGAAAAAGCTAGCACTGGGAAGAAGATAGAGTCGGAGAATCCCAGATCTTGAGAAAGGGCTAGCGTTGGAGAATCCCAGTGCTAGAGAATCTCGTCTAGAAATTTCTGTTTGCACACCGTTCACTTCATAAGCTGTAGAAACCTCATACGATGTCTGATTTAGTGGTTGACCCAATGCTCGATCGAAAAAACCCACCTTTTATCCTATAATGGAAAATTTGGTTTCGAGTTGATTTGGCGGGTGAAAAACGCGTTCAAAATTGTTATCAGGAGAAACCCTAGAATTTTCAGACTTAATGCACTTTACGGCAATGACCATATCTCCTAAAAGATAATTCGAAACACCTATCACTTTTGATATGTTGTAGTGAAGACATAAACAAACATTTCTTCTCAAGGATGTGTTGTCCCATTCCTCACAAATTGTTGTCGATTTTCTGAGTTTATGGAATGCAAAGGTAATAGTAGAAGTAGCAATGACGAATAGAAGAGCCGATGGAGATAAGAAGCGAAGGATGGAATCATCAGAGCTGGGGAGGGAAGACTGGAGCCATCGGAGCTGATATGCGAATGCTGGAGCTATTGGGGTATGGCTGGGAAGTCCCAGCGCCGTGCATTATATGCACGAAGAGTTCTGGCACTGGGATTACCCAATGCCGTGCATGCAGAATCCATATTTCTGATACGAGACATAAATAAATTTATAATTCGCTATTTCTAATACGGGAGAGAAATAAATTTACAATTTTTTCCCTTGTATAAAAACAACAATCTATAATAACCCAACGATTAATGATTTCCTGGACTGGCGGGAAATGGTTATTTGCTTCACCGTGGATTTTAAAGTTCATTCCTCCAAAGAGGGAAACGAACTTGGGAATTTGGCTTTTGGAGACTGTTTTTAGCTTGGGAATATGCAGAATCCGTGCCACTAGACCTCGTCTTAGACATAAAAATATCGTTCTCGACCTATGAAATTGATGGGAACATGATCGACATTGATCATGAAGTCGTTTTTAACGCACTTGAATAAAAATGACAATATTCCTGATTCATGAAATAATGTAAATGAAAATGTCGAAGTTACACATCATGAACTTCCACACCAATTCAACCCTTTTAACTAAATGTCGACATTCACGATCTGAGAATTTGGGATAATCTAAATGCAAATCGAGTAGAGCATTTATCTGAGAAGATTTTTCGTTGATAATACTCCCTCCTGTTTTAGAAAAGTGTTAGTATCACTTGTTTAATTTGGTTTATTTTTAGGCTAAAATGAAAAAGTGATAGTAACACTTTTCTAGAAACAGAAGGAATATGTTTTAGGATAGACCCTACATAAATATTTAGGATACTTTAAGTCATCTTTGTTAAAGTACTGTTTGGTTGAACCCATCAAATGTTGATATATCAAATTTAGTTTTAAAACTCGGTCACTTAAATTATTTACTAAAATCTTATTAAGTTAGACTTATGACATAGAAATTTTGAGATAATCTCTAGTTACTCATTGAAGAAGACCTGGAGACTTATTAAAAAACAAACGAAGACATCATCCTTCATATTGAGATTAATAACTAGTTAAGTTGTAATCTTATCTTGTTGATCACTTTTATTTAGGGTTGTATGGTGATGTTTCGTGCATTTATAACATATATTAAATTCTATTTAAATTGTAATCTTTTTGTTGGTCATATTTAAATGGGAGGAAGTAGTTAAATTGTAATCTTTTTGTTGATCTCTTTTGTTTTAGGGTTGTATGACCATGTTTTGTATATTTTGTTTTTTTCTTTAATATATCTTTTCCTTATTCAAAAAAATATAAAAAAAAATACTTAGTATGAAAATACTTTAGTTTCCACATAGATAAAAAAAATTATGCTTTAAAAAAAAGGAAAATTTAAAACAAACAAATATTAGTCATGACAAGATAAAATAGGAAAACTGGCTGACAAGTTATGTTGTAGTCATTGTCCAGTTTAGGGAAGCTTTATCAAGTTATCATTATCGCATATCTACAATAAACTTTGCATATATTTTACTTAAAAACTTGTTTAATCAAGATACTAATATTAATTTGAATATTCTTTATATTTCCAAAGTCAAACAGAATTGTTTTTACATAGTTTATGGCTGTATTTGTATTTTGATGAGAATATGCTCTAAGCATAATCTCATCTAACGACAACATTAATTATCTGTTATTGCTAAGTCAAGGTAATTGCATTGTTGATGCTGACAACACCCTTAATATATTGTATGGTATGTTCCTCTTGGTTAGCCTATCAAAATCATGTAGCTAAATAATATTGACACGACACAGTCGGTCATTACTAGGTGCTTGTTATCTCTTGGTGTGAAAATTTTGTGAAAATTTTGCACTAATTTTGCTTAGGTTGGACTGACATTGGCACATGAAAGTTTAAGGTTGATCTTCTTCTAAGGGTTGTATTTGCAGAGTCTAATCATAGGTCCACTCAACATCATGTTTTAACACGGTTCGACGGGCAAAAATTATAACTAATGGCTGATATCATTATAGTATAATGATAACTTTATCCTTTTTAGGCTTAACACGTGAATAATTAATTGAATGAGGTAAAATAGGTGCGGTCATATTAGACTTGTTATAAATTATTTACTCTGATACTATATTAAATCCTATGGATCCAATTTATTTTAAAAATCAGTTTGAAAGATTAGGTTTGTAAATCCTTGAAACTGTTCATGCGATCCGGTGATTTGTCCAAAATTTATTAACTAAATTTTTTTAAATTATCCATATAATATATGACTAATAATTTTAACAATGACTGAGTGACACTGGTGATATAAGTTCGGAACTCATCAGCATTAAACTAAATTCTTTATCGATCAGAAAATTGTAACTAATGGACACGGGTATTCGTTTGGAATCTTAAGTTCTCCATAGGTGGGGGAATTACAAGGTACTGTAGAAGATCTTGACGGGGATAAAAAGCGAGTTGGGCACAGGATGTTCTTGAGGATGAATCCAAAACATCCTTTCTGGACTTGGTGCCACAGCTTCCGGCCTAAAGCAGTTAATGTAAGAAGGACTCGACTACCTTGACTGCTGCCTGGTTAGTGCTAGGATTCTTGACTTCATACCATTAACTGCCAAAGTTATTGCTGCTATTTGCCATTCTGGTTTCCTTTATAGCACATCCTAATCTTGAGGCACATAGGTATCATAGGCCCTAAGAGTGGCTCATGCTTTTAGTGACCAAATTTTTAAGGCCGCCCAGGGCGGGCCTAAAGAGAGGCTTATGCTTTTGACAACCAAATATCAGGCTTATCTTTCAGTTACAGAGGGATTTCTGGTCAAATCAGCAGAATAGGAAGACAATGCAGGTTTTCGATCACGGATCAATTTGGGGGTCCGAAACATATTTTGAGTCAGGTTAAGTTATAAGGTAGGTTTTGTTAGATTACGAATTATGGATTACAATGACAAATTTTACATCACGAGATTCTTTTTAGCTTACCATGAAATTTTGGGTCGCTAGGCAAAGTTTTAGTTAGGTTTGTTCAACAAGTTCAATGGGCGATTTTCGACCACCAAACACTTTCTGAATTTGGATTATCAAACAAAATCCTGACCATGATGGTTGATTTTGGGTTTCACTAAACATCTTGGAACACAAGGCAGATTTCGAAAAACTGTTAGATTTCAATCCACGAACAAATATGGGTCACGCGATAAATTTGGGGGTGACCACACATATTTGGGGCACATGCAAATTCTAGATCAAGAGAGAAAAATAGATCACATGTCCTTTAGGTCACAGGACAAAATCTGGACCAATATGTAAATTTCAAGGTGCATGGTCACAAAGCAAAACATAAGCCACCCGACACATAAGGCAATTAACCAACCTTTGGTCGCAATATAAATTTTGAATCAAAATTTAGGCATGAGAGAGATTTTGGCCCTTGAGGCGCATTTCGGGCAACCAAGGGAATCTCATGGGGTATAAATGTGTAAACCTTTATCAATCATATAATGAACCAAATATTATGGTCGGTTATGTTACTCAATATAATTTGTGTGAAAATGTAATGGGCCATGAGGTAGCCTTCGGGGCACATAACTTATTTTACGTCAGTAACCAAATTATTTCACAAGATTGATTTAGGTCACATAGTAATTTTTTGATCATCAAAATATAATCACAAGACAATTTTTGGATCAAATTACATATTTTAAGCTGTCATGTACAATTGGATCAAGACACAATTCATAACTGCTAATGGATACTAATTCATTTGGGAATGTACTATTCTAAAGGTAAATAACGTTTTTCCTACTTTTCCACGTAGATTGGTACCTATTAGTCATCTGGATATTTTATTTTATAATTCGTGGTTTAAAATTCGATTATCCTATATCTCTTACTATTAAAACGTCAGTTAAAATAAAATGAAACAAAAATCCAATTTGAATAAATCTATCTAAACTACCCTTTAGATTAATTTAACCCAACAAAAATAAAAATCAACCCCACTCTTAATCTTTATTCTCTTTCACCACCAACACTACCAACACCAACTCACCACCAACAACCAACAACAACCACAATCAGCCAGCAACAACACCACTACCAGACACCAACTAATAGCAGCACCAACCACCACCATCAACGAGAACCACCAACCAGCACCGCCATCACCCACCACCACTACTAACAACCACCAGGTCCACTACCAACGAGCACCACCTCCAACCACCACCGGCAAAAACGAAAATCAGAACCAACACCCACCACCACCAATAACAACCAACACCACAACCAACACCACTTTCACCACCAACACCAACATTAACGAGCACCGCTAACAACCACCAGGTCCACCACCAACCACCACCAGCAACAACGAAAACCAGAACCACCACCAACAACCAACACCACTTCCACCACCAACACCAACACCAACATTATCCCACTACCATCAACCGACAAACATCATCACCGACCAACACTATCATCAACACCACCACCACAAACCAACAACACCACCATAAAAAACTTACCATATTACTAAAACATTGGTTTCAACGATAAAAATTAGGCAGAAAAATGATGAAACCAAATTTGGTTTCAACATAAAATTGGCATTTCACCAACACAACTTTAACGAAGAAACCAAATGCAACAAATTGAATAAACTAGGAAAAAATTATTTGAAACCAAATTTGACTTCAACATAAACGTATTGTTTCACCACAATATTTGGTTTCACGATAAAAAAAAAAGGCAAAAATCAGATGAAACCAAATTTAGTTTCATCATTTTTCTGATATTTCACCAACAAAAATATTGGTTTCAACGTTGTTCAGTTTTTATAAAATTTCATGAAACCAAATTTGGTTTCATCATTTTTCTGGCATTTCACCAACAAAAAAAAATTGGTTTCAACTTTATTCAGTTTTTGTAACATTTGATGAAACCAAATTTGGTTTCATCATTTTTCTGATGTTTCACCAACATAAAAGGAGAAGGAGGAGGTGTTGGGGGAGAAAGAGGCGTTGTTGATGTAAAATTTAGACATAAAAAGAGAAGGAGGTGCTGGTCGTGTTGGTGGAGGAAATACAGGTGTTGTTAGTGGCAGATATGGGTAGCGGAGCTATTGTTGGTTAACATAAAAGTAAAATATAAAGAGAAGGAGGTGTTGGTGGAGAAGACAGAGGTGATGTTGTTGTTGATATATCTTTTCTCACTGGTTTGGTGACGGCAAAGCTACTGTTGCTGGTGGTGGTGGTGAAGAGGAGGCAAAAGAAAGAACAAAGAAAAAAAGAAAAAAAACCCTATGATTAAAAAGGAAAGATAGAAATGATATCTTAAAAAATAATAAAAATTAAATTTAAACACTATAAAAAGAATAGTGTTCTATCTCCTTTTAGTTTTAAATATTTTTTATTTATAATAATAATATGAGAGAAGTGTTTGTATATTAAAGATAGTCGTCTTAATTTTTTTTTCACTTCGTTACGTTTATTTTAGTCGTATCTATTTATGACCACCGGATTAAATGAGAAGGGCGGACTATTCTATAAAAGTTAGCTCCGAGATATTACTAGGATAGCATATAACAACAGTCTTTCTTCCTCTTAAAAATTAAAATTTCTCTCTTTCTCGAGAGATACAATCATACAACTAATTTCCTTCCAAGTTGAACATGAAAAGAAGAAGAGTCTTCGAAAGAGTGAAACTCATAGATTTTTGAAAGAGATGGACTCATAGGTTCAATCCAATGCTTACATTGAATGATTCAGATAAAAGGGTCACTAAATTTTTTGAAGAAATTTGTTTAGTGAAACTACTCATTAATGGAGCAGAGTAGTAGAGAAATTGCAGAAACAGAAAATCATCAAGAAATGGAAGAGAAAATATATGTAGCAGTGGGTAAAGCAGTTAGAGAAAGTAAATCAACTTTGTTATGGGCTTTAAAAAATTCTCGTGGAAGAAAAATTTGTTTACTTCATATTCATGTACCTGCTCAAATGATTCCTATCAGTAATCTCTCTTTCTCCCTCTCCCTCTCTGTCTTTTTTCTCTGTTTGATTGTTTCTCTGGTTTTGAAATTTCTTCTGACATTGTTGTTAATGGTGGAAAAACAGTTGACTTTTTTTGGTGTTTGACTCTTTTAAGCTTATTTTTGGATCTGAGATTCTGGGTTTTGTTTGGTTTTGATGGAATTGGAGTAATGGGTTGAGGAATTTTTGATTGAACTCAACATGTTTGATTATATTTCTCAATGTTTTTTTTCTTCTTTTTTTCATTTTTCTTTTTGGGAATATGAAATGAAATTTTAAGAGTTTTGGTTGTTTACTGAATGCAGTGGGAGGGAAATTCCCAGCATCTCAATGTAAAGATGAGGAAGTTATGGCATATCGAGATCTCGAAAGACAGAAGATGGTTAGGAGCTTGAAGGAGTATGTTTTGCTTTGTGCTCAAGTTGGGGTATTGATTTTTCTGCTGTTTTGCACTTTGATTTGTGATTTTGAAGTAGTCTATATCGACTTTGGAATTTAAAGTGTGCGGTTGTATCGTATTTTTTCAGGTGAGGGTAGAGAAAATGGAAATTGAAATGGATAATATTGAGAAAGGAATCGTTGAACTTATCACTCGGTATGACATTAAATGGCTTGTCATGGGAGCAGCTGCAGATAAGCATTACTGGAAGTACGAATTCGACAAACACCTTTGTTCTTGTTCATTACTATGTGTTTCTTTTGATGCCTCCAATCCTCAAGGAGGGTTTGATTTGCGGATGTGACTCTGTTGCCAATAATGTCACTTGCATTCAATTTCATGCCGACGCATTTCATATCCATTCTAATTGAATAATATTGCAGAAAAATGGCAATGCTCAGATCCAAGAAAGCAATCTTTGTGTGTAAACATGCTCAAGTATCTTGCCATATATGGTTCATCTGCAAAGGGTGCCTTATCCTAACGAGGTATGATTAGGAGTCACAAAAGACATGAGGATTGTGTCATGGATTCCAATTTCATCATAAAAATCTGTTGTTTTAGTATATACTTGGTAAAACAACAGTTAAAAATCTAGACTATCTTTATATCCAGGGAAGTTACTACGGGTGAATCGGAGTTGCAAGCGACTCCGCCAGAGGTAGTATCCAGTGAAACCGCTGGAGCTGCCGAACCAGATGGTACAAGAATGAGATCTCTTTCAGAGGGTCGGAGGGATCTTGTGAGTCTCGCTAACCCTGTTCAGAATGCATTTCGGAGAGTGCAATCTGACAACTTCGACCCTCGTGGAGAAAAATTCACAACATCGTCTTCCGTAGTCAGAACGATTCCGGCGGTGGCTGCAGATGAATGTAGGGAAGCTACAAGGAGAAACCCTTCTCAGGTGTCAGGGTTCACGATATGGTCTTTGTGCGAAGAAGTTGAACCTTCAGTTTCTAACCAATCGATGCGATATTCAAGGAATGAAAATGGATTGTTACTGCCAGGAGGGCATGAATCTGACATGGATTCTAGTGATTGTTCTCCGCAGAATGAGCCAGTATGTACTACTTTAGATCCTTTTAACCTAGTATCACTCGAATCTTTCAGTTATTGTAAAATTTCAGAATAAATGCTGCAATTACATTTGTTCATGTAACTTTGCAGGTAGAAAGACGAATTACTGAAGAAATGTATGATCAACTACAACATGCAATGGATGAGATGGAGGATTCGAAGAGAGAAGCATTTGAAGAGTCTACTAAGCGTCGGAAGGCTGAAAGATATGCCATTGATGCTATGCGTAAAGTAAGTTTCTTTGTAAATCACTTTTGTTGCCATAATAGTTGTGTCGGTTGAACTATTTACACAACAACATTCTCTTTCTCTTGGTTATCATACATGACTTAATCTACCTAGTGAGCTTATACACTCGGTACTCTTCTCATCCGACTAAGCTGTCAAACCATTTTATTACAGGCTAAGGCATCAGAAAGATTATACGCCACTGAGGTGAAACAAAGGAAAAATATGGAGGACATTCTAACAAAAGAGAGTCTAGAATTAAAGGAGATGCAGAGTGAGCAAGATGATGCAGTGAAAGAACTTCAAACAGCTCAAGAGCAAATATTGTCCCTAGAGTGCAAACTAAACGACTCTAAGCGGATTGGAAATGACTTGGAAGATAAGATTTCCTCTGCTATGAATCTCTTGAGAACTCTCAAGAGAGAACGAGATGAGATGCAGTTAGAGCGTGACGAAGTATTCAGAGAAGCTGACAATTTTAGGAAAAGGAGAGAAGAGGAGAAAATCGTCTCAAAAAGTCCAGATTTCTTCTCCGAGTTCTCTTTCATTGAGATAGAGGAAGCAACTCAGAAATTCAATGCATCACTAATGATTGGTGAAGGAGGATATGGGTGTGTATATAAAGGGTTTCTTCACAACACCGAGGTGGCTATAAAGATGTTGCACGCGACTAACTTGCAAGGCCATTCAGAATTCCAACAAGAGGTAAATGCGGTGCAACCCTATGGGTAAACTATTGTTTATGTATTTGTATATGCAGTAAGCCTAAAATCATACTTATGGGTTTCATCTTTACCAGTAAGTTCAATAGGTGGCTGGTCACGTCAAGCACTGGTTTGATCATTCAGTGTGTTCAGTTGGTTGCATAGATCAACTGGACTCTTCCTATATATATTTATTGATGGTATCATAGTTACCCAGAATAGAATATTTTTATTGGGCTCTTTATCCTCTGCAGTGAATTAGAGAAATAGAAGCAACTTAAATATTAAATTGTTTAATCAAATTGTTGCTGGAATTTCAGGTTGACGTTCTAAATAAGGTGAGACATCCCAATATCGTTACACTTGTTGGAGCCTGCCCGGAAGCCTGGGCGCTCATTTATGAATACCTTCCCAATGGCAGCCTCGAAGACCGACTTACCTGTAAGGACAATACACCCCCACTCTTATGGCAAACCAGAATTCAAATTGCCACCGAGATTTGTTCTGCCTTGATTTTTCTTCATACGAACAACCCGCATAGCATCATTCATGGTGATCTCAAACCTGCCAATGTCCTTCTAGACGCCAATTTTGTAAGTAAACTTGGTGACTTTGGCATTTGCCGCTTAATCCCTCAGGGTGAATCTTCAAGCGGAAGCAGCACACCGTTCTGTAGAACCCATCCAAAAGGAACACTTGTTTATATGGACCCTGAATTCCTAGGTACAGGACAACTGACTACAAAATCAGACGTGTATTCATTTGGTATTGTACTCCTTCGGCTTTTGACTGGGAGGCCTGCAATGGGGTTAGTTAAGGAAGTAGAATATGCATTAGACAATGGAAATTTAAGCGACGTATTGGATGAATCAGCTGGTAATTGGCCATTTGTACAGGCAAAACAGTTAGCTCAATTGGCATTAAGTTGTTGTCAAATGCACCGACGGGGAAGGCCAGACCTTGAGTCAGAGGTAATGAAGGTGCTTGAACCTTTGAAGGATTCATGTAGGGCATCAACTTCATCTTCTTGGATGGGAGATGAAGAGCAATCGCAAGGTCCTCCATCCTACTTCCTTTGTCCCATTTCACAGGTTAGCAGTTATTTTTAGCTTTCTATTGTTTGGTAAAGAATAGGCATACCACCATCTTGATATAATTCAACTTTTCGTCACCCATTTATAATCTGTGTAAATAAGACCCTATCATGTGATTAGTGCAGACTTTGACGTCAACAAAATCACGAATTTATTGACCATTGTAATCTCTTAATTGCAGCAAATAATGCGAGATCCACACGTAGCAGCTGATGGTTTCACTTATGAAGCTGGGGCGCTTAAAGAATGGTTAGATGGTGGCAATGAGACCTCACCCATGACCAACCTTAAGCTCACCCATCTTAATCTCGTTCCAAATCACTCACTTCGGTCAGCAATACAAGAATGGCAGCAACAACGGTGACATACTGTCTTAATTACCATCATACTTTGTTTCTTCTTCTCATTTTATGCAATTTGAGTTATGTATTTATATCCATTTTGTAAATAACATAGGTAGAGATATCACCATGTTTTGGTTGATGGAAAGTGTTGTATTCTTGTAGAGTTGAAGTGAGTTTGCAATTGATAAAATTGGCATTTTTGTATTATCTTAGATTTCCATTACTGTACTGTTTGTAAGCATTTGTATTGTACTATTGTTTATAAACGTCTACAATGAGTCAATGACTCTGCATTGTTCCTATTCTGACATTTTTGCATTTTTTACATTATTTGTCCACAAGATTGTAAACTTCTAACACACTTGAATGTTGGGTGACAATTTTTTTTCTTGTAAAGTAGGTGATCATTTGGAAGATCATCCCAGTGAGCTGTCGGAAATTTATTCGATATAAAAAAATAATCACACTAATAATCCGAGTTCAAAACTCATCGACGACATATAAAAAATATGATTATATCGTATTAATGATCTGAATCCAACATCAAATAAAAAATATAATCATACAAATGACCTGAGTTTTCTACGTATCAGTCTCTAATTCGTCGGTACTAACAGTTTTTATCCATCAAAAATATGATAGTAGGTGACGAATTTTCATTTTAGTATTTTATTACAAAATTCGTACGGAAATTGAACCCTACAACTGACACGTGGCACTAAGACAAATATTTGGGACGTACACTAAAATCACATATAATTCACTGTTCTATGACTTCTATCTTAACTTTCCAGAATATTTTCTGAAAAGGATATACATTAAACTCATAATTCCACTTTTACCCCCCTATATCCTTCGTCTTCTTCTTCTACCCTATTCTTTTCTTCTTTTCCCTCCCTCGAGAACCTTCCCGATTTCGGCGATCACACAGATTCATTCTTCGATTGCTAGGGTTTTTAGTTTCTTTCTTCACAAAAACATCAAATCGTTCAAGATCTTCAAGTTTTCCTGTAAATCGTTTCCTGTTTTACAACTAATCTCACACTCTCTCTCTCTCTCTTTCTTCGTCTGTCCAGCTGCTGGTATGTAAGCTTTCTCTAGTTCTTAGATTTATTTTTTTGATGTGGATTTTATGGCGTGGAAAACTGAATCTGAATGTGTTTATCTTTAATGGATTTGTGATTCGTGAATATTTCATTGAAATTGATTACTCTGTTTTTTATTGATTTAGACTTAATTCGGTGTTGTTTTATGTGATCTGAGTTTTATTTTATTTAGATCTCTATTTTGTTAATTTAGGTTTTGTCGAGTGTTTTGATTTAGTTGATGTTTAGCTTCAAATGATTGTGAACGAATAGGTGAAAGTCCTAGTTTCGATTGCTTAGGGTTGAGTTTTAATGACGGTGTATAAGGTGGTGACACATTTTACAGTATGCTTCTTCGTTTACTTTATCTTCATCCTGTATGATCTTTGTTATTTGTGTAAGTGGGAAAACAAGGATTTTATTCTTGAATTTTTGATTGTGTGGACCTATGGTTCTACTTGGTTGACGGTGTTGATTGATGCAATTGTGTATGGTACTAGCCACCTAAGCGGATTAGAATAATAGCATCTATATGAAAAATTGGAGTAATGTAGAAAGCAAAGAATGGCAGTTGTGCTCACATTAGAGTCAATGTTGAGTTACTTAACAGTTTGGCATGTTTCACATTTGTGGAAGTGGAGTTGAAAACCTTGAGCATCACAAAGTTAGCTTTGAATGGTTGCATTTGTTGAAGATTTGACCATTTAGCTTAATAGTATAGTTTTGACTTAGTATTGGAAATGTAGGTTCGGGAGAAGGGGTATGTTCTCTTGGTATTGAGTTACCTCTGACCTAAAGAGAATATTTAGCTGCGTTCGCTCACGTTGCATGATCTCAAGTGAATAAAATAGTGTTGTTATTAGTATGGGAGTGCTTAATTGTTGATGTACATATCTGTTGGATCTTACTCTCTTTTTTTTGTATTTTTCAGAGACTTCCCCCACATAGTCCTTGGAATCTGTAAATGCCGGCAGCAAAAGTAAGGTCCAGTAACAATCTAGATGCAATGATGTTTGGACAGAATCTCGTGAAGGCAGATGAAACAAATGAGTCTCTTGATACTTTCATTAGACAAGCAATAGGGAAAGAACCTGTCCTTCCTTATTCTAGGGCGGCCGACAGCCCGGTCCAGTGGATCCAGTTCCTTAGCTCTTTAGACCCGCAAGGTACTGATAAACTATTTAGCTTTCAAAGTTTTAAGACCCTTGTAGTGGGAAAAGTCTTGTAGCTAATAAGTTTTAAAGGAGTTAGTTATTCCTCATTTGCGTCTAAGATGAGTTTTGTTAGAAATTTTAATCACCCCACGATACGTATTAAAGTCCCTATGAAAAGGGACATAGGGTGTATCAGAATGCGTGCACATTCTGAAATCCTGAGGCCTTTGTTACCTTTGCTCAGGTGAAGTGGCCTCGGTGAGCCTGAAAAGTTTGTGAAGTGTCATAACTCCTAAGCAGGTATTTTGGGGTTGTAGTTAGCATTAGGTTTCACCAGGTTACTGGCAAATGATACAACATTCATTTTGCCTCTTTCTTTTTGCAGCAGATCTCTCTGGATGGCCCTTGTATCCCAAGGTTCCAATGCAGAAGTGCGATAAATGTGCTCGAGAATTTTGCTCGCCCATTAACTATCGAAGACATATACGTCTGCACCGTCGGTCTTTGAAGATTGATCAGGTTTTTATGCTTCCTGTTGAAATCTTGTTTCTCAGTATACTATATCTTTATAGGCTTTGTGTCTCTCACATTTTTAGAAGATTTATTTAAATCTCATTGAACAGAAATGCAAATTTTCTTTTTCTTTTTCTACGACTTACGTAAAACATATCATCGCTCTTTAGAAGATTACTTGTGTAATGGAAGTATGCGCTGTATCTTGTTAACTTCTCTTTAGCCTAATGGTTTAAATATAATTAGAGATCACAGGAAATTGACTGGCGAAATTTTTGACCTTCTTTAATTTCGGTTTCTGGTTTATTTTCTGTACGTTCTATAGGACTCTGCTAAGATTAGGGACTTCATGGGAGCATTTTGGGATAAGGTAATTCAACTCTGTGTTTTACTTGGGCAATATAATTGCAGCTGCCATTCCTTCTTTTGGAGCCAATTTCTTACTTATGTCCTTCTATGTTTCACAGCTGTCCGTGAATGAGGCTAAGGATGTTATATCATTTGATACTGTGATGTTGGAGGTAATGACCTGGTCATATAACTAATATTGCTTTTTGTTTTATTTATTGTAGTCAGAAGTTCATTTAATCTATAATTCTCAGTATTATGTCTCTTATTTTTGGATGTATCTGATTTAAGCTGTTGTTTTTTGCTCCTTATTATCTACCTTGGACCTACTTGACCAGTAGGTGAAAGGAACGATTGAATAACTGATGATTAATAGGGAGTAGAGTGTGAAAAACCAGATTATTGGAGTACAACTGTAGTTATAGCCCCATAGTTCTTGTATTAAGGTTAGACGTGAATGCACTTAACTGATATGGACAACTCTTAGCACCTCTTCGGAAACAAACCGAAGACTGCATTCTATTCCTACACTACATAAACTTCAAAAGAGGAAAAGTCTAAATGATCTAAATGCTATGTTGTAAAAGGCGTAAGGCGCAGCGTGCCACCGGGTGTAAAATCCCGAGCTGCAGCGTATAACTATACTAGTCACATGAGTATATATGTATATTATAGGAAAGTCACATGAGTATATATGTATGTTATAGGAAAGTCACATGAGTATATATGAGTATAGACTCACAGAGAACTAAGAGAAATAGGTGATTTGAATCTATAAAGTTATAATATATGCATATATATATATATATATATATATATATATGGAAATAACTAGGTTAGGGCTTTAAAATATTTACTAATATAAGTTATCTAACTTAAATAAAAAAGATTTTGGAAAATATTGGATTTTATTTTCTTCTAAAAGATACCACTTTGGGAGCCTTTATGCCTGACGCCTTGGCCTGGGCGCCTAGAAAGGCGTCTCCGGGGCGCCCCTTTTAAAAGTGGCATCTTTTTAACCACTGTGTGGCGTCAAGTTGGGAAAAAGGCCACTTTGGCGCCTAGGCGACGCCTTTTACAGTAAATGTTACAGAATAGAGGTATAAGAGTAGTTATGGATCTCCAAAAGTCTTCCTTGTTTACCGTATATACCTGTCTATTTAGAAAGTCTGCAATTTATGGGTAGTGGTTAGAGCTCATGGCAAAGGAATAATGGATTCGGTAGAGGTATCCTCTAGTTATTCTTTCGTTCTTATTCAATTATTTATAATTTTTGTTTTCTGTTTTTTATGGCATGTTCTTTTCATTACATGTGGTTTGTTTGGCGCAATATATGTGCATTTTAATCTATTGTTGGATGGTTTCTAATAAGAAATAAATTGCAGGGAGTTCCTGGATCTGCAGTTGTAAGGGCCTTGGCATCGTTTATCCGTAAACCAGGGTTTTTCTCACTGCCTCAGAGCTACGTCAAGGCTGGTGCTGCTCTATTGGTTAGACACTTGTTCAGTATTTGTTGTTTATTAAAAACTCAATAGTATCTGTCAGTTTTAAGGTCAAAGGTGCATATGATTTCTACAGGATCTCATTCAAGCAAGGCCTTCGAGGTTTCCTATATCCTCTACTGAATTATTTAGTATCCTTCATGATGCAAGCGAGAAGACATTCTTGTGTCCTGGCACAGCTATATCAATGCAAAAATTTATGTTTGATGGTGAACCTGGGAAGATTGGACTCGAAATGAAGAATTTAATTGCTTGCACTAGTTTCTTAGTCGAACAAAAACTGGTATGTAATTAATTTGTATCTCACTCTTACTTTGTTGGATATATTTTGCTCAGTAGCTCCTTTCCAACTATATCATTGCGGTCTAATAATTACATTTCAATGCAGATTAAGGAATGCCTTGTCGAGAAAGATGCAGAAGCTCTAAGGTGTCAAAAGTTGCTTGTAGAGGAGGAAGAAGCTGCTCAGAAAAGGTATTTTCTAGCGTTTCTGTTCAGACTATTCATTGAAGATTTGAATTTGGTTCAGCTTCAAACCTGGGTATGATGATATCCTGTGTTTTGCATTTAGAACTAAAGCTTTATCTGACATACAGTTAGCAGAAGTTTTCTTGATGGAATTTTTACTGTAATTGAGTGGAATGTGAGTAATAAAAATCTTGTTTTTGTTCATGCAGACTGTTCGAACTCCTGGAAAGAAAAAGGCTAAAGAAGCTTAGGCAAAAAGAGCAGAAGGCAAAGGAGCAAGTCGAAGTAGAAGACTTGGATCTAAAAGAAGATTCCTCAAATTCCTTTGAGGTTTCAGAATCTACATCCAACTCACAAACTCTTGAACTTTCTACAGTTCGACCTTCTAGCACAGACGAAGGATGTGATAATGCTGATAATGCAGACATTGACATGGCCTATGAAACTTCCAACTCTACGGATCCTCAGAATTTTGACCATCACCATGTACAGCAAGGAAATGGTCAACAGCAAGGAAATGGTCAACAGCAAGGAAACAGTCAACAGCATGGAAATGGTCAACAGTGTACAGTTGCTGGTCGACGTTCACAATGCAGTGATCCCAATAGCTTCCATGCAGGTCATGTCGTTCCAGTATCTAAGTTGGGAGCCATTCAGAAACGTAGGAACTACAGAGACCTTAAGACAACTCCTCTAGCCAACAATTGCCAAAGAGTATGGACCAGGAAAACCAAAATAGAGATTGAGAGAAAAGGTTTGAATTCTAGAGTACAAAGAGACTCGAGAGATAAACGAGATCTAGGTGGCAGTAGTGACTTGTTGATAGGTTCAATCCTCGTCACGCTTGGGGAGTGTAGTACCAGCAGTCAGGTTAAGGTCGATCAATGCACCTTGGATCACCAACCAGGTCAACGGAACATTAATAGTGGCAGTATACAAGAGAAGTCTGTAAAGACTGAGCTTGTTCAAAATGGGACAAATAAATCAAAGACAAAGTACTGGAGGCCTGTGGGGAGACGTGAAAGAGGGAAAAGAGAAAAAAAAGAATTTGTGGGAGAATCTTCAAATCTAATAGATGAAAGTAGTGTACCTCGCAATGTTTCTGATGGGTGCAGTGGTTTGGGAGGGACGAGTTCTTCAGAAGTTACGGAAGAAGCACACTCAACAGGAAAAAAACTATTTTCCAGCCATGAAGTCAAGGCTTTTCTCGCTCAGCGTATGGACAGCAAATTTCTCCTTGTGTTTAATTGATTAACATTTTAATCGTCTGAAATGATGTGCCTGACTGAATGACTATCCGACTCAACTATTTTTCTTGCAGGATGGAAGGAAGCTATTGCTGCAGATCATGTGAAGTTGGTCCTGTCTCCAGAAACAGAACTGCCAGAGTGCGTTGAGAACCAGGATGTTCAAGTAACTGCACATATACCATCAGAAAGTTGCAATCGCAGTATTCTCGGCAGTGCAGAGAATAGATTAGCTGGTACTAATGGTCCTGAACGTGCAAAAACTGGTACTTCCAAACTTGCCAAGTTTAAAGCAAAACCTGAAAGAGGTTATAAACTAAAGTACATCCCCAAACAAAGAAATTGTACATGATGGAAATGAATCAAGGGGAAAGATGTGTCATACAACTGTTGTACCAAAGTGTGTAGTGTGCAACAGCATCAATCAAATCATCATTATTCATTGGAGAGGTTCCAGTTTTAGAAGAGCGTCTTCTGTGTCAGAAGCATGAAAAAATGATTCATTAGTAGAAATATTTCACCAAATTTGTAACCTCTTCTATTTCTTTCTGTTTCCTGTTATTGTGAGGGTAAGTGAAGAGAGTTAGTAAAACTGTGAACAAAAAAAAAAAAGTAGTAGACTAGTAGGGATTTTGTCTTGCAATCATAAAAGTAATTTTGGGGTCTTTTCCGTTTTAGGTTATTTCAAGCATCCTTGGTGTTTAACCTCTGTTATATAGTAAATTCTTTTCTTTCTTTTTCGGAAATCAGAGGCTTTTCTAGTTATAGGACTCACAAGCTCAGACCAGACGACCATCATTCGTTCAAAGTTACCCACAAATACAGGGCGATAGATGCTGAGCCGAGTAGTTCTTTTGGAAAGCTAGGCGTCCCCACACAGTGAAATACGTCCACACAATTTCACCCGACCTGAGAGAATCAGGGAAACATTAACTGGAGGTACACCTGCCGCATATTTAAGTCAACACATCATCCTCTTACCGACACTTGTTAGATCAGGATCTCATTTCACTACCCCTCTTGTAAACGTGTTCATCTATTTTACCTCTTTCCCTACTATCAATTTCTCTAAAATTCTCTCCGAATCTCTTTCAAGGTTCTCACTAACCAAAAATACTGGAAGAAAAATGTCAGGAGGGTTAGGATCAACATGTACAGATGAAGACATCAGAGTCCCAAAATCAAAAGAATCAGAAACACAAAACCTACAAATGGATTCAACCTTACCAACAAAACCACCAAAAACCCATAGAGGAATCCTATCATTCAGACAGTTAAATGCATTAGCAATAGCAGTAGTACTCTCAGCAACAGGTATGGTAAGTATACAAGATATTACCTTTGTAGTACTCTCAATATTCTACATACTTTTCCTATCAAAATTTGCATTTCCTGTATCACCACCATCTATCGAAAACACACCAATATTCTCATCGGCGAAAAACAAAATCTTAGCCGTTTATGTAACCATTGGTGCACTTATTGGTTTACTATTACCAATTGTGTATATCTTTCATGGGATATATGAAGGTGATAAAGAAGGTATCAAAGCAGCTGTACCACATGTATTTCTTTTGTCTAGTCAAGTGTTTATGGAGGGATTTGCATTCTCGAACCGGTTTTCGATACCGATTCGTGTGTTTGTACCTGTTTTTTATAATGCTATGAGGATATTAACAATTATGGATTGGTTGAAAGCTGAGATCTTTAAAGAAAATGAAGGCTTTGGTAAAGGGTCTGAATGGAGGTTGTATGTTGGTAGAGGTCTTGGTGTTGCTAATATGGTGTTTTGGAGTTTTAATCTGTTTGGGTTCTTGTTGCCTATTTATTTGCCTAGGGCTTTCAAGAGATACTATGGGGCTAAGGAAGGTCAGGATTAATTTGCCAATTTCAGATTTTTTTTTTTTTCTTTTTTGCAATTTTCTTCTGAATGATGTAATTTTGGCAATGTAACTTCGTAGTAATTCCTAATGAAAAATCTAGTTTTTGATGATGAATTAAAAAATGGGGTTACAATCCATAAGGTTTGGTCGATGAACATGATCATATCCGTGTGCCCTCACCCATATGCTGGTCATGGCTACCATAACCAGGGTGAAGGGCAAATGTCAGGCTGATAGTTACTGCCAGTGCCTTCAAACATCTTTCGAATGTGCTTGGGTGAAGGCTCTACCATTTCCATCTTGAGTGATTTTGGCAGTGAAGTTACAAAGTTGGTGATAGTTTCTGCTATCTCATCTGCTGCATCTTCCTGAGGCCACCGGCCACCTGAATGTGTAATGAAATTAGCTTGTGGAAGCTTATCAGCAACCCAGCTTCCCTCCTTTGTCCATTCTTCGGACCAACTCCGAGACCAAAGCACCTGAATTGGCATACTGTTTTCTGCCATGAAACCACCCCATTCCCCCGAGTCAAAACAACCAACACTACCATCCATACCACCCCTACCTTTCTTAACTCCAACAACACCTCTTCTACCATCCCTGCCTGTCAATAGAACCCTATGAGCCTCCGCGACAGTCCCATTAATTGATCTAGAACAACAAGATCTAAGCAATCCCTTATACGCAGACGAAAACCCCAACACTACATCTCTAACAACAAGCATTTCTAATGTACACAACGGTATAGCCGTGGACGCCGGAGTAGAATCAATCAAAGTTACACTTCTGACTAGCTCCAAATTCCAGGATATCCAATTACCACACATTACCAAAGCTGAATCATGCAAAACTAAATGAACAGGAGCAAGATCTAATGAATCAATTACTTGTCCGATGATTGTACCTACATCTGCAGAATCTAAATTCATCGGCTTAAGCCTCTTAGTCAGAATCCTAGATTGAGTTGTTTCCTCTTCATAAGAAGGCATTCCAACCAGCTGATCAAACCAACCTTTTTTTCTTAAATCACCATAAATATCATAAAACCAACCAAAAACCCCCCTAATCTCTCATATTCTACAACAAATTCAGATTTATCAGAAAACCCTGAACCAGGTAAATCAATACCAACAGCATGAATTCCATTCAAACCCAATGATTTAATGACATTACGAATAAGAATTAGCACCTAATCCATGAATTAACAATACAGTTTCTTGTTCTCCTTCATTTCTTGAACTGTCATTATTTTCTATTGCAAACTCTTGAAATGGAAATGAATTATACGGGCTTGTTTGTTCTGTAATCATTCTACCTTATGAATAGTGATGTTTTAGATCAGTTGGTAAGCTTAGAAACCATGATTCATCATCTTGTGGTGTTAAAGCAGAGAGAGTAACTTTTAACAGAGTGAAAAGAGATATAACAAATGTGAAGTACGCCCAGAACTTGAATGCATTTGCTATTGTTGTTTCTTTGATTTCTGCTTGTTTCTCGTCTTCAGTGATAATCGCGATTGATAATAATTTGTTTGCACCGAATGAAAATTGGAGATTTAGAGTTTCATTTTTTTTCTTTCTTTTTTACAACTTCTTCCTTTCTATTTAAGATCTCCTTGGCTTACTCGTTTCTGAAGGCATGTGCTCGATGAGAGTATGTTTAAAATTTTAAAAGGCATTGATTTCTGGGCAGCTTGGTTTTATGTAGCTTAGCTACACTAGCTGACTTAGATGAGACTTGAGAGTGTAATTTGGCTTTCCAAAATGCTAAACTGACCGGGAGGAAAATCCCGCAGTTAATCCCGTGTGAGAGAGGTGCAGAGTCGACATAGCGCAGACTGCAGTATTTGCGTGAATCTATCTTAACGAGAATGAGTAAATATTCTGACTTTGGGGAGAGTTTTTGTTGTTAACATGTTTCAGAGCGGAAAAATGTTGAAATGAGAGATGAAATTCCAAATTATGGGAAGATCTACAACTTTAAATTAGATAGATGCATCCACCATTACTAAGTTTATGCTACTGAGTTGAACAGCAGTTTCCATTAGATATCTACCCATTGCACACAGTTGGACATATTACCTTTTTTGATAAAAGACTATTCAAAACAACAAAGATTACAAGAGCTTCTAGACAAGAGAACAGTCTCTCTCAACTCCCCAATAGCAAGGATGATTGTTTCCTAACATCAAACTCTCCTTCCAGCTACTGTGCACCTCAAAGGAAAGGCACACACCTAAGACCAAAAACAACAGTACTATGTAGATACAAACAGAGAAGAGAAGAAGCTCTCAACTCCCCTACAGCACACACTAAATAACTAAGCAGTCAAGGAGGATTAAAAAAAATCTCCTTCCAGAATCCCCACGGAACAGTTTACAGCAGAGGCCCAGGAGAAAATCTACAGTTCAATCATATTGATAACTGCATTAAAAAGTTTATGTTTACCTGTGAAGGTCCTCGAAATCACGATAGTTGGAAGTCTTGTCCTCCATCTCTGATAAGTTGTTGGCTTTCCTGTCCTTTATAACCACTTCTTTCTCCAAATCACAAAATGGGTTTAGAAAGGAAACAAAATAATCAACTTTCTCGAAATCCTTGGCCGAGTCCGTAAGAATCCATAAGGTTTGGTTGACGAACATGACCATGATCATGACCGTGCCCATGACCCATATGATGGTCATGGCTACCATGACCAGGCTGATGGTTACTGCCTTCAGCTTTGTCAGACATCTTTTTGATATGCTTGGGTATAGGCTCTACCTCTACTTTCTTGACCGATTTTGGCAGTGAAGCCACAAAGTTCGTGATAGTTTCAGCTATCTCATCTGCTGCATCTTCCTGAGGCCACCGACCACCTGAATGTGTAATGAAATTAGCTTGTGGAAGCTTATCGGCAACCCAGCTTCCCTCCTTAGTCCATTCTTCAGACCAACTACGAGACCAAAGCACCTGAATCGGCATACTCTTTATTCCTGTCAAACCAGCCCATCCCCCTAAGTCAAAGCTGTAATTCATACCTTTCTCAACTCCAACAACAGCTCTTCTACCATCCCTACCTGTCAATAGGACCCTATGAGCCTCTGCGACAGTCCCATTAATTGATCTAGAACAACGAGATCTAAGCAATCCCTCGTACACAGACGAAAATCCCAACACTACATCTCTAACGACCGGCACCTCTAATACCCATAATGGCAAAGCCGTGGATGTCGGAGTAGAATCAATCAAAGTTAAACTTCTGATTAGCTGTAAATTCTCAGATATCCAATTCGCACACATTCCCAAAGCTGAATCATGTAAAGCTAAATGAACAGGAGCAAGACCCATTGAATCAATCACTTGTCCAATAATCCTACCCATATCCTCGGAATTCAAATTCAACGTCTTAACACTCTTAGTCGTCGAAACCCTAGTTTGAGTTGTTTCCTCCTCATAATAAGGCATTCCACCAGTTTCAACCAGCTGATCAAACCCCCAAAACAAACCCTTTTCTTTAATATCACTATAAATATCATAAAGCCTACCGAAAACACCCACCAATCTCTCTTCTTCTACTAATGAAGATTTATCAGAAAACCCCGAACCAGGTAAATCAATTCCAACAGAATGAATTCCATTCAAACCCAATGATTTAATGACATTGCGAAACGAATAGGAACTACATCCTAACCCATGAATTAGCAATAAAGTTTCTCCTTTTCTTGATCCATCTTCTATCGCAAACACTTCAATTGGAGATGAATTAGAGTTTGTTTGTACTTTAATAGTTCTACCTTTTGAATAGTGATGTCTTAGTTCAGTAGGTAAGCTCAAAAACCATGATTTATCATCTTGTGGTGTTAAAGCAGAGAGAGTAACTATTATAAGAGTGAAAAGAGATATACCAAATGTGAAGTAAGCCCAGAACTTAAATGCATTTGCTGTTGGAGAAGAACCCAAATCATGAGTAGTAGCAGCTGGATTTGGAGTTGGAGATGAATTAGTCTTTAATAATGGGGTTGCTGTTGTTTCTTTGATTTCTGGTTCTCTCTCCTCTTCGGTGATAATCGCCATTGATCACAAGAAACTGAATCAAAACTAGGGTTTCACTTGATTTCTTTTTTAAGATGTCTCTGAAGAATCTGATCCGTTCATTCAGATCTTCTTCTTCAGTTTTCCTTGGAAACTCAAATCCCACGAGTCTTGATATAAATCATCACAGATCTCTTTTCTCCCGCTACTCGAAAAAATGATTTAACTTTTTCAATTTTTTTTTTTTTTACAAAGAAAACAGAGGAGTGAGAAAGAAACAGAGAAGGAGAGTCAATGGAATCCTTTCTTGGATCATTTAACTTATGGGTTGTAGGCCCATTTTGAAAACAAGAACTATGACGGGTCTAGGCTAAGAATAACTGCAGCGGGCGAGTATATCAAAAAGTAAAGATTATATTTACTCTTTGGTCGCCTAAATTCAAGCGCAACAGGCGATTAAATTTGGGATTTCGACGACTAAAGCTACAGGAACAGATTATATTTCCTCACGACTAAAAGTATAGTCGCACGCTGTCATATAAGAGCGTTTAGCGTAAACGCTATGCTTAGGAAGTTAAACACGGACGCTTAACCAGAAAAGCGTTTGATGAGACGCTTTAGAAGGGAAGCGTAAGATGTAACGCTCCCGTATGACAACGTCTGTATGCGCAAACGCAACCCAAATGAGCGTCTCACAGGACGTCCATACGGAATAGCTTTCATAACAAAACGTTTACTTGGGAAGACGTCCCATTTGGGCGCTCATGTGGAGCTGCGCCAAGTAAATATTAGTGAGCATTTGTTAGTGTTAGGAGGACGTCCCATTAGTGCTCTTAGTTAGTGCTCTTAGTAAGCAGTTAGGAGGACGTCCCATGAGTTAGTGGTTAGTGCTCTTAGTGTTAGGAGGACGTCCCATGAGTTAGTAAGCAGTGAGCGGACGTCCCATGAGTTAGTGGTTAGTGCTCTTAGTGATAGGAGGACGTCCCATGAGTTAGTAAGCAGTGAGCGTACTTAGTGGTTAGTAAATGGTTAGTGGTCTTAGTGGTTAGTAAGTGCTCTTAGTTAGTGCTATTAGTTAATGGTTAGTGGTCTTAGTGGTCAGTAAGTGAGCGTTGGTAAGTTAGGACGTTTAGTTAGTAGCGAGGGTTAGTAACTGCTTAGTAAGCAGTGAGCGTTTAGTGGTTATAGGAGCGAGCGTTAGTAATACGTTCATTTAAAGGAACGTTTCATATATGGGCGTTCTTATAAAGCAGCGTTTGTGATTTCGGCGTTCGATTAGGAGGACGTATGTGAGTAAACGTCTACATACGACAACGCTCAATTTACATACGTTCTCCTATGACTACGCTTTGATAGAAGACGCTACCTTGTGTGGACGTAAACCATACGTTTGATTAAGGAAGCGTACGAGCATGCAAACGCTCATTTATAAGTGCGTCTGGTTCCAGAATATGAAACGCTCACATAAATGTGCGTCCAACAACATACGTCCCACTAGAGAAACGTCCGTGTCACTTAACGTTCTTCTACAACAGCGTTTTATAACAGACGTCTAATTAAAATGACGTACGATCATATTTACTCACAAAACCGTTGTGGAAAAAATGAAAAACGACCAAATTTTTGTACTCTTTGGTATTTGGTATACTCGTACCGTTGCAGTTGCCCTAAGCCAGAAATCCTAAATGATGGTTTAGTCAAGGGTGGGAGAAAAAACAACCGGTATTTAGCTACATAGGGTTGAAAACTGAGTTTCCGCCTAAATTCCGCCTTATATATTTTATTTTGGATATTCAAAAGAAATTGATAAAAGTGTAAAAATGGGTTAAAAAAAATTATTTGACCGAAGTTGAGATTCCGACATGTATTATATCCAATAACAACGGCAAAACCATCTATTAGAATGTTGAGAAATATGACACCACTGTGATTGTATTTCCGTATGTGAAAATTCTAGTGAATTGGCCAAATAAATTGCAGCGTAGTACATGCTCTGATATATTTTACATTATAAAGCCCAGACCTATACTTATAAAATTATGATCGATTATTTCAGTGTATAAGTGTCAGATAAGCAAAGCTGCAGTCAATAGTAATAAACTAAAATCCAGTTGTTGTTGTAGATGGTGGGTTTTTTCAGAGGTAAAATAGTAAAGCATTACAGGTATGCTCAGACACCAAATCAAAAATTGTGCTAAACACAAATATAGCTTCTACTAGCTAAATTTAACCTTGGCCACGTCAATCCTTGCTTAAGGAATCAACCTATGGCATAAACATCCTTCATTAGACATTCAAGACGCAAGCAGATGGCCCAGAGGCCTAAAAGTGCGTTGTTAAATCAAGATTGTCAGAAGCAATTCTACATTGTCCACAAAGTCGTAAGCTGAGAGCAATTGGTAATGAATTAAGGGATGAGTTATATACCAAAGTTTCCATATGGATTTCCTCTACAACATACTAAAAAAATCATATCGAGCGGACAAATGGGCTAAGAGATATGATCAAAACATTCAACTAAGTCGCAGTTGAAAATTCTTGAATTCTCCCTGACTTTTATCTATTTCGTCTTTTTAAGGCCATGAATCTGATTTATCTGTATGAAGATTTTACAGCGTTTTCAGTGAAAACCCTAAATTTGAATTATCTGATGACGAAATTTCACAAGAATTCTCTTGTCCGTCCAAATCCAAGGGGATGATGCCCCCTTACCTTGTCCGTCTTAGTACTAGCACAATACTTGTGAATCTTAGTATTAGTTTCAACACATGTGCGTCTTAGTACAGGTACAAATCATGTGCGCCTTAGTTTTGCCGCAAAACTTGTGAGCCTTAGCCTCAAAGACAAAACATGTGAGCCTTAGTCTCAAAGACAAAACTTGTGCGTCTTAGTTCAAAAACCAAACATGTGCGTCTTAGTCTCAAAGACCAAACATGTATCTCTTAGTCTTAGTACAAGACTAAGGCGTCTTACTTTTAAGCCTCAATACTTTAGCGTTTTAGTTTTGTCATGAATCTTGTACATCTTAGTATGGCTTCAGTACCAATGTGTGTTAGTCAAGCTCAAATACTAATGCGCCTTAGTAAGAACTTCAAAACATGTCCGTTTTAGGTAAGACACATACCTTGTTCGTATTACCCTTTGCTCCTAACATTAAGCCAGCTTCGTATTAGTCCTAAACTAAGGCGGCTTAGTATAGTCCTAAACTAAGGCGGCTTAGTATAGTCCAAACACTAATGCGTCTTAGGCATTAGTACAGAAACCTAATCCGACCTAGGCATTAGCCTAAGCTCATCCACCTTAGCATTAGCTCCTAATGTTTGCCTATTTGGGTTCGCTTCACATATACAAGCTTCAAAACCCAAATTTTCCTGTCAAATTAAGGCCATACTAGGCCTCATTCATATATGTGGCCTCTCAAACATATATTTTATATAGTTGCATATACATATTCTCATGCTCAACAGCATACGCTTATTCCTACAAACACAAGGATGTCAATACAAAATTGACTAAGTTGATGTACATGGTGAGTTTTTGACAAGGTCTAGAATTATAAAATTTTCCTCTGCTAAGCAATAAGAATATATATACACATATGCTTAATAAAGAATGTTGTGTCTGTACTTATGTTCCGCAAGCGAATTAAGAATACAGGTTCTCTTGAAACATTATAAAATTCGCCTTGTAGCGTCCTCAACACTCATAATATTTATGTCATATCGAACTAGTCTCAAGTCGCATAAATTCCACGACTGAATTCCTTGAACTTGTCTCGAACGTGCATCGATGTTCTAAAACATATCCATTAAACTCAGGAATAGCTAATGCTTAAACCCTGAAATACATTATAGATTAACGCTTTATTCGCAACGAATGCTCCTCTAATTGCTCTATATGTTCAGTTTTCTCTCTTCAAACTACTGCTTGAAGGTGTTGCTTATCCATAAAAGTTGTGAGTTTCTCATTATAAACTCTTTTCTTCTCCAATTATTCTCTGCGTTTTGCTTCTTCTTCAGCATTAATCGCAAAACAGAGATCCAGAACATATTGACGAGTTTCCTTTAAACGATCAAGAGGCATACCTCGAACGAGTTTTGTGACTTTGCTCAAAGAACGACTGATTTTCGAATGTACTTCTTATGGATAAGCCAACTTCATCCTCTTGCTTCTACAACTTAGTTTCTAGCTTGAGGGATCAGAACTATGGTTTCGATCATAAATTGCCATGATTTACATAAAACACAAAATAAAAAGTAATACTTCAGCAAGAAAGAAAAGAAGATTTATCAAAGGTCTCATTGCTTAAGTAATACTCAAGATTCAATCAACATAGCTGATCTGATGAAGAGACAAAAAGTTCTTGCCAGATTTAGGTGGACATGGACACTAATCAAAAGGAGGTACTCGCTTGTCTCAAGACCCTGACAGAGCAGCTCTCCTCGGAACAACGTCATCGCCTAACGGAGCATACCAGGACCGACTTTGTAGCGGTTGCTGATGCCGAAACACCTAGAGCTTGAAAATACAAAGGAGACCATATAATTTCTGATCGACCACCACAAGGTACTATCAATCCAATTTTTTCACCCATGAAGATCTGGAGAGACTCCTACGAAACCATGGCAAGGAGGACTCATCCTCGGCCCACCAACACCAACCTCCTTACCCGCCTGAAATTCAAAGGATCCCTCTACTGGGAGGTTACTCGTCTCCAACTTTCTGATTGTACGATGGAACTGGAAATGCTCGTGAACACGTCTCTCGATTTCTCGAATCATTCGGGGGACATGAATACAATCATGTAATACGTCTCAAAGAATTTTCAAAGTCCCTCACTGGAAGAGCCTACACGTGGTACAAAAACATTGATCCCAACATCATCTCTGATTGGGAAGACATGGTTAACGCCTTCTACAAGAAATACTTTTTCGTTTCCGAGAAAATCACTTTGTCATATCTGGGGAGAATGTTCCAGAGAAATAATGAACACCCAAATGAATATGTGAAGAGATTTAGAATTTAAGCACTGTATTATCCCGATCCGAACGTGACGGAACATCAATTAGTGGAGCTATGCATTAATGGTATGATCCGTGTTTATCGTGTTCTTTTTGAAAATTTACGATTTCAGACTTTCTATGAGTTACACGAAGCCGCGAAACGGTCTTCCACCGACTGCTCCCTCCCTCATGGAGAGAACCAGACCATCAAGAGAAGAAAGTCGTGGAGATACCCGTGGGAATCGACGGCTAATCAACAAACAGTACAATGTTCAACCATCAAGATGAGGACATAAAGCCTGATATAACTTGTCCCGATTTTCCAATTCCATGGAAGAAGTCCTTGAGTTAAAGGAGGCATGGGTAAAAGAAGGGATCATCAAATTTCCAAATGTACGACGCCCACCTACTTCACAAGAAATGGCCGACCCGAGATATTGTCGTTTTCACCGATTTTTCAATCACCCCACCAGCGAGTGTAATAGTTTGAGACGCATCTTCAAGGAGAAAATAGAATCAGGGGAATTACGACTGGGGACCGAAGGGGTTCAACAAAATACACTTCCTGTTAGAAGCTTCACCCTCTCTGAAGAGCCGGTCAACCAGATAGTTCAATCACTAATGGGGCGCATGTGTGAACTCCTCCACTTCTCAAAGGGTCAGCGTGAGGATATTTTCAATGCCCTCAATCAAGTCGTATCTGGAGAACGTCTACGATCCTTCACTAAAGACGCTTTCACCCGAGACGAGCCCACTTCGAAAGACATGATCAACCAGAACGTCGAAATACGTGACCGGGGACTTTTTACTACTGCACGCCTCCGAGATATCGTGTTTAGGAAGGAACTAGTTGATAATGGCATGGATGTCGATGTTATTAGTGTTGCAACCCTGAGAGACGCGAGAGTAACTCGACAAGAAGTTATACGCACACCAACAACAGTCCAAGATCCTGAAGGAGTAATCAGAGATGTTTATGGACACATCACCCTTATAGTGGCGGCCGGAGCCACTCAAACAAGTACAAGGTTTCACATTATTAAAGGGGAGCTTAACTGTGACATGATCCTGGGACTCCAACAATCAGCAGCTAACATAAGAGCTCGGCCAGGAGTCCCACCTCGAGTCAAATGCGCTATACCTAAAGTCAAATCCAACATCAGCAAAAAATTACCTTTGTACCTGGAAGAATACCAATCGCTCAGAGATATGACGGGGAACCAAGCACCAACTGAGAGTGTATCGGCCTACGTCAACAGATTTCATACTCAGGTAGCTCTAACTCAATTTGTTTCCTTATCATTGGATTGTCCTTATATGCTAGCGAATTGGGTATTAGACTTTGCTAGAAACCACGATCATGCTCTAGCCCGTCGTTATGAATGGGCGGCCACTCTAATACAATACTTCAACAAATGGGTAGAGATCGCCCCCGCCTTTTGTAAACCACTAGAGCCCTTGAAGATATCTTCCCTCGTATATGATCTGAAAAACGTTACGAAAGAGGTTCAACCATATGAAAAGAAGACTTACACTAGAACAATCAAACCAAATATTTTTCGGGTAGCAAACTTGGTCCTAAAGGCATCAAGGCGTCGTCGCTCCTCCTGGGAAGGACCATAAAGAATCTCACGAGCTACCGTTGGCGGCTACTATAAATTGATCACCATAGAAGGTGAACCTGTTCCAGCATCTATTCACGAAAAGTGGCTCAAGGCTTTCGTATGAACATCTTATCATGGTCTCCATTTTCCTGTTTTCCTTCTGTAGCATTTACAATTCCTCCAAAATGCCTACGAATATCATTGTGGGCATACTTAGGATTTCAATTTCATTAATCAAGTAGAATTTCCATTGTCTTTTTAAAGAAAATCTTTATGAATCACTCGTCAGAACTTACTCTCTAAAAAAAAAATCTCTTTCGAAATACTTAGAGGTTTAAATTCAAGCAAACCTTTGAAAAATAATTCAAGCCCCTCAGAAGCATACTTTCACCTCACATATCAAAACCATCCTTGATTCAGATCTTGAACTTTCATAAAATCTCAGCAAGATAGGGACCTACGCATATGCAAAGGTCTTGTCAGAAGAAAATAATCAGCATTTAGATGCCCAATCACCACAATCATGAAATTGTCAATAGAGAATAGGTCATAAGTGGATGAAAGGGCGAGTCCTTTCAACACGTAAGTACCCCGGAGGAGTCCTGCTAGAGACGGAGTAGACGTTAACGCCACGCCAGGATACTCAATGAAGAACTACCCTCAGCTAGCATGCAAGCGGTAGTCCTCTCATAATTTTCAGAATGGGAGAGGGCATTATCCACGCCGGGATCAATGGTAATTCTTATTCCCTCCCTGAAAAGTCCAATATTCTGATATCGATTACTCTCCCCTAAAAGTAGAGAAGATATCGGCAAATCAAGTCATAACATCTCAAACACAAAATTATTGACCATGAACCATAAAACTTATCATACATACTTATAAACATCATATACAATCATTACAAAGTGTTATTCAACAGATTATATAAGTTGGAACAATCACAAGACCTTTTGCAAAGAAACGCCTCAGAAGAAATTTTCACTGCCTCTCGGAAACTCTAAAGATGACAACAATTGGTGATGAATCTGGGCTCGGTTCTTATCTCAAAAGTTTCGTATTGAAGTATAATATAAATTATTAAAATTTCATATCAATTGGACAAGTTATCTAAGAGTTATGGAAAAAACGGCTAGCGGAGTCAAGTCTGAAAACTGTCAGGATTTTCCTGAATACTTTCTAAGTTATACTGTTTGGTCGTTTTCACACCCCAAAAAATCTCAAAACCTAAACTTCTACTTATTATATTGTATTAAATTATTTTCTAATAAGGACAGAGGGTCAATCATCCAAAACAGAGGTCGTATAAAGATTCTATGGTATTTTTTCCCCGAGCATCATACTTCTGAAATTTTACAAAAAAAAAATTGATGAAACTTTCTAATAAGGAATGTTCATTCATTAATTTCAAGAAGGGGAGACAATAATGCTAATTTATGAGAAGTACTAAAATAAGAATATGGTTCTATCATAATGGCCATACACGGAATACTTAATTCAAATGAGATATCTACGAGAAGAAGAAAGGAAGGTCAAATTAAAACTTAGTTAGAAAACTCAGAGTCTGAATCAGAGTCGTGCTCATTGTCACCTTCTTCATCCAAACCATGTCCTTCCTGGTCTATCTGGTATTCCTCTTCTTCTTCGGAACCCGCTTCAAGATCGTCTACTTCAGAGTCATCTTTTGGAATCCCGTCAGGGTCCTCATTTGAATCCTCTCCGGTCTCCTCCTCAGGGTAGGAGGGACCTGCCTGCATGTCATACCAAGCATCAGCACGCTTGGCTTCATGGTCATCCTCGGTTTCAGAAAAAGATTCACACTCAGGTTCATATGCCATGTTAAATTCACGATCCTCCTCAGAGGGATACCCATCCACATCAGAATCAGGATCCACACTATAAGGACGAACACCTCGCTCCATCTGTTCAGTTTTCTCTCTTCTCACAACTTTTTGAAGGTGTTGCTTCTCCATAAAAGCTGTGAATTTCTCATCATCAACTTTCTTCTTCTCCAATTTTTCTCTGCGTCTTGCTTCTTCTTCATCTTTAATCGCAAAACAGAGATCCAGAGCATATTGACGAGTTTCCTTTAAACGATCAAGAGGCATACCTCGAACGAGTTTTGTGACTTTGCTCAAAGAACGACTGATTTTCGACTGTACTTCTTGGGGAAAAGCCACCTTCATCCTCTTGCTTCTACAACCTAGTTTCTTGTTTAAGGTATTAGAACTATGGTTTCAATCATGAATTTCCATGATCTACAATAAAACACAAAATAAAAAGTAATACTTCAGCAAGAAAGAAAAGAAGAATTATCAAAGGTTTTAGTATAGTAATCTACGGATTAAACTTAGTGGTATGCTTGTTGCTGCTGCCAAAAAGAAAAAATCATTTCGCTCCAGAAGAACAATGGTGAAACTAGGTTTTGATGGGATAATATTCTCAATATCATCAAGATATATATATACGTAGGGTATGTGAGAAAAATTTGGAAACCCTAGTTTTATTGGAAAAAGAGATCCTCATCAACAACAAAAATGTGCGTGCTTACCTTGTTTCCGGCCAATGATGCCTGCCAATTTCCACCACCAACACCTTCTAGTACAAACAAAAGAAGAAGAAAAGAAGAAGTCACGGTGATATGAAAACAAGGGGAAAGAGGCATATATGTATATGTCAACTTGAAGAGACCTTGTCCAATTAGAAAAAAAAAGAAAAAAGAGAAAAAGTGGCGCAGAGATTACCTTCCTCTTGGCCGCGCCGACTTTGGCTTCTCCCACTCGTGGAAATCAATATTTTAAGCAGGGACAAGGGCGTTTACTATCCACAACCAAATTTCATGTTAAGGGGTGCACATCTCGATATCCTAGAAGCTAAGTATATCTTTCTCTACTCTTAAAATTTAAGCCATACATATATGATTATTGAAAGCATATTTTCACCATCTAGTGCTTACTGAGCAACATTACTGTTCCTCACTAAGCAGGAGACTTAATGTAGATGGTGAGTTTTTGACAAGGAATAGAATTATAAAATTACCCTCTGCTAAGCAACAAGAATATATATGCGCATATGCTTAATAAAGAATGGTGTGTCTCTACTTATATTCCACAATCGAATTAAGAGTAAAGGTTCTCTCTAAACATTATAAAATTGGCCTTGTATCCTCCTCAACACTCATAATATTTATGTCATATCGAACTAGTCTCAAGTCGTATAAATTCCACGGCTGAATTCCTTGAACTTGTCTCGAACGTGCATCGATGTTCTAAAACACATCTATTAAGATCAGGAATAGCTAATGCTTAAACCCTGAAATACATTATAGCTTAACGCTTCATTCGCAACGAATGTTCCTCTAATTTCTCCTTCAAGCCTAAATATGCTACTTTAGCACTTTGCTTAAATATAAGCCGCAAATAATGCGCCACTTCTCTCGGATACACCATAATCAAGATGCCACAATCAAGAAGGAATGCCATAAAAGACGCATTGAACCTCTAAACTAGGCTAACCCAAGACTTTTCTCATATCATCACCAAGTTAGCACTACGTTTTTGGCTTAACGCAACATTGGCACCAGTTAGCCACATTTGCGCTAAAAGCGCTAAACCCTAGCACCTGAGAAGTGCTAACTAACCTAAAATGGTCTTAGCTAGTACATTTTAGCCTAATAAGGCCTTAGACAATGCATCATCACCTTGACACCTCAACCCTAGCACTAAAAGTGTTAACCCTAATTATAGCGCCAAAAGCGCTAACTCTAGCTTGATGCGTCACCGAGCTTCGAACACGTCGCTAGCCTTCCAACATGTTGCTGCCAAGTCTAGCACGCCCTAAACTTACAGTGCGTCGCTGCATATGCTCCACCACATCCAATAATAGCGTCAACGTGTCCCTAAACTTTGAGCACGTCTTGGCCTTTGCTCGAGCGCGTCTTGTCCTTGAGCCCCAGCGCATCTCCAAGCTTCGAACACATCCCATCCTTGCTCGAGCTTGTCCTAGCCTATTCTAGCGAGACCATCTCGAGTACTTCCCTATCTAAAGCTCCAGCACGTCCCTGCTTGAGCATGTCCTAGGACTAATGCGCCAAGGCTCCAGCGCTTCCCTAGCTTGGCCCTGCTAGCCTCCGCGTCTCAACTCCTTAGCGCCCTCGGCTTAGCAAGGTCATACTTAGTGACTTAACCATAATTTTTTGACGCTAATACCTTAGTGTTAACTATACAATTGAAGTGCTCACTTCAAACCTTCTTGATACTAGCTTCCTAGTCGTATTACAATTAATATTTACTAGAACTTATGCATATTGGTCTTACTCCTGAGACGTTAGCACATTAACCTTCTATATTAAAAGAGTTAGCACATTCTTATTTGCGCTAAGTAACTAGTGTTAACTTTGCTAGCTACTCTACTCATTTATGCCTTCCTGCTCAATATGAGTCCAACATAAAGTCCAGTATGAATTCTAATCGGTCTCCTTTCCTAAGGAGCCCTCTACAATATTTGGCCTCAGATGCCTCTCAGACTTATTATAAGTCGCTTCTGAGCTAATACTTAGCCACTAAATACGTCATGTTAGTTCTAAGTAAGTACATAGTCACTGAACTTCCCAGACTCGACACTAATAAGTCTAATTATCAATCCAGATAGTCACACAACTTGCCTCACTTACTTAGCAAGTCATTTGACTTGACTTGACTTAATCAAAACCATAGTGGCTTATGACTCCACTATTTCCACGAGATATCAAATACAACATGGGGGGATTCTCATTGAGGTATTACTCTAGTGGTCTACGGCATCGTGGGTGGTGACACAACCCCCCACGAAAAAGAAGGTAACAAGAAATGGGCGATTATAGAGCAGTTGATAGGATGAGGAGTAGTGGTCAGACAGGTCTTCTCCATCTTTTTTGGGAACCACCCCAATACAATCTCCACAATCATCACTTCTCCACCTCTCTCTAACTTCCAAGATTTATGAGAATTCAGTATGTGTCCTCTTCAAACTATAAATAGATGATTCTCATCTATTCGAATGAGACAAAATAGATAACACAATCAGTCTGAAGAAACAAAAACATACAGAATTAAGTGACTCCTCTCAGACTCCTTTCTTCTTCACAAACTACTGATATTTATCAACCTTATTTTCTTCCCTCCCCTAAGACCTACTCAAATCCTTTTCATCTTTGTAATCGAAGCAGGACGTGAATGACCATTTATTGGTTTAGGCTAGTCCTCTTCGAGCTTGATCTCTCGAACCTACTTGAAAGTATGATTCTATAATACATTTGTTTTTTACCCTAAAATAGTTGAACACATTTTTTCTTATAAATAAATAAATACATATTTATTTTATTTTTAGTCTGCTAGACTCATCAGGCTAGTCAAGCAAGACAAGTCTTCAGTCAAAAGACTAAGCAAGTCTCATTCGACTTAATATTAGTAGTACTTTATACTACAAATTTTAAACAAGATATCAAATGTCACAAATGGGGGGGATATTCACTAGGGTATTGGTATGGCGGTCTACGGCACGTGGTGTAGCAATGTACCCACTACGGAGAAAACTCTGGAAAGTTCGATCAACATTTGAGTAGGAAAGTAGTAGGTTGAGTAACCGTCCATTCAACATCAAATAGTGTGGGAAGCAGTTTTCAACACCTTCTCCACTTCACCACTACTCAACCATCGACACTTTCTTTCAGATAGGAGGTCAGATGAACGTTATAATATCTATGACTATAAAATAGATTTCTCAATTTATTGAACAACAAGTCTGAATTGGACAAGAAGGCTAAGTCGAGGTCTGGGACAAGTCTAACACAAGAAAAACATCGAACAACTCGATCATCCGTACAATCTTCTCACACACAGAGAAATTGTTCACAGCTATTCACACCAATTACATCCTACAGAGTCTGATACTCTAACCTCAATCCTTCTATCGCTTCCCTCCCTAAGACAAACCCTTCTCCTTTGTGACTGAAGCAAGACTGGAACGACCATTGCTTGGTTTAGTCCAAGATTGTACATATTTATCTGTCGAATCTAAACAAATTGCTTCAACAATACAAATATTTAAGGATTAGAAAAATTATCACCTGCTCACCCCATGTTTTCTAAATTACCCTTTAGTTAGTTTTTCCCCACAAATGGTTGAGTATCTTGGTATAGTTATTGCGAGAATCTGTATCTTGATGATAACTTACTTAAAATGGTTTTCAAAATATCTAAATGGTAGCAAAGAAGTATTCTGACTATGACGGGGAGATTAATTTGGTGTTAACAGGTTTCAGAGTGAAAAATGTTGAAATAAGATTGATGAAATTCCAAATTCTGGGAGGAACTGAAACTTCAAATAGATAAATCATAAATACATGACCAAAATTACGAAGTTTTTATGCTAATGAGTTGAAGAGGTTAGCTAGTCTTCATTTCCTATTTAAGATAAGTTTATTGCGTTTTAATCCATTTTGACACTTGATTGTTGTTATATATCGAAGATTGATGGTAAAATTGAACCTATTTCAAAAATACTATTTTATTTTAGATAATAAAAAATAGTCTATACTCCACTGTCGAGTTTGTTTGTTTTCTAAATTTTTTATTTTTATGTAAAGCCTCTATTTTTTTTTTTGATTTATACAATAGAAAATAGGGTTTAGGCTAAACATCTAAGTGATAGAAGAAGTATTCATTGATTGAAGAAGGGAATTACTGTTTACAAAGAGATTCAATCTCACTTTGATGTGTTTTAGAAAGTGGTAAATAAAGATTCGATTCTCGAACTTGTGAAGGTGACGATTTTAGAAAATAATGACTTAAACTAACTCTAGAAAATTCCAGGAGTAAGAAAAAGACTAAATAACCTAACTATGATTTTTAAATAATTTTAAACGTACCAGGAATCAGGAATCAGGTAATTCTAACAACCTATGTGATTAATCAGATAATTCTTTTTAATTTAATTGAAGCCCAAATAATTGCCAAAATTGGTTTTGTTATGCTAACAAACAGAGGTAAATCACAAGCATGGATTATCAAAATTAATTAACTAAGCATAATCCATCAAGCAAAAGCACAACTGTTGAAAGAAAACCGTTTTTACTATTCAAAACTATGCAATTTTAATGATAAAAGAATTAAAAATAATTATTAGAAAATAATTAAATCACATAAAATTGAGAAAATTACCTTACCCATCATCCCAGTAAATAGACTTAGCTCATGGTGGAAAAAGATTGCTCAAAAGTTGATTTCATTGCTCAAAATATTGATTATAAGGTGAAATAATAGTGCAACAGCCAAACAGCAACGGGTATAAACGTCACAGGAACAGGGTTCAACTGTTACAGCACAGTTTCAAGCAACAAAAGAGAGAAGAAATGGTGACAGACAGATTTGAAACAGCAACAGTTAAAACTGTTGCACTGTCTTCTTCTTCAGCGGCGATGGTGAAGAACACCGATCACCGGGAGCAGCAGCAGTGACCGGCCGTAGTCGGAACTTGATCGGAAAATTGCAAAAGTGGTTCTGAAGCTTCGTACTTTGATTCTGAGGATTGTAAACTCTTTATATAGGCCCTGTGAGTCTTCTAGGATGTTCCAATCCCATTAGAACTCGGTGATTTGACGAGAAATCACTAGTTATCCAAAACCGAAACATATTCCTTTTCCCGTCCAAATTCATGATTCTCCAGCCCTTATCTTCGGCTTCTAGAGCTTCTAATCGATTATACGAACCTTCAATTAGATTGGGTACTTATCAATTTGCTGAAATCCCATCAAAATTGCGATTTGATTTGAGTTCTGTTTTGCCGATGAAGCTTTGACCTGGTCAACTGGGTTTGACTCGGTCAACTGGCTTTGACCGAGTTGACTGGGTTTGACTCGCTGAGTTGGTCCGATCCAGCCCATCCCGATCCAAGGGTGCCCCAATCCAAAGTGTGGGTGCCTTGATCCATTTTCCCGGGTGCTTTGAACACTTTTTGAGCCAATTTTTCCACAAATCTTTATTCTTCTAATGTACCTACAAAAGCATAAAAACACGTAATAGACACACAATCGAATACTAACTCACTAGAAATTAAGGTGCAAATTAGACACTAAAATGTGTCTATCACACTTCTCTTACACATAGAAAACACATACAAAAGACTTTTAAATGAAATAGAAAAACATGACTAACTAACATACACCTAACAACCTGTATAACGGCTAACGTACACATAATTTCCAGCACATAAATATGGTGTAAATAGTGTGTAAAAATTTATGTGCTATTAGCCTCCCCTCAAGTTGAAGTGGGAAGACTTGTGAAGCACCTTCAACTTAGTCCTGAGAAGAGCAAATCTGGGTGCTGCCAATTTTTTTGTAAAAATATCAGTTGCCTGATCAATGGTTGAGATAAAATAAATCTACAACTCCTTAGACTAAACCAACTCCCTAACAAAGTGCTAGTTAATAGTCACCTGCTTCATACGCGTGTGAAATACATGATTAGAGGGGGAAAAAATAACACTGAGATTGTCACATAAAAGAGATGGAGCAGTGGGAAGAAAAATATGTAGGTCTCTCGGCAGTTTGCATATCCAAAGAACCTCAGTAGTAGAGTTGGTTAAGCTCCTAAATTCAGCTTTTGTAAAGGATATTGCAATAGTAGTTTGTCTCTTCCTAGACCAAGAGATAGGATTTGAACCAAAAAAGATACAGTAACCACCAGTGTTTCTCCTTGTATCAGGGTCACCAGCCCAATCAACATCACTAAACCATGAACTGCAAGCAAACCTTTACTGAACAAAATCCCATAGTTAATGGTACCCTTGATGTACCTCAAAATTTTCCTGGCGCGCAACAATAAAATGATCAGTAATAGGACTCTGCATATGTTGGCGGACTTAATTTACAACATAGTTGATTTCAGGTCTTGTCCAAGTCAAACATTGCAGAGCACCTACAAGTGATCTGTAGGAAGTATGATCAGATAATAACTCACCAGAAGTAGCTTTTAGTTCACAACTAACAAGAACAAGATAAGAACAACACTTTGAACCATCCATATATGACTTATCTAAAAAATCTAGAGTATACTTGGTTTGTGAGAGAAAAAGACCATGTGTATTCCTTTTGACCTCAAAATCCAACAAATAATTAATGAAGCTCACCTAAATCTTTAATTGGAAAATAAATTTGCACTTGGGAGATTAGGTTATTGCAATAAGACTTGGAGTGGGAAAAATATCATCAACATAAACAAGAATAATAGTGATTCTAGAACCAACCTTTTGCGCAAATAGAGATGAACTTGCTGTTGAAATCTTAAAATCATAAGAAATTAAAATAATAAACAATTTATCATACCAGGCCCTAGGTGCATGTTTGAGCTCATACAGAGACTTGTGCAACTTGCATATATAATTTGGATGATCTAGATCCACAAATCCCAGAGGTTGATACACGTGGGCATTCTCAACTAGATTTCCATGCAAGAAAGCATTGCTGACATAAAGATGAGAAATAGACCAGTTGTAATTGACTGCAAGTGCTAAAATGATCCTGATTGTTATTGGTTTAGCCACTGGACTAAAGGTTTCAGTGTAATCAAGGTCTTATTATTGGTGAAATCCTTTAGCAACCAACCTAGCTTTATACCTATCAATGAAACCATCTAGCTTATATTTTATCCTAAAGACCCATTTACAGCCTACACGAATCTGAGATGGATCATAGGGACTAGTATACCAAGTACCAGTAAATTGTAGAACATTATATTCTTCAATTAAAGAATGTTTCCATTTAAAGTTTTACGTGCTTGACTGACACAGTAGGAATTTTAGGAGTCAAAGCAAGAATAACAACAAATAAATAATGTTTTATAGAGTATATTTTTTTCTTGAAAATACCTGTTTTTGCCATTTGTAATCATGAGATGTTCATTTGCAGTAGGCATTATTGAAATCACAGTGTCATAAGTTAGATTCCTTGCAGTATAATATACAATTGCAGTAACAATGTCAAAAATAATATTATCAGATGCAGGATTGGCAGATGCAGGATTGTTAGATGTAGCTGCATTAGCAATGACATGTTCAACAGAGTTAGAAGCAACAAAATGAAGAATATCTTAATGAGTTGTTGGAGTAATGAGCTTGTTAATAATGTGAGAAGCAGTAGAAGAAGTAATATCGGATAAAATTATAGATTGGACAAGAGGTCTGAGAGGATAAATTGATTCATTGAAGACAACATGTTTTGAAATACAAACTCTCCCAGTAGTGAAGTCCAAGCATTTATATCCCTTGTGATTAATGTTGTAGCCAATAAATATACAAGAAACATTTTTTGGAACAAGCTTGTGAGGAGTGTAGACTCAACCATGCAAAACAAAGACATCCAAAAGATTTGAGAAAAGTATACTCTGGTACCTTATGAAATAACAGTTCAAATGGAGGTTTGGATCCCAAAGATCTTGTTGGTAATCTATTGATAGTAAAGTTGGCAGTGCTAAAGGTTTCAACCCAATATGTTGCAGAGATACCATCATGAATAAGATAAGTTCTACAAACATCTACAAAATGTTTGTGCTTGGAATATGCTACACCATTTTGTTCTGGTGTATGTGGACAAGATATTTCTTGTGTAATACTATTATTTGCAAGAAAATAAGAAAGTTATTTATTAAAAACACCTTCCTGAATTCAGATTTATCAAAAAGAGGAAAAAGCCAGCAAAATTTGAGTAATCATCCACTATATTCACATAATATTTGTATCCAAAGATGGATATTACAAGACAGGGACCCCAAAAATCAAGATGTAAAAGCTCTAAAAGCTGAGAAATACAATCATTATAGAATAGCGGTGTTTTTATTACAATTTGTAGGGATAATGTCTTGCAAACATGTTGCATTGTTTGAAAAGGATGGATGAGCAAGTCTCTTGTGCCAAACTTCTGAAGAGACATTAGTACTGATAGTGACACCAGAGAGAGCTTTATTTGAAGATTGGTGAATGAAGTGAATAAGATAAATGCTATTATTATGAGGGCCTTGTAAAATTGTCTTCCCACTTGACTAGTCATTTACAAAAAAGCCATAAGAATCAAAAGTTATTGAACAATGATTATTTGATGTAAATTTGTGAACATAAAACAGGTTTTAGGAAGACTTAGGTACTAAGTGAATATTATTGGGATTAGAAGTATGATTTGGAGTAGCCTTTAATGAAAAACCAGTATGTGTGATGTTTATACCTTCACCATTAACTGCTTGTATCTCTTTAACACCCTTATATATAGAAGCAACCTGCAATTTAGACTCATTAGGAGTGATATGGTTGTTAGCACCAATATTAGCATATCAGGGATTTTCTCCTAAAATATTGGCAGAAGCCAGCATGTGATACTCCGAACCTTTTTTTGGGTTTAACAAATAAAAATACTTGGCGTACCGCCCTAGTGAACAAAATAAAAACCTCCTGCTCACAAGTAGACCCCAAAAAACCAGCCCCTATAAATCCTTGGAGTGGGGCTATGATAGACACATTTTAGTGTCTAATTTGCACCTTAATTTCTAGTGAGTTAGTATTCGATTTTGTGTCTATTACGTGTTTTATTGCTTTTGTAGGTACATTAGAAGAATAAAGATTTGTGGAAAAATTGGCTCAAAAAGTGTTCAAAGCACCCGGGAAAATGGATCAAGGCACCCACACTTTGGAATGGGGCACCCTTGGATCGGGCTGAGCTGGATCGGGTCAACCCAGCGAGCCAGCGGGTCAACCCAGTGAGCCAGCGAGTCAACCCAGGATCGGCCGATCCAACTCATCGGGAAAGTCCTGTTTCAAACAGGAATGGATTTGGTTGCGATTTTTGGGTTGTTTTCGGCAATTGAAGATGACCCATTGCAATTAGAGTTGGAAGAAATCGAAAGACATCAAGAAATCCCGTGAAATCAGCTCGAGAAACCCATTTCTGGCCGGAATCAGGACTCGATTCCTGTTTGGATTGGGATTGAAGAATTGGAGTGATTCGAGAGAGTTCTATTAGGTTTAGAACTCTCTCTAGGGTTTGTGAAGTCTATAAATACCAAAAGAATCGAAGAAAAACATATACGGAAGCCTAGGGAGCAATTCAGAGAAAATCCGGTGAAGTTCCGATGCCGCCGGTGACCTGCTGGTGCTCCGGCCGGCGTGTTCTTCATCCACCATCACCGAAGAAGACGACTCAGTAACATTTATAAGTGTTGCTGTTCCACTGTTGCAGCTCTGCTCCTGTTGCGTTAAGTTTTGAACGTTCTGTTGCTTAAAGCTCTTTGTAACAGCTGAACCCTGTTCTGTGACACTTATATACGTATCTGTTCAGCTGTTGCACTATTCTTAAACCTTGTAATCAATATTTTGAGCAATGAAACCAACTTTTGAGCAAGTTTTCTTCACCATGGGGTAAGTTTATTTACTGGGAGGATGGATAAGGTATTTTCTCAATTTTATGTGATTTAATTATTTTCTAATAATTATTTATAATTCTTTTATTATTATTTGCATGGATTTAAATTAGAAAAAAAATATTTTTATTAAATAGTTGTGTTCTCTTTTGATGGGTCATGCTTAGTTAATTACTCTTGATGTCTCATGCTTAGGATTTACAATTATTCTTTTAGGAAACATATTTTTGGCAAACTTGAATTAAATTGTTAAAAAGAATTACATGATCAATCATATGAATTGTTAGAAATAACTGATTCCTGATTCCTAGTTTTCTCCATATTTTCTAAAAATCGTCTCTAGTGTATTTTCCTGATTTTTATTAGTTTAGGTTAAGTCCAATATTTCTAAAATCATTACCTTCACAAGTTCGAGAATCGAATCTCTATTTACCACTATATAAAATCTTATCAGGCTACCCTTATATGAGTGAGTCGTTTATAAACTGTTCAACTGGGGGTACGTCTAACACCATTGTTTAACTAAACCCAATTTGTGTGATGACTAGGTTATCCCATAGTAATATTAGGGTGCAATATTAGTAGATGCTATGGAAATACTATATATTTTGAGCATGCTTGATACATGTTTAAATGAGAGCATCTAGGGACATTTGAGTAGTTCTCATAATTTACTCCTTTAAAGGACTAACTCAATCGCGCTCCCACGTTAAACGGTGACCAAAACTTCCTATTTAATTAAAAGTGAACAATACCCACCCACTTATAATACTTAATATTCTCATATTGCTTAATATTGCTCAGATACTTAAATACTAAAACGGTAGCGATCACCCACATTACCTATGAAGCTGGTTTGGGAAGATGATATGGAATAGATGGATTTGATCGAACCGAGAATATAAAGAAGGAGAGACGGAGAGAAGAAGAAAATAAGGAAGGAAAAGTTTGTTTGAGTTCGAACTTGAAGAGAAGAGTTTGCTGGCACATAAGGCACAAAAATTGTTCGAGAATGAGTATGAGAGGGAAGAAGAACGTGATGTTGCTGCCTATGTATGTGGAAGTCGATGGTGAATAGTGGGTGTGAATCAATTTTAGCTTTAGACAAAATTGTTTAGCGGAAGAGATCGGAAGAAAGTACGCTGCTGCCGTTAGAACATGGGATGCAAATGGTCCTGATTGTTTGATCTATTTGATTGAAGTGGTTTATTGCATGAATTGTGTTTGGTGTGCGTGAGAGAATAAAATCTGAAGTACACGTGGGTAAAAACTATTAGAGAAGTAATGAGTTATGATGAGACGAGAAACACTGGAACAAAGTCTTTTGAAAGCATCGAACTGACAACTACAAAATCTTTAAAGATTGATCCTGACAACATTAGTGCATGACCAACACGTGGGTTGCGGAAAAGTAAGGCACACTGCACAAAACAGATAGCCTTGCTACCTGACCAACACGTTAGTAGCGAGAAAGTAAAGTGTACTGACCAAGAGAGACAACTTTAATTGCTCGACTGACAATAGGTTGTGGGAAAGCCTGACACAATAAAGAGTAATAATGAGTATCGATGCATGACTGACACGTATCGACTCTACAATCATCGGAACACAAAGAATTAAAGCATGTAGAATCACTTTAAATAGCTACGTGTCAAACATGCCATGATTCAAATAAGATCACAAGTCAGTCCAATCCAAAACAAACTACAAGACCGCAGAAGAAGTGCGGGACAATCTGTAAAGAAACTATGGGAAACAGGCAATACACAGGCTAAGACTTGCGGAAAGAACGATCAGGCCTTGCGGGAATTGCGAATAGACCTTGCGGAACTACATATCGCACAAAGAATGGATAAGAATAAATAGATGAAAAGTAAACTGGTGGGCTCCATCAATTTAGCTATAAATACCAGGCTCATTAGCATGGGAAGGGTTTGGTAAATTGAAGGAGAAATTAGACTGAAAACATTAAAGTAATAGCAAAGAGCTTAGAATACTGGACAAGAAATATCTACATCAACACAAGTTTGAGTTGAGAAGAAATTAGATCACCACAAAAGTAAATACACAAATGAAGACAATATCACATAAAAGCGTGCAAGATAAAGATGCAAATTCAGGAAATCAGGATAGTAATGCTACAGGTGTTCCTCAAGAGAGGGAAATGACGAGAAGGTCACAAGAGCAAGAATCCAGTAATAACCATATAAATAATTCTGAAGGCCACTCAACTAGTTGTTCATCCCAAAAAAATTCTCAAAACAGTATGGATCACATTCAACAATTAATGGAAGAAATGGATGTGATGCGAAATGAACAACGAGTTTGTGGGGAACAAATTGCACTTTTGACCAAAGAAAATCAAGCACTCAAAGAAAGAGCCCAACATGGTGCAGACCAGCTACAACTAGAACACAGGGGCAAGAAGCAAGCTCCAGCAGACCCGCAGGAAGAAAGATGAAAATTAATAGAGATCATAGGGTGATGGTGGTGCAACCCCTGCACCAGCAGAATGAGTCAGACAGGTACAATCTTCATGGATCAAGATTGCAGAATGACAAATGGTAAAAATGCTATGAGGACATGGAACTAATGCGAGAAGAAATAAAGAATTTGAAGAATAAAGAGGGTGGAAGATTAGAAGAAGTGTTAAAAGAAGCAAGACGGACACCATTGGCACCACACCTGGCATATACATCAATACCACATGAATGTAGTATTCCCCTTTTCGAATGCTATGGCGGGACAAAAGACTCAACAACTCATTTGAAATATTATAATCGCACCATGACACGTTGGGAACAAGATGACGTTGTCATGTGCCGGTTTTTTCCTTCAATTTTAAAAGGAATAGCTTTGGCGTGGTATGAAAATTTACCAGAAGGGTTGATAAATTCTTATACACAATTGACCTGCAAGTTCTTAGAAGCATATATGTACAATCGGCCCGCAGATTCATGAATGGACAAATTATACTCACTTGCCTTCTCAACAGAAGAAACCATAAGAGATTATACAGATCGTTTGCAAACGATCTGCCAAGCAATTGGGGATCTAACCCCGGAAGTCGCAATCAATAGTTATAAATGGGGAATAGCCAATCGGGAAAGCCAGCTCTTTGTTGATATCCATAATACAAATCCAAAAAACAAAGGAGATCTCAGAGATATTATTGAAAAATGTGCGAGATTGCAGGACATTCAGAGGAAACATTCAAGAATAATATTACAACAACAAGGAAATGCAAAAAGAACTTAGAGCCATCATCCGGATCTGGGAAGAGGTTTGCGGGAAAAATTCCAAATAATGAATCAAAGCGAACTAAGATGGATGAATGAAGAAAATTTTCCAGTAATTTGAGGAGCAAATTTTTACTAAACTCAATATTCCTTATTCTAAAATTTTAAATGCAATAAAAAATAGACCAGATTTCCAGTGGCCGTGGACAAAAGAACAACAACCAGAACATACACAAAATTCTAAGGAGTATTGTGAATACCATTGTTATCGGGGTCATTCCACAAACCGATGCAGAATTTTGATAATGCAGGTGTAAAGGTTGATCGATACAGGGGAGTTAAAAGAATTCATTCAATCAAATGATCCACTACCAAGATCTGATAAGGGAAAAGTTATAAATATTCCCCAAAAGAATCGAACTATAAACATGATCACATATTCCGAGTCAAATCAATCATCTTTGAGTGTTGCTATCAATGAGAAATTGCATAAAAGAGTCCGAAATCATGAAGTCTTCAAGGTTGTCGGAAGATTTACTGAGTCATGAGAAGGATGGATGGCGTCCCCATTAACTTTTTCTGCAGATGAGGTTGATCAAGAGGTTGAAATGCACAATGAACCGTTGGTACTAACATTGCCTGCGTTTGGATGGAATGTAAGGAAAATTCTTATGGATGGGGGCAGTTCACTTAATGTATTGTTTTATGATATCTTTCGGAAGATGGGGTTAAAAGATGATCAGTTAACTACTTCATGCTATACAATTTATGGGTTTAACGGATTAGCTTCAAAACCGAAAGGGAAAGTTCTGCTTGATGTTGCGGTGGGTCCGAAAAGTATTATGACAAAATTCAGTACATTGGAGGCTCCATCTCCGTACAATGCTATCATCTGAAGGCACTCGTTTCACCAGTTGAAAGGAGTAACTTCAACATATCATCAGTACTTGCGGTTTCCAACACCCCAAGGAGAAATTGAGATAAGAGGAGATCAAAATGAGGAAAAATCTTACATCATGGCAGAAGTCCACATGAATGAAGAGCGGAAACATCAGGAACAAAATAAGAAAAAAGAGCGCAAGATGAAGGCTAAAGAAGAAGCCTTCACCCAGTATATTATTAAGACTACGGGAAGTAAAGCAATAGATGAAGTAACTGAAGGGAGTACCATAAGGGAAACCTTTCCAAAGATTGATGAAGGTAGTCTTCCAGCATAGCAATCAAAGGGGGATCCCACACTCTTAGGAGCTCCCAACCCCACCTTTACCCCAATAGAGGAGACCAAAATTGTTAACATTGGAACGGAAGAGTTTCCCAAATTGATAAAGATTGGAACGCTGATGGAGGTGGAAAAGGAGCAAAATTTGATCATATTACTTCGAGAATTTATGGACATATTTGCATGGAAGATGGAGGACATGTCATTCATTGACCCAAACATTGTACAACATGAGTTACATATACACCCCGAAGCTACACCTTTTTGGCAACGCATACGAAAAGTTGCGCCCGAATACCATGTCTTAGTTGAAAAGGAATTAAAAAAGCTCATGGATGCGAGATTCATCCGAGAAGTGCGATATACAACTTGGATTTACAACATGGTGATTGTACCAAAAAATAATGGCGGAGTTAGAATTTGCATAGACTTCACCAATTTGAACAAAGCATGTCCGAAAGACAATTATCCACTCCTCAGCATAGATCAGTTGGTGGATGCAGTTGAAGGTCATGAAGCCTTATCTTTTATGGATGGACAATCAGGATATAACCATATCGCACTAGCTGAAGAAGATCAACAGCACACTGTATTCTTTACTCCTCGCGGTTTGTACTGTTATACCATATGCCATTTGGGCTGAGAAATGCAGGAGCAACTTATCAACGGCTCGTTGATGCAATTTTTAAACCATGGATAGGCCGCACACTCGAAGTTTATGTAGATGACATGTTGATAAATAGTAAATTTTCAAAGGATCATTTACAAGATTTGAAAGAGATATTTGAAGCCTTGCGGAAATACAGAATGAAGGTGAATTGAAGTTGATCCCACAAAAGTTCAGGCAATAGTAGATATGCCATCTCCAAAGAATATTAAAGCAATGCAGAAGCTAAATGGTTGCTTGGACGCACTCAGCAGGTTTATCGCAAGATCGTCGGAGAGATGTAAACCCTTTTCTGATATTCTGAAAAAGAAAAATAAATTTGAATGAAATGCGAAATATGAGCAAGCTTTCGAAAATATCAAGGTCTATCTCGCAGCATTACCTGCACTGCAAAAACCAAAGCCTGAAGAAGTTCTGGCCTTATATATTGCAGCAACCGAAGACGCAGTAAGTGCGGTGTTAGTCCGGACTTATGAGAAGATTGAAAAACCCGTGTATTATATCAGTAAGACTTTGAACCCCGTAGAAAGAAATTATACAAAAATTGAACAATTAATCTTACCACTGGTGTTTGCTACCCAAAAATTACGTACGTATTTTCTGACACATTATGTGCAGGTACCAAGCAAAGCACCATTGGAATCAGTACTGAAGAATGTAGGAAAAGTCGGAAGGATAGCAAAATGGAACGCACAGATCGAACAATTCAACATATTATTCGAATTACAGACTGCACAGAAGTCGCAAATTTTGGCTGATTTCCTTGCAGATTTTCCGTTAGACGATGATTTCAAAATTAAAGGTTTGCCTGGATTTGAAGATGATGGCTCTCATGACATCTTAAACTCTGTAAATCCCCAAAGATGGGAAGTATTTGTTGATGGAGCCAGAAAAAAGGTCCGGGAATTGGAATCGTAGTTACAACCCCTGGTATATTCATTCCGACTAGAGTTCGATGAACATACAAATAATATAGTAGAGTATGAGGCTGTGGTTCACGCCCTAAGGCTCATCATTGAGTTGGGGATAAGCGATGTTTGACTCACAAGTGATTCACAATTAATAATTCGGTAGGTTGAATTAAAATGTCAAGCGCTTGATGAAGACTTGATAGAAAATAAAAATCTTGTGCAAAGACTGGCGCTTCAGATTCCAAATATAACTTTTCAGCATCTATCTAGAGATAAGAATCGACATGTTGATGTGTTAGCATTTATTTCTTCAATGGTAAAGGATCGAAATACATCAATGGTAAAAATTGGGCGTATCTATGAACCATCAATCAAGTTATGGGCAGTTGAAAATATGGAAGAACAAATTGGGGAAGATATTAAAAATGTAGCTATCCAAAGTGATGCAAATTTCCCACAAAGAATAGAAAATGACCAAACTGGAGAAGATTGGAGATTTCAGTACAACAATATCTGCAAGATGGAATACTAACCATAAATTCTAAAGAAGCAAGGAAGGTGCAATCAAAATCTGTGAATTATCATTTGCGGGATAGAATTCTTTACCGAAAGTCCTTTTTGGGACCGTTACTCCGATGTTTATCACAAAATGAAGGGTTGCGAATTCTCAAGGATATACATTATAGAGATGCGGGAAATCATAGTGGAAGACGAGCACTGGCATTAAAGGAAAAAACGCAGGGATATTATTGGCCATTTATGCATAAGGATATGGAAAACATGGTAAAAAGGTGTGAAGAATGCTAGCGCTATGCGAAAAAAATAAAAGCTCCCGCAACAGAACTTAATTCGGTGCTCAGCCCTTGGCCATTTGTAAAATGGGGGATATACATTGTTGGGACGTTGGTGGAAGGAACTAAAAAGAGAAAATATTTGATTGTAGCCACAGATTATTTCACTAAATGGGTTGAGGCCAAAGCTCTTACACGAATCAAGGATACTGATGTATTTAAATTCTTATTCGAAAATATAATCTGTAGATTTGGAATTCCGGTAGCCATAGTCTCAGATAATGGACATCAATTACAAGGGAAAAATATAGATATGCTTTTCGAAGCATTCAATATACAAAAAAACAATTCAACCCCACTTTATCCGCAAAGTAATGGACAAGCCGAAGCAACAAATAAGACAATTGCCATGAATCTAAAGAAAACTCTTGATGGTCACCATAAACGGTGGTGTGAGCAGCTCCATAATACATTATGGGAATACCGTACCACAAGAAGGGAATCCACTGGTGAATCACCATTTCTTCTTACTTACGGAACAGAAGCAGTTATTCCAACGGAAGTCATTCTACCCACTACAAGAACAGAAGCATGAGAGAAAAATTCAAATTCAGATTTAATGTTGGAAAAGTTGGATGACCTAGAAGAAAGAAGAGAAGTTACACTTCAAAAAATGGAGAATTATCAAAGGAGATTGGCAAGAGAATACAGTAAAAAAGTAAAGATGCGGAATTTTGTGGAAGGACAGTATGTTCTGCGGCAAATCCCGGAATACCAAAGAGACAAAGCAGCGGAAAAGTTTGCACCTACGTGGGGAGGTCCTTACATTATACAAGGTGTAGCAGGACAAGGATCGTACCACTTGTGAAATATGGATGGAGGAATTTTACAACATCCTTGGAACGCCCAATATCTCAAACCATATTATCCTTGATCCATAATGCAATTGTGCAAAAATATGCATTTGTAATAGGTAAAGCGCATCAAATGCAATCTACTAAAAAGATCCAAATAAATACCTATGACTACAAGATTTTTCGCAACAAAGATGTCTAACATTATATTGATTTTTATATCAGGTAACTTTCCACTTCAGGAAGTGCTCATAGTTAACAATACAGTTATGCGACAATTCAATTTTACGTTAGGTAAAGCTACAAATGTAACCTCTCTAAGAAAGTCCATGTGAATGATTATGATTGTATGACTATTGGGTCTTTCGCCAACAGGGGTGCCTAATGTGATTTTATTTGTTGTATCTTTCTCCATTTTAGGGGACTTTCGGGACCGCATCTTAACTTCCTCCTGACCCGAGTGAAGTTATACATGTGTTACACCCACAATATAACCCAATGTACAAAATTTCCTTGCGGTTAAATAAATTGCACTCATACAATAAACTAACAATCACTATATATTCAAAATCTGTTTTACAGGAATAAAATTATAAGGATAGATGAAAAAGCAACTACAACAGAGAGATGAAGAAGAAGGAAACAACAAGGAAAGAAAGCTAAGGAGCGGGAAGAACGTCTTTAAATGGAGGATTATTTGGAACATCTTTGCGCTTGTAAAATTTTGTAAATCCATCGGCTTGTACTTGGTCAAGAGTGTTATTGACCGTTTTTGCAATTTTAGATTTAGCTTCGACTCTTAACAACTCAATATAAGCTTTTCTATTTTTAATCTCCACTTTGAATTGATTTACTTCGACTTCGCATGTCTGGATTTTTCTTTTCAAAAAGTTTGTTTTCCCCATTTCAGCAGCTAAATCCCGAATAAGGCTCTCATTCTTCGCAGTCTCATGTTTTAGAGTCTCTTCAGCACTCTTAGCATTAGAAGATACAAGCTCAAGTTGAGCTTGCGCTTCGTTGGCTTTTGTGGAGGCAAGCTCAAGCTGAGTTTGTGCTTCATTAATTTTGGCGGAAGAAAACTTAAGTTGCTTGCTGAGTTCTTTTATCCTAGTAGTTGCGGCACCAAGCTCCTCCTCAGCTTTAGCAACTCTTGTTGTTGCGTCCTTAAATTTTTCTTCAAAACCTGAAATTAAAGTAACGGATTAATCGATGCGGGAATAATATTGAATTTTAAGCTTACAATCAAATAGGATACTTCTAGAGAGGGATTCAAACTCTACAAGTTCACGACCCATTGCATCTTTCGTAATATCAAGGAAATCATATTCTCCCGAAAGCTCGGTGTAATCGGCTTTGAGTTGTTCGAGATGCTGTTGACATTGAATTAACTTTGTTTTGTTGTCCCGCAGACGATTAAACTTAGATGTGCATCTTTCCATTTCTTTGTACAGCCGGAGAATATCGCTCTCCCGATGAAGAACAAAATCAGATAAATTTAGAATCGTAGCTTGAGCATCCGAAAGGGCTTTTCCCTTAGCATAAGATTCCGCAGAAGAATTGTCTCTGTCCTCAGTGAGCTGAGCGATATACGAAGAAATTTGAGAATGATGATACGATCCAGAATGGGAAAATCCCGCAAGGATATTCCGTCGTTCCACACAAAGCTTACGGTTCTCTTCTTCCAATCTTTCAGATATTGCCCGTGCTTTGGAGACGCAACTTTTAGTCCAAAGCAAAGTGGCATCAAATTATACTTTCTTGCGAACTTTTTCCACGAATAAAAACCGATGTTGCGATTCTAGTTGATTATACTTCCGAATAATCGAGTCATGACTATCTACAAGATCATTGAATTTTTTCTTGACCTCCACATTCTCATTATTAACTTTTACAACATGATCTCTCAACTGTGTAATCCTATGCTGCATCCTAGACACAAGTTCTGAATCCCTCGCCGATCCCATGAAGTAGTTCAGAAAACAAGAGAAATAAAATAAGAGAAAAAGTAACTGCGAAAAAGAATAAAACCTTGGTTCTGAAGATTAAGCATTTGTTGGTGGAGCGCATCATTCTCCCGTTTCAAATTTAAAGCGTCATTTTCTACGACCTTAAATCGGGACTCCATCATGGTAGACCGCGCTTTATAGAATTGATATGTGGTATGTGCCGCACTTTGACCTCGTCCAAGCTACAAAATTAAGGTTATGATCAAAATAATAATAAAAGGAAACCAAAAGGAAGAAAAGCAATTAAAATACCTGTAGAAGAGCTTGTTGCGGGAAAGAATACACCTGTTCATCCGCAAGTGAGAGAGTTTCCGTTAGGGAAGAAGGTTCAGCGATGCGGAATAAGGGATCGACGACTTCACCTTGATCTTTCAACCACGCATCTCTAACTACTTCATATGGAGAAGCCTCCATGGAGTTACGCAACCGAGAGACCAAAGAACTATCCGAATTCACCAGAAGAGAATTACAAGGAATAGACAGAAGGTTCTTTGACATGAACCATCTAAAAGCTTCCTCTTCTCTGCTCGGATGCGGGAACTCCCAATTTCGATGAACTGAATCAGCAACAGCCATGCCCAACGCATTAACACTGGCAGGGCCAACTCCAGCCATAGTATATGAAGGCAAATTACTTTTCGAAGTAGTAATGGCCGGCTCATCTACCTCCGCAACACGAGTTTGCGGGATCACCTCTGCTGCAGTAATTATGGGATCTTCTTGAAGGTTTCCATCCCCTTCATCATCCGAGGCATCTTCATAGGAAGCGGCTTCAAGTAGCTCATCACCAAGAAGAGGCGAGAATTCAAGATAAAAAGAAGGATCGGGAGCAATAGTTTGCTGCGAGACATTCTCGGCAGCATGAAAAATCCATTCCGCAACACCAGCTGGATTCGCAGATTCTAAGTTCGTTAATTGAAGAAGACCATGACAATCATCTTCTTGTCTTTCCGTGGCAGAACTTCCTTCACCCTTTGAGCGTGGAAGATGAAAAGTAGAATCATGAATTTTACCATCTTCTCTATCTGTGCACGGGGTGCACCCTTTTCTTTTTTTTCTGACCCTATAGATACACCACAATAATTCTTTAGATGAAATTATAAAACGATATATGAAGTCGTCAGATTAAAGTAATACCTTTTCGGCAAGGGATGCGACTTTGCGTTTTACCCTAGCATCATCTTGTGCGCCATCGTCAACCAACGGAACAGTCTCTGACTCAACTTGTGGCTATAAAATGAAGAGAAAAATTAAATTATTCAATGGAAACACTAATCATTAAGCAATATATAAAGCACAAAAGATAGAAATAAAATCTATGTACCTCAACGACAAGTGGGAACTTGAAATCAACAAAATTTGATCGCCAAGGCAATAACCATTGAAGCGAGTAAGAAGATTGTAAGCTACATTATTGAGAGCAAACCCGAAACCCATGGACCCTTAATAACAAGAGGGGTGAGGTACCATTTGTAGTCGTGATCTTCCCGAATCCTTTTTTTAAGAGGATGCGTCGTCCTCGGAATATACTTCAGCTTTGCGTTGTCAATTTCCGCTAACAGACGGAACCCCTGACCACCTTTGCGGTTCGGGACAACACTCCATCTTTTGAAATTCTTTGCGGCAACATTGTCCGCATAAGTAGCATGGAAATTTTCCACCGTATAATATTTACATTCCACAAGGTTTGGAACGTAACAGGTGAAGTTGGTTCTTCCTTGACTGCGCATGCCACATTCATCAAGAACTCGCCACCAATTTCCATGGTATTGTTTGATGGACGGAACTAAACTATAATGGGATTGATTGCGGCTGGAAAGAACTTCGAATTGAAAAGGATTTTCACTGTCATATAAAGAAAGCTGAAGACCCGCATCTAAAGCTCCCGCAGGTATTAATAATCTTTTGTTGAAATAGTCAAAACCTTGCATCATCTCCAGAGTATTTTCATCTTCAACACAATCATAAAATGAGACTTTGAATCGATGGAGACCATGAACCCTTTTGAATTCCTCAAGTTTTATGTGTTTGAAGCTGCAGTTGTCATGAGCATGTTTGTCCCGAGGAGCAGGATTGTTGATCGGAACACGGGCATTCGCAGGCCTTAAAGGTTTCGAAGGATGACTCCTTGATACAGGATAACGGGATGGTCTCCTAAGTGACGATTGATCATCCAAATGAGAAGCATGACCAGTAACTTTGGCTTTACCTTTTCCGGCCATGATAGATTTTTATCTACACAGGCAAACAAGAAAAAATAAGCTTACTAAAGATCAAAAAGCAAGAGCAGAGTAGAAAAGTTACAAAACAAAAAAACAATAAAATCATCATGATCCTCTAATCAGGAGAAATCAACGATCATGTCAAAATAACCAATAATTAAAAGAAAATTCAACGAATTTTCAGTTATTGTTCATAAGCAATAAACAGTCAAGAGCATCATCATCATCATCATCGCTATTTAACTCAAAAAAATCTACGTACATGGGATAATAATCAAGCAAACACAAAAAGGAAAAGGCAAAAGAATTATATACAGAGGAGTAAAAGAATCTAAGAAGAATACTTTGATAATGGGAAAAACTGGATCCCGATGAAAAAATCTCAAAATTATAGAAATTTAAAAGGATGAAAAGATGTTGAAGAATCTTAGAAAAACTTAAAGGAACGAAAAGTGTTGTACCTTTAAGAAGGAGAAGACAAAAGGTGTAAAGAATGGAATGAAGAAAATAATTGGTATTAAATAAGAGAAAGCTGAAACCGTCGAACCGTCGAAAACTGAAAAGAAAATAAAGTTCAGATATTTGATTTCCTCGAAAAACGCAAACTGACAAAAATGTGCAAATGAAAGTTACTGCTAGCGAAAAAGCGGAAAAGGGTGTAACGTGGGAAAAAGAGTTATTGCAGGCGTGGAAAATAGAAAAGTAATTATTATTTTTCCTGTTTTCAATTTTTTTAAGAACTGTCAATTCCAAAAAAAGGAAAAATGGGGAAAATTATGAGAGAATAAAATCTGAAGTACACGTGGGTAAAAACTATTGGAGAAGTAATGAGCTGTGATGAGACGAGAAACACTGGAACAAAGTCTTTTGAAAGCATCGAACTGACAGCTGCAAAATCTTTAAAGATTGATCCTGACAGCATTAGTGCATGACCAACACGTGGGTTGCGGAAAAGTAAGGCACACTGCACAAAACAGATAACCTTGCTACCTGACCAATACGTAAGTAGCGGGAAAGTAAAGTGTACTGACCAAGACAGACAACTTTAATTGCTCGACTGACAACAGGTTGCGGGAAAGCCTGACAAAAAAAAGAGTAATAATGAGTATCGATGCATGACTGACACGTATCGACTCTACAAGCATCAGAACCCAAAGAATTAAAGCATGTCGAATCACTTTAAATAGCTACGTGTCAAACATGCCATGATTCAAATAAGATCACAAGTCATTCCAATCCAAAAAAAACTACAAGACCGCAGAAGAAGTGCAGGACAATATCTAAAGAAACTATGGGAAACAGGCAATACACAGGCTAAGACTTGCGGAAGGAATGATCAGGCCTTGCGGGAATTGCGAATAGACCTTGCGGAACTACATATCGCACCAAGAATGGATAAGATAAATAGGTGGAAAGTAAACTGGTGGGCTCCATCAATTTAATTATAAATACCAGGCTCATTAGCATGAGAAGGGGTTGGGAAATTGAAGAAGAAATTAGACTGAAGACATTAAAGTAATAGCAAAGAGCTTAGGTATGAAATTTATGTAATTATTTAGTTCATTTGATTCATGAGGAACATGATTATGTTTTATATGAAGTCATCTTTTTGGTATAGAATATCTCTCTTCTATTTTCTTCTGTATCGATATAAGAATGATCATATTAATGGATCCAATTATTTTACTCTTGGATGTAAATAGTTTTACTGATTGAATCACATAGATTCTTGTGTCTTTTCATTTTGATTGTTTTTTCACTCTCAAAATGTTATGGTGAGACGATTTATGATAAGATAATATACTTTATCAAATTTCTCATACTTTTGGTTGTGATCCCAAAGATGCCAGATTCTTGGTAATCACAGTGTGTGTTGAATATATTGCAGGGAAGGAGTGTGGAATAGTCGGAAATACAAGGAAATCTTGCCTGAATTACCAACCAGAGACGCACAACATTTGCTTGAAGAATTGCCTCAAAGAGAAATGCCATGAAGAAAGGTAATCTGTTTTGGCTTGGTTGGATTTGAGTTTGGGTCCCTCAACCCAGAACTGTTATTGTTGCAAGAGGCAATGCACTTGACTTGCAAGTAAGATCGACTTAACCCACCCTGTGGATTATTACCTGATACCTCAGCATGTGAAATTGAATTTGAACCACTAGCGAGCGAGAATTTAACAGCTCCAGAAAATTTCCAAATGTGGTTGAATGCTTCTTGAACAGCTAAGCTTCCAAAGACAATAGGCTATGTGGGAAATACGTACGGAGACCCCCCATCAAGATCCATGAATAAGAACCGGTTATTCCGCATTGCTATCTATAGCTTCGTTTTGCTGGTTGACGAAACAGATAAAATTGGAAACAACCTGAAATAACATCTAAAAGACTCCCATTACTTTTATAAGAATGAAGAAAAGAATCAGATAACACGGGTTATCGCGATTCGTCCTACCGCACCAAATCAAAAAATTTCATCAAATCTGATACTTAACACGGGTTACATATCAGTAATTGTTGTGAGAAGTTAAATAGGCCTAGTGCGTAGCACGGTATAAATCTAGTTGTAATTAAAAACCTAAGAACCGAGAGAACCCGGATTTATTTTTCTTCTTCACCTCTTCTTTCCTTTCCCCGTTCGTTTCTCTGGTGATCTTTTTCCATTTTCTTTGAAAATTTAAAAGAGACGCAACTGAAAATCATGATCAGTGAACTCGGTAGGGACATGGCTATATCAAGTCGTTGATGTCGTTTATGTTGGTTGGCTGTATAAGAATTTATTCTCGTTGTTCTTCAAATTTGGAAATTTTCTTGAGGTAAACAGTTTTTCACTCAACTGATCATTGTAGTTCTTACCAATTGATGAGTTTGTGCTATCACACTTGATACATGTCGGGATGGAGCACTTGGTCATGATTTCTTCCTCGAATTTAAAGTTGTTGTAAAACAGGGAAGTTAGGGTTCATACCAACTTAGGGTTTTCATAAAATTGTGGGTTTAAACTTCAAATTTTGGTGATATCAAAGCATGGGATGGCTTCGTTTCATGTAAATCTCAGGTTTAGCAATTCGAATTGTGCAAATTGGTAAGTTTGAAGGGTTAGTAATATTGTGTTTGTTTGACTTAGAGTTCACTGTGTATATCATAGAGGAGTGTGTTCATGCATATAAAATGTTTGTTATATTGCCTTCACTGAAATTCATATAATGTTATTAGTACTTTCAACTACCTTAAATTCTTTGTAGAGTATTTTCTAATGAATTCAATATATTGCATTGGTAGTAGGAGATACCCGTAATAAGAAATCAGTATATGTTGTGGATTTGATATTATTGGCTTGCTTATATTTGTTGATGGCAGTAGTATATCTTGTTCATTTGCAAAGAATGCATAAGGTGTTAGAATGGAGGAAAGTTACTCTTGCTCCATCATTTATCACTGTTAGTAATTGAGTTTCAATTTACAAGTACTTGGAAACTTAGTTTAGGTGATGAAACCTCCTTAACTTGAATTTGGAATATGTTTTTCTGACATCTAAATATATGCACTGTCTGAACCATAAAATGAAATCTAACCGTTAGAACTTAGTGATATTTGGATATGTTATTCTTTGATATGTCAGGATAACTCGTTTAAAATTTCAGGCTGATCGGACTTGGAAAAGTAGCTTAAGCTGCTGTATTACAGAAAACCATTGTGCAGAATTCGTATAACGTCGCAGAAATTAAGATGAGGCACTTAGACTACATGGATTTGTCTGATTTTTGGATATGAGAAACCCATTTTGGTGATGATTTATCTGTAAAATTTTCGAAACAACTGTACCATGATATGTACCCTAAACAACGGATGTTCCGCAGTTGCGCCTGTAGGAGTTCAATCTGGTTTGAGCATATGAAATCAGACATAACTCGATATCCAACCGTTACGTTTCTTTCAAATTTCTGTACAATGTCCTCGTTATAGTTGGTTAAAATTTCACTATGATCCAATAAGTATACACTGGGAGTTCGATAGGAACAGTATGACGTAGATGTGTGCTTGTAAGGGTAAATCTACTGAATTGTGTTGTATGTTCTTTGGAGTTTGAATTGTGCTGGAGTACTATGTGGTGTACTTTGTTCTTAGCCATATACTTGGTAATGGGTGGTTATGTGAGTTCAGTTGATATTGGTTTATGTATTTTGTGTGAATAGACTCGCATTGCATCATGGTCAGATCCTTATAATAGGTAAGCGAAAGTGTTGTATATTAGTCCTTCCTTTTAGTTTTGGTATGTAAGAATGCAAATTACTTTAAATATTCACTCGTTGGTGATTCCGTAAATACGTTTCTCCTTAGTAAAGAATGGTGCCATATCTTTGTTGGAGGTATATAATTAAGCAGCTGCTAATATATGCCTTCTTAAGCTGCTGCTTAATTATATATGCCATATCTTTCGTATTCTGATGAAACCTACTGATGAATAAATACGTCTGCTCTTTTAATACTGAGTAGGTTTCATCAGAATCATACAGTTGGATGCGAATATATGCCTTCTTAGACTCTTTATCAGATGAGGCTCTTACAACAAAATAAATAATCTCATAAGCTCTTTGCAAATCATCTTTCTGTTCTAGTTTCATGTGTACTGCTAATCTTTGTTTATGTACCCAAAATGTTTCTAGCTTAACATTATACATAGATCCATCTTCTTTGCTGGCTCCATCTCAAATCTAATGAAGTGTTTATCTGAGACACGCACTTATGGCAATGTTGCTCTATCAACAATGCCAACTTCAACGCGTTTAAAGCTTAGATATACATTGAAATGTGGTCGATTTTGTTGTATTTATTATTTTTCAAAAACAATGTACAGTATACCAAACATGGTTTTGAATCCCAAAGAAAATGAAAACAAAATAAAAAGGTTGTTTCTAAAAATGTTTGAAATCCGAACCAAACAAGCTCTGAGATTTCTATTTTTTTTTTTTTGTTGGCAGGTCTATCTGTTTTGATAACATTAAAGTCTTGGTTCCTCTTGGAATGGATGTGGTAGGGAAGGATGAAGAGATTGTACTGCGAAAGAGCGATAAGAAGAAGCTCAAGAGAAACAAGGATACAGAGACTGTAAGTACCACAGAAGTACCTACAGAAAAAAAGAAGCACAGAAAAAGCAAGGAAATAGAGGCTATAAGTTCCTCAGAATTACCTACAGATGTGGGAGGTCAGAAAAAAGTCAAGGGGTCTGGGGAGAAAGAAGGTGTGTCTGACATTGATCGGGAGAAAGAAGCAGCAAGCACAGAAAAAAGAAAGAAAAGGAAAAGGCTACAGAGTGCAGTGATGTAGAATGTGCAACTGATCAGACGGCTTCTAAAGGGAAGGATCACATTAATGTGGGTGGTGAGGAAAATGTTGTGCACGTGAAGAATGGGAAGGGTAAAAAAAGCAAAAGAAATGAAAATGGAGATGATTTCGGAGAAAGCTGCATTGAGAAGTCTGGTGGCGAGGCTCAATCTGGTTCCCGTTCTTCTAAGAAGAGGGACAGAGAGGAGGAAGTGCTAGATGTAGCGATAGGAGAGGGGAAGAAGAAGAAGAAGACAAGGACCAAATTAGATGCAAATATTGAAAATGCGAAAGCTAGTATTGGAGATGTTGAAACAGAAAACCATTTCAGAAGCACGGATGAGCACTTGAGGAACTCGGATTCCAAAAAATCATCCAAAAGAGTAAAATTTGCTAGTCATGTAGAAGTCTTCCCCACATCTGATGACATAGATGATCAGGAGGAAAACCCAGGAAAGGAGTTGATTCGAGGTAAGAGGTTCACGAGGAAAGAAGATTAAATAATCAAAGATGCTGTTCACAGTTATATAGAGGTATGCTTATGACAATAATAGAATTGTCTCTTGTTAACAATTGTTCTTTGCTAGGAAGTGTGTGGTGTTGTCATAATTTATTGGAGTAGAAATTCTTTCAAAGTTCGGTGAACCCTTGTTGTGAACCTGTGGTGATGCACACGGAACACATATTGCCTTATTAGCACTCATTGTGACACACACAATAAAAGTGAAACATGCACCTCTCATGTTCATGCAGTTTCACTATCACATATGGTCATGGACATTAAACTTCTGTACAGGAATTGCTTTATGTCTTAAGCGTAGATTCATGCCTGGAATTATCATGTTTATTTTGTTTGACCGACTATTTTGATCATAATATTATTTAAATTTGTTTTTCATCGAATGCGCTTGGTAATCATGCTATCAGTGAAAATGCTACTAGTATTTGTTTTGAAATGAGCATGCTGTTCTGTAAGGTACATGTATACATTGCTTGGTTAAATGCTACATATGAGTTTTCTTCTCTAATTTTCTTATTTAATATTCGAGTAAATAGTTAATGGCGTGCTCTGAAGCGTCATAGATTAGTGAAAGGATGCATGAAGCTTAGGAAATAAGATTCTAGGAAATTTGAGCTAAAATATCTCAGGGTTCATGTATCACCTATTCCTAATATTATGACTGGGTGACCCCCTGAATATCATGTTAGCCGCCACCTCCAATATCTAGCATTCTAGACACCACATTCCCATGTTCATTACTTCTACTCGGTTAATAGTAACTATTCATTGCTATCTATTCCCCCCCACCCCCAAAGAGGCGAGCGTTAAATCATAGAAATAAGTGCAACACTTGATAATTTTGCCCTTTTCTAAGTTGTCAACTACAACGTGCACTATGAATAAGTTCGCTGGCATTGCTTTCATCCCTTGTTCTATGTTACACAATTCTTATTGAAGGTTGAGCACCACAATAATAGCCACAATCCGTTAATGTTGTTAGGCACATCAATTGTGTGAGGAAGGCTTGGAGATGGTTATGAACTGCAGGAAATATCCAAATCTGAAATAATGTTGGAGAGAAATAGGTGAGTGTACTCTTTCCATATTTATGTTCCTGGTTAAGTAACAGCATACACAGATGGTATTTTTATAATAATACTCATATTGCATTCCTTGCTTCCATTAGAATTTTTAGTAGGTTCAAATGGTGTGATGAGCCGATGACTCCGTTTTCTGAGCTTGTAATTTTGTGAAAAGAAAAGCATGTTTGTATTCACTATGAGTTAATGATGCACTTTGCGTTGCATGTCCCACAGAAATTATATAATTTAAAGAGGTATTTGAAACTACCGTATAGGCCTTGGGAAGCAGTATATCAGAGAGGACATACTTTGTTTACGAGGGATGAATTACGGACGTGGACTGAGGATGGGAAAACATTTATCTTAAAGTATGTTTCATAATGTTGGTTTTTACTGCTTCCTCCACGTACAGTATGCTTATGTCAATCATTCCAAGTTTCTATATCAATTTATAAATTATATGTTTCTTTCTCTACTTGAGATTCTTTTGGTACATTCTAAGGATATGCCACAATCTTAAACCCTAGGTATTATGAAAAGCATGGACGAAGTCCTTGGAAAAAACCGATATCATGTGCATGATACATGGCGTCGGATATCTCATGCGAGTTTTAAAAACGGTTAACTGCTTTTGTTTTTTCCTTATTCTTTTCTTTTGCGAGCTTACTTGTTTTATACTTTTATATTCTCTTAATTTATTTATTTTAGATTAAATTTTGTCTACCATGATAGCCATAAAATAAGAAAGCACGTGCCATCGAATTTTGAGTTTATCAAACATGGATGGGTATATTTCTGTTCACAGCTCACTTTCAGGTGAAAATTTGTATGAGTTGACTCTTTTTTTGTGAGGTCTATATACTGCAACCCCGAATAGTATGCAGTCACTCCATTTTCAAGGGATGAGGGTTGAGTTTGTTAGTTTCAAGTGGTTTATCTGTCGTTTCTAATTGTGATTTTTTAACATATATGGTAAATAAACTAAGATATGAAGCACACTACCCTAAAACTTTAGTATTTGAAAAATTTACTTAAACAATGATCGCTTATTTCCCTTTCGACCGAAACAGGTTACTGGAGTCAGGCTGAGTATCAGTCTTTGTTTAGTTTAGTAAACAAGGATTTGCAAATGCGTGTGTTTGAGGAAAAGGCATCATCTAAGCATGGCATGGTTAGTATGTGATGAGTTGGAAAGCTAAGTATTAATTGAATGTCCATTCATCTAATTTTCAAGTGTTAGCAACGGTACATGTTCTCTATTCTTAAGTTTCTTAACTTTTTTGCCCAGATACGTGATAATATCAAGTGGCAAGCGATTAGTAACAGTTTGACTACTCGGACAGAGATGAGTTGTTGTAGAAATGGTTTGTTTTAACAATTTTATTATCTCAACTTTGAATTCATTCATTATTTCATACTGTAACTTCTGGAAGATGGTCATCATTGTTTGTGAACTGCTCACATTATGGATGTTTTGATTCATAGTTGAAGATCACCATTCAAGATGAAAGCAGTCTAAATTTTCAAGCACGATGTAGGAAACTAAGATAACTTAAGGTGCAGGACTCTCACCTTCCACATCCCTAGTCAGCATCTCAGTGTTTGAACTCAAGTCATTTTTGGGAGCCTTAGACAAACTATTTTCAATGCTATCTTACTATCTCCTTTCATCAGCTTAGACATTTATCAGAATCTTTATACATAACATGAGCTCTCATAAATCTTCAGATTTTGTCGAGAGTTCCCACCAAAGGACTGTTGTAAACCTGAAATTACTTTCCATTTCCTGAAACTCAAAAAACTAAACTAAAACATTAAATGCTGAACTGTTTAAATCATTCTTCTTACTGGGTGTGGGTGCGATGGATTCGGACTACATGAGCAGTAGGCTTTGCTTATCAGGATGGTTTATGCAGATATATGTGTAGTTATCTTAAGAATTCTTGAAATTTGTTTGGACTGCATAGTACTTAATAATCTGATTTGGGAATCGTCTTTCTTCTTGATGGTTAAATCATTCTCCTTTTCAGGTATCGCCAATTATCATCATCTATGGTGAAAGAAGGTAAATGGGACGACATAGATGATTATCGATTGCTGAATGAGTAAGGAACTTGGCTCTGGCTTTCTAATTTAGTTGCAGTAAAATAGTAATATCTGGTTTCGTGGTATCTATTTTCTATTTTAAACGTGTAACCTGTCTTACAACGAAAAACATTTTTTTTCAGAGGATAAAAGGAAACTTAGTTCCTATCATTTTAAAACTAGGATGCAGTCTATTACCAATGTCGTATGAGCTTACTATATTCTGGTACTGAATTTGTTTATTCCTGAGAACACAAGGCAGTTTTAAATAGGATGCAGTCTATTAACTAGTTCATTCGGTCTATTTTAATGAATCATGTCTGAATTGTGTCTGAATTTACAATTCCGACTTTGTCCACTCGTTTCAGATACTTGATTAGGGCTTGCTTTCACTTCTTTATCTTCAATGAAATAATACTAACTGATTATATGGGCAGTGATAATTTGGCTGGCAAAACTTAAGTTTAGCAACTGATTCGAATTAATGAAGCTCGAATAAGTCTAATCCAATTACTGGTAATTTCAATTGCAGACTTTATATGCTGGATGCTTGCTGTGTTGAAGATGTCGAATGGGATAATCTTCTTGAGCATAGGTTAGCAACTAAACTGAAGCTGACGCATCAAGCATTCTAACAATGAAAACAAATAAATTGTTATGATTTTGTTATAAATGAAAACAAATAAAAAGTTTTACTGGTATTCTAACAAAATAACCGCATTTCACCGTTCAAATTGAAAGTAGATACCTTATTTGCAAAATGCACACCTCATGAAACCTATACATTTATGAAGAATCTATCTCTTCTGATCCTGTTTGTTGCTGGTTGCAGGCCTGGAGATATTTCTTTAAAACGTTGGAGACAGATGGTAAATTACATTGATATCCATGGACTGCAATCCTTCGCAGAACAAGTAGAAGTGCTGGCCAAACGCTATTGTCCGGAGCTACTTGAAGTAAGAGAAGCTGTTGACAGCAGACCTTTGGTTGATTGAGGTTTGGATGTGGGAGCTGCAGGCTCAACAGAGAGGATAGCAAGAAGGTCAAGCCAAGAACAAGAAGACTACTCTAAAGACTAAATTGTTGCTTCAAAATATTTATTGATTCTCATGGTACCAAGGTCTGAAGTAGTTATGTACTTGGTGAGGCAATTAAATGTTCATAGTTGAAACAATTGTGTTCCAACACTGTAAAACTGTCGATGAACAAAATTCGTCAACACTTGTATTTCAGGCACCTGGCTGGCTCCCTGCATAAGTAATTAAAAACTATACGGAAGAGGGGCATTGCCCTGGTTACCCAAATCTATCATCGAGTTCAAATGGCTATCAATGCATCTACGAAAGCATCAACTATTTCGTTAAATCAACTTACCACCAACCATAGTGTTTTAAGTTCTACTCTTTTGGTTAGCTGTGAATAAATCTCAAGGTCTGAGTGTCGGTCTGTACCAAGTGATGAACATGACTCTTCGTGGTCTGAGGATTTCCACAGTTCTCTTAATTAGGCCTTTGGCCGGTTCTATGCACATGGCAAATCAATTGATTTGCTAAGTATGGTGCCGACTTTAGTATTTCTGTGGGTAAAATTTCAGTGTACCACTTGTCAGATAAGCAGAGCTGCAGTTTATAGTAACAAACTAAAATCCAGTTGTTGCGTATCTTGGTATAGTTATTGCCAGAATCTGTCTTGATGAGAATGAACCTGTGTCATTACGAAAAATGTTGACAGGTTTCAGAGTGAAAAATGTTGAAATGAGAGTGATGCAATTCAAATTCTGGGAAGAACTGGAACTTCAGGTAGATAAGCACATGACCAGCATTACGAAGTTCATGCTACTGAGGTGAAGAGGTTAGTCTTCCTTTCTATTTAAGGCGTCCTTATTTGGGTCTAATCCATTTTGACACTTGATTGTTGTTATATATGGAAGATTGAGGGTAAAATAGAACAAGAATCATGGATCAGAAGCCGAAATTCGAAGGGCGACGAGGTATCAAAAGGAGAGGCGGGCATTTTGAATCTTCGGCTGATGAAACTGAGTGGTTCGCGTTCTTGCGTGGAACCAGAACTGTTCAAGAAGCATAAAACAGTTTTCAGTCATGTGCCGGTTTTAGTTGTTGAACCAAGCAAAATAAAGAGTCACTACTCTACATTTGCAAGAGCGGGTAGACTGAAAAGTGAATCGAGAAGAAGAGTTACAATTGCAACAGCTTTAACCTTTGTGATGCTGTAAATGAGAATCGCAAGTTCATGAAGGCTATATTGGAGGAAATCAAAGTTGGTGGAGAGAAAATGTTAATAGAGGAGATAAGAAAAATTAGAGAAAATGATAACGAAGATGACAATGGTGTGGCGCGGAATCCAGAGAGCTCTAAATGTGCTAGACAAGATTTTCAAGATCAGAATTCTAAAAGAATTATGTTGGGAACTGAATCGTGTGAGAAGAGTGACGAACCATCTTGTGGAAGCAGTTTTAACCTTTGTGATGCTCTGAACGAGAACCGCAAGCTCATGAGGTCTATACTCGAGGACCTCAGAGTTGGTGGAGAGAAAATGTTAATAAGGCTAAAAGAAGAGATAGGAAAAGTGGGAGAAAATGATAACAAAGAGGAGGATGTTGCAGCGCATGAGATTCCAGTGGAAGGCAAGAGGAGTGTTACTTGTGATGAAGGTGCTGAAAAAGGGAGGCTTGCGGATAGGGCTGCACAACGGGCGGGCGGGTCGGTTTTGAACTAAAACCAACTACCAACCCATCTATAGGCGGGTTTTGAAAATCAAAACCAACTACCAACCCGTCCATAGGCGGGTCGGTTTAAAATCGTCCCGAGTCGGGTCGGGCGGTTTCATTTTTTTTTTCTGCTGTTTAACCCGTATAGCAAAAACATACAGACAAAAAATTTGCACAAGCCACGCTGAACAAACATGATCATGCATAGAATCCACAATTTAAAACTTCATTGTAACATATAATAAAATGGAATGCCAGCAAACATGGTTAATTGGCAGTGAAGTGCCAACAAACTTCAAATATTGTTTTCGTTAGAAATGTAGAGATACCAGTATTATCCAACTCTCTTCCACTCATTCAAAATCCAAATGAAACAATAGTTCATAGCAACTAAATTAAGATGTTAAGTTCAAAAGATAGAATTATTATTGCAGAAAGAAAAGGGAAGAAAAAAAAGAGAGTAGAAGACATCATATTCACTGTCAATAGCTACAGCTCTGCAAAACAACCCCATTTTAACTTTTTTTTCATCAAATCCATTCTCACTTTCAATACCCTCAACGCAGTACTACAAGCTGCACTTCTTGTAGAGCTGGCGATCGAATGCTACCTAGTGGTCACTAGTCAGACAGTCAAAAGGTATATAACAGAGCTGGATACTGTCTCCTTGAGTCACTTAAATCCCCATTTATCAATCATCTTCAAGGATCAAAGACCTCTGTACCATGCTTCCCTCATTAATTATCCGGAGCATCGGCTTAATTGTGCACAAATTTCCCAAAATGCATATGATGCAGACAATATTCAAGTTTACACTTGACAAACAATTCACACCTTTAAAAACAAATCTTATACAAAATGAAACAAGATACATCATGGAAATCCTATCAGGCATCTACCTACTATAGTCATGACCAGTAGATTCATATTTTTTTGGCTTATACTCTTTTCATGGGTTAGGATGTTACTAAGTGGAACATCCACTACATGTAGTATTAGTATTAGTACTATTCTCAAAAGACTGTGACCTACTGACATGATTTCCAATAGCTAGTTAAACTTAACATCTAGGTGGACCAACAATCCAATAGCTAGTTAAACACATATTATGCAGGCAAAACAAACAAATAAGCAAACCAAGCAGTATTCATAAACCCTCAATTTCTGATGAACCCTAATTTTCCAAAAAAAAAAGATAAACAACCAAATTCTGATGAAATCAGATGAACCCCCACCTTGTTTGTCTGTTGTAAGCTTTAATTGGTATGTTGAACTTGATTGTCGATGAAATCAGATGAACCCCCAATTTCAAAATATAACCAGATGAACAACAGATGAAGTGAAAAGAACAGAACAGAACAGAACAACAGATGATGTTCTTAGTTAGAACAGAACAGAACACAACATCGATGGTGATGGTGATGGAGAGGCAGCAGCGGCGCGTCAAGATGAACAGGAGAACGAGATGAAGACTTGAAGTGAAGAAGAAGAACAAAACAGCTGATGTCTGCTGAACAGGAGAACGAGATGAAGATTAGGTTTTTTGTTTGTTAAGTTTGTTGTTAGATGGATGGCTAGGATGAAAAATAGTAATCTCAATCAATGGCTAAAAATAATCGGTTAAAACGGGCGGGTTCGGGCGGTTCCTGTACTAAACCCGTAAACCGAACCGTGATGACCAGGTTTTTTATTTTCAAAACCGTATACCAACCCGTGGCGGGCGGGTTCGGTTTAAAAACCTGCGGTTTTATCGGGTTCGGGCGGGTACGTTTTTTCGGGGCGGTTCCTGTGCATCCCTACTTGCGGATTTACTGTGCGACCCATTCATGAATACATGTGTTCGTCGTGAAGGCTTTTCGAGGGATATCAAGGAAGAGTTTGAAGATCACTCCGATAAGATATCTAGCGTGTACTACAGGAACCAGACCGATCAGGAGAGTGTCTGGAAGAAGCATATTCGGTTACTCAGTGAATCGACTAAGGCTAGCTCGTGTGCGAACATGGAATGTATAAGCACAAAACAAAAGTTTTTAACATGATAACTCACTTTCTGAATAAGAAATTTAATTTATGAAATTTTATTGGAAGTATGGTTCAGACTAAACTAGGTAATGGTATCCGAGTCTCATTACTATGAGAAAATTCGTCTTTGAAATATAATAATGGTACATCAGTTGCAAGGGAAGGTAACAATGATAAGGTCCTCAATACTTCTTCACTTGCTTTGAATAATTCATGGATAGTTGATTCTGGTACTACAGACCATATGACATTTGATTCTAGACAAATCTCATCCGTAAAACAATATTTTAAACAATTAGTCTCCACTGCAAATGGTTCACAAGCTCCAATTACTGGTGAATGATCAATATCTCTCACTAAAACTTTGAATTTAGATTCTGTCTCAGAAGTTCCCTCCTTAGATTGTAATCTATTGCCAGTCTCCCAAATAACTAATATTTTACATTATGTTGTAATTTTTTTGCCTGACTGTTGTGTATTTAAGGACATCAAAACGAGACAAACGATTGGTTATGGTGTTAAGCGTGGGAAGCTATACTACTTGGATCTGGCATCTAATAGTTCTGATAAGATGCGTCAAACTTTATTTGTGGATGGTTCTGAGGGGGAAAAGCATAAATCTCAAATTTTGTTATGGCATCGACGTTTGGGACATGCATCTTTTGGATATTTAAAAAAGTTATTTCCTAGTTTGTTTACAAAATTCAAAAAATCTCATATTTTCATTGTGAAGTATATGAACTTACAAAAAGCCATCGTGCTTCTTTTCCATTATCTTTCAATAAAAGTTCAGTTCATTTTATGGTCATACATTCCGATGTCCGGGGTCAATCTAAAATTACTAGTTTGGGTGGTTCGAGATAGTTTGTTACTTTTATTGATGACTCCACTAGGATGACTTGGGTTTGTTTAATGAAAAATAAAAGTGAAGTTAAGTTGTTGTTTCAACAGTTTTATAAAAGGATTCGTACTCAATACAACAAACAAGTTCAAGTGCTTCGTAGTGACAATGGAGGTGAATATATGGATTCTGACCTTCAATATTTTTTGAACGAACATGGAATTATTCGTCAAACTATATGTTTTAAAACACCCCAACAGAATGGGTTGCTGAGAGGAAGAACCGTCACTTATTGGAAGTTGTTCGTGCTTCATTGATAGAAGCCCATATGTAGGGCTGTCAACGGACTAAAATCCATCGGATTTTAACAAATCCGATAAGGTTAAGGTTAAGGGTTATCGGAATTCCGAAATCCGATAAAATCCGACGGATTCTAAAAAACCCAATCCGATAAGGTTAAGGTTAACTTATCGGAAATTCGAAATGTTCTAAAACAGAGTTCAGTTCAGTCTCTCAGTCTCACACATGAAAAGAAAATACAAAGACAACCCATAAAAAGTCACAAACAAATAACATGCAGCAAAAGAAATAAAGGCAATGGCAGACTGCTAGTGCTCTTGCTTGGCTGCTTGCATGTTGTTGCATCAACTTCAGTCTTCAATTTCCATATCTGCATTAGTACACAAATATTCAAAATCAATCAGAAATCAGAAGAACAACAATTGAAACTATGAAAAATTAAGGATAAAGCAAAGGAATTTTTTTTTAACCTGGATCAAAGAAGTATGGCAACCAATCACTTAGACAAAGCAATGCTTGGACTAATTCTGGATTTAATGAAGTTCTATGTGTTGTAAGAACCCTACCACCATCACTAAACATGGATTCTGATGCCACACTAGTAACTGGAACAGCCAAAACATCTCTTGCGATCTTTGCGAGAGTTGGGTACTTAGGGGCATTTAGCTTCCGCCAACTCAATATATCAAAGTTAAACTCATCTTGGGGTGACAGAGATGGAAGAATTGGTTCTTCTAAGTACTTCTCCAACTCAGACTTCTGAACACCATCTTCATCATTTTCCATCATAAACTCAGCATAATCTGGGTTAGTTGTACTTGTACCTGAGCTGCTTATATCCATGGTAGAGACAGAGTTGCCAAAGAAATCAGGAGCTGCAGTGCTGCTTTCAGATTCATATGCATTGAAAAGTTGGCTCAAGTCTGTTTTGAATTTCTCATACTCATCTCCATAGTTATCAATTCCATACAATTTCTTATATGTGTACTTTACCCATTTTGACAAACAAATACACATGCTCATGTTGTTAAGAGTCAAAAAGGAAAGATAAACTCAATGGTTGATAAAACAAAGATGAAGTCACATTTATCAACTATAACTAACTGTATTATCATAAAAACAAATCGACCTGATTAGACTGCAACAACTAACTGAAAGAATAATTTCAACAAATTTTGAGATAAAGGGCATGAGGGAATAAGGTATCCCACACAAAGTATTACCACACCAGCTCTGTATTTAACTTAAAAAGCACAAGGGAATAAGGGATAGTGATGTTAAGGATATTAAGGAAGCAAAAAATGATAACTTTAACAAACTTACATGTATAACAAGAACCGGGCAGTTAATATGCCGTATTTTGTCAATGTTCTGCAATTAAGAAATAAAATAGCCCTCCTCAGTACAAATCAAAATAGATAAGCAAGCATATGTGCACTATTTTTATACTTACATGATAACTGCACTCAAAATTATAGAAATTTAATTAGCTCTGTTGACAGAACCTTCTCTCTTTACTAATGATCTTGTTCCTACTAGAATTCTGAATACGTTTTTGATCACAAGAAGTCATCTCTAAACCAAACTCTATGATCCTAATCCTAGAAGACAATCTACATTGTGGCAGAACTGTTGACTGTAGCAAATATCCAGAAACTGTAATTCTACCAATCTGTGCTCAGATTATCCACAGTTAGTGACAATTGAAAACTATAGTCAGGTGCTTCATCCAAAAGTAATAAAAATCTCCCCAAAACATACATGTTTGATTCTCCATTAATTCTTGTTTAAAAGAATCATTTGAACTTTCTAAGATAGATATACAAAATAAACCAAGAGGAGAAGTAGAGCAAAACAAGAGGAATTGGATCTCCATAAACAGATCCTGAGTTAAAGCAAGTATACAAAATAAACCAGAGAATCTACCCAAACGAAAAGTATGATTTTTAAATACATTATTCAACTAATCAAGGAACATAAGAAGACTTTCATCTTTTTTTTTCCAGATTATCACCGAGTAGATGAATCATGAATATCTAACGTTAGCCATGTAAAGTGATTGTAGTCTTATCTAAATAAAAGCACAAAATCATATCTTAAGTTTTTTCAAATTGGTCAAATACATTCACCACAAACCCATCTATGCTTCGAAGTGTTTCGGAACAGATAGCATGTCTTGCCTGCTCTTACATGTAATTGCACTGACATACTTATATCATCGTCAAAGTCTAACAGGAATGTAACGAAAAACTAAGTGTCTATAGTCTGAAGGACGTACAACTACCAAGTTTAGTTCCTCCCAGTTTCACTTGTTTACTAGGCATACAATTAATATTATGGAACCCCAGAAAACAGACACCCCATAGTACTAAATCCACAAACTGCCAAGATAAAACAACCTAATTGCAACCTGGTCGTGTCGTAATCAACCAAAATAATCGAGTTCTTACTCTTCCAA
>JAJJMC010017794.1:2118519-2131793 GCA_023531435.1 Papaver californicum
ATTACCGCAACATGCTTCAGCCGCACTTGCGCCTGGCCGCTGGCTGCGTAGGCCAAATAAGCCACTTCGGGGCTTTGCCCATATCTTCCTCAATTTTGATCAGAATGACTTCATTCTTTCACCATTGGCTTTGTAATTCAATTACCTACACTTTGGTATGTGAAAGGCCTATTTTAAGCAGAGTTTCACTGGCTCCTCGGTGATTCTAGCTCTTAAGCTCCATTCTACGGGTTTCTGAACTGTAACCTGAAAAGGCGACTAAACTTCGAAAGTAATCAAAATACCTAATAATTCACTCAAATATAGCACATAAGGGTCAGGAAAAACTACTTTAAATGTATGATTTATGCACCTATCACAACCCCAGATTGCTAATTATAACAAGGAGGAACACCAAATTTCCCCATATTAACTTTATAAAATGAAATAGCAGAACTTAAGCATCATATCAAGTAAATATCATTCATTCTCAACAGGAAGAAAGATAGATTCATCATGTTCACTAAAATCAATACTTACATGATCTTCCTTTTTTGCTTTTAAGAAAATATTGTTGTCTAAGTTAACTTAATGTATATGCAAATGGGTCTTAAAAGAAACTAGCCACCATCATATAAAGAACCACCCATGAAACATTTTATCTTGAATTGGAAAACATTTTCATATATATTTGTATTTCAGATTCTCTACACATTGTAAAATGATTGTTTTGTTAGAATCAAAGACCTGATAAGACTGAAATTGAAAGATACTTACACTAAACCTGATAGTTAAACTACAACCAGTCTAAACCTAGTTGTTCACAGTGAATAACTAATATTGCCATCAAAACAGTTACACAACCAGTCTAAACCTGTTACCATAATGTTGCTAACAGATCAAAGATGTCCAAAAATCAACAAATCATCACACCCAGATACTGAAACCTAAAAATCAACACACCCACAAATCGAAACCTAGAAAATCTTCACACTCAGGTACAAAAAACATCCCAAATCACGAAACAAAGAAGAAATAAATTACCTTGATCACAAGAATGAATAATATATCCCGAGTAGAAGGTGATTTCACAATAAACCTGGTTGAAGATTAGATGAAGGAAAAGATTAGATCAGTGGGGAGAGGAGGCAGTTTCTCTTCACTATCCCTAAACCTAATCGTCTGTATCTATGACTCTCTGTGAAGACTGAAGAGAGACGAAAGACGGAAAGAGGAAAGGACCGAAAGGTGGTGCTGCTGGTGCAAATGTATTAGGGGTAGAAAATTATAAGTACACCCCTGGGTTATCGGATGTCAGACATTAACCTCCCGGATATTGCCTAATCCGGTTCCGTTACGCTAAGGAGGTAAAATCCGATAGTAATTCCGATTCCGGAATCCGAAAACCGATAAATCAGATAAAATCCTATAGGATATCGGATTGTCGAAAACGGATTTCGGAATTCGGATGTATATTGACAGCCCTACCCATATGCCATTATTGTATTGGGGTGAAGCACTTACTTCTGTAGTATATCTGGTAAATCGAGTACCCTTTAACACTATTGTGTTTCAGACACCATATCAAGCACTTAATGAAGTCGTTGTTGCTCCAACTGTTCCAAATCTACTGCCTCATGCTTTTGGTTGTGTAGCTTTTGGTTGTGTAGCTTTTGTACATCTACACAAGAATCAGCGTGACAAATTGGCTCATAGGGTATTGAAATGTATTTTTCTAGGGTATGCAGCAATTAAAAAAGGATATCGTTGCTATCATCCTCCAACCATAAGAATGTTTGTTACATTGGATGTTGTTTTTCATGAAGACTCTATGTATTTTTCGTGTGAGTTTAAACTTTAGGGGGAGTACCATCAGGAAATACAAACTCTTAATTACGATGAAGATGTAATTGATATAGCTGACTTTGGTGGTATAGTTATTCAATCTGGTGATGGAGAAATTACCGAGTTAGAAACTGGAAACACAGTATTGGATCAGAATACTGATATTCAAGAAGAAGTTGAAGTTCCAAGAGATGAAACTTCAAAGAGTAAAGTTATAACTTCTCTACATAATCAAGAACCCACTAAAGTACCACAAAGGATGATACATCTAACCAATCGTTTATCGAGGATGTTCTTGAATCATCAAGAAAGAAGCCTCCACAATGTATAAATAGAGGTATTCCTAAACCTACATATGAACCTGAAATCTCTAGTAAGGTTAAGTACCCTATGAACCATTATGTCTCTAGCCATCATTTGTTAGAAACAAGTTATCCGTTTGTGAATCAACTATCTACTGTCTTTATTCCTAACAATGTGCAGGAGCATTATCTGATCCAAAATGGAAGAAAACTATGAATGAAGAAGAGAGATCCTTAATAGAAAATAATACTTGGGATTATGTTAATTGTCTAGAAGGAAGGAATATTGTGGGGTATCGATGGGTCTTCACGGTTAAATACAAATCAGATGGTGAAGTTGAACGTTATAAAGCAAGATTAGTTTCTAAAGGGTAAAGCCAAACTTACGGAGTAGATTATACTGAGACTTTTGCTCATGTGGCTAAAATTAGCATAGTACGAGTCTTGTTGTCTCTTGCTGCAAACTTGGACTGCCCATTACAGCATCTGATGTAAAGAATATTTTTTTACATGGAGAGTTATATGAAGAGGTGTATATGGAGATTCCACCGGGTATTGTGATTCCAGGATCCCATAATAGAAAGGTATGCAAGTTAAACAAATCATTGTATGGGTTGAAACAATCTCCGAGAGCATGGTTCAGAAGATTTACCAAGTCTATGAGAGACTTTGGTTATCGTCAGAGCAATTCTGATCTTACTTTGTTCATAAAAAAAAAAAGAGGTAAAATAACATCTCTCATCATATATGTAGATGATATAGTGGTTAGGAAATGATCCAGAAGAAAGGAGGTCTTTGCAGAAATACTTTTCTCTAAGGAATTCCAAGTGAAAGATCTTGGTTCGTTGAAATATTTTCTCGGAATTGAAGTTTATCGATCTAATAAGGGAATTTTTCTTGCACAAAGAAAATATATCTTAGATTTGTTACAATAAGTGGGCATGTCAGCGTGTCAACCAGTTCATACACCTGTAGAAGAAAGGTTGAAATTATATATTGTGCCTGATCAAACACCTGTTGATAAAGGAATATATCAGAGACTTGTAGGAAGATTGATGTATTTATCACACACAAGGCTAGAACTTTCTTATGCATTAAGCGTTGTTACTAAATTTATGCATAATCCAGGAGAACAACATATGAATGCAGTTATACACATTTTGAGGTATCTGAAGTCTGCTCCTGGAAAAGGGATTCTATTCTCCAAGAATAAGGATTGTCGAAGAGTTGTTGCATATATAGATTCTGACTATGCTGAAGAGACAGATGGAGACGTTCTACCTCAGGTTACTTTACCGTTGTGGGAGGTAACCTTGTTACTTGCAGAAGTAAAAAACAGAATGTTGTTACATGTTCAAGTACGGAAGCTGAATTTAGAGGTATGGCAAATGACATATGTGAAACATTGTGGTTAAAGTATCTTCTTAGTGATTTGGGGTTTCCTATTGAAGAACCAATTCTTTTATATTGTGACAATAAAGCTGCACGCGATATTGCTCATAATCCTGTACAACATGATCGTAATAAACATGTGGAGGTTGACAAATTTTTTATCAAAGAGAAGCTAGACAACAATATTATTGAATTGCCATCAATTCGTTCAAAAGATCAACTTGCTGACATTTTTACGGAATCAGGTTCAAGTAAGCAGTACTTGAATTTTCTGGACAAGTTGAGCATGTGTAACATCTATACACCAACTTGAGGGAGAGTGTTGCATTCTATAGTATATTCTTCCCTGTATTGTCGTATATTGTTTCATAGTATGTAGGTCTTTTCTATATTGGGATATTGAGCTCTGTATATATGCTAGAGTTGTAACAAGTTTATTAAGAATAAAATAATAAAAACTAATTTTCTCCATATCTTTCAAGTATTTTATTAGTAGACAACTTGTAGTAATTGTTGCAAACAAATTTTATCAGTAAAACATACTAGTTTGCGCTAGTGAAAAAATTTTGCATAAGAAAAACCTTAAAACATTTTCTATCCAGGGTCATCTAAATATAACAGATTACCTTAACCACTCCACTCCACTTTTTTTTTTTTGGGTACTGTACAGGTTTGGCATTGTTTTCGGAAGGGTTCATCGTGAACCCCTCACAAAATATATCATTCTTACATTAATCATGCTCCTACAAAAGAAGTGTATAGTCATTTTATTTTGGGTTAATTGATGTTTAGTACTCAGGTTTTGACCAACTTTAGTCTTTGGTCTAACATTTGTCCAATGTTAGGGCTTTGTACCTGGACTGGACGTTGACCCGCGTTGACTAGGTTAAGTCCTAACTTCTGTTTAATAAATTTTTAATAAATTTTATATAAAAATTAAATATTAACATATTTACCACTGTACCCTTTAATTTCCTAACATTTACATAAAAACCTAAAATTATGTTTCTACCCTCAATTATCTACTCTTTGTTTACTATCATATATTAACCCTAATTATCTACTTTTCTTCCTTCGCCTCCATCTACACTTCTTCCTCCACCTCCATTTCACATGATCACCAATTTCAGTGGCCGCAACTGCACCTTATTCTTCAACTGTCCCTCTTCAACAAAAATCTAGCGTCAAAACTCATTTGTAGCCATTCTCTCGAACAACCCAACTCTCAACTCTCAATTTCTCTGTTATTTCTTGCTTCTCTCGAATCTTCTCGATGGTTATCAAGGGAAGTGGGTTAGGTTAGAGGTCGAGGCTCATCTGTCGAGCTTTCAAGAGAAGAAAATTGGTTTTCGTGATTGTATTTTGGAAATAGAGAAAGAAGGTTTAGATGAACTCGAAATAGCAGTTAAGAATAGATGGGTTATACTTATTTTGCTGTTAGGGTTAAGGTGAATTCTATTTCGTGCATAGAATTAGGAAGAAGGTTCTGGTTGATGATGTGAGATTCAGTTGAAGATGGGTTTTGTGGGAAGAATCTGTCGAGTAAAGAAGTTGAATCTGCGATGGGGTTTTTGTATTCAAGAACCTGATAGATTGGGAAGAATAAGTAAGCTTGAACTCAAGGGAATAAATTGAAAACCCAAACTCATAGATTGATGAATGAATTGAAATGATATTGAATTAGATGCAAGATTGGTTTCGCTGAAGAACAAAGGAGATCTGGGTATGAGAGAATTAGAGAAGACGGCGAAGATTGCAACTGTTGGTGATTTGAGGGTTTGCTGTTAAAACTGAATGGAGTATGAGTTTTGGTTTTCATTTAATTTTCTTTATAATGTTGATGATGATAAATCGTGGTGTACTGCTGGTGAATAGGGTTTTGGATACATGGATGAATAGTGAGTTGTGGATAAATTGTTTTGTTGATATTGATTTATTGATACTTGTTTAGATTGATGAATGAATTGAAATGAGATTTAATTATTCTGCAACAAGCTTTGGTATTTTTCGATGAGTGGATCAAGCAATTTAGGTCTGGTTGGAAGATGGTGATGGTGGTGATGGTCTGTCGAAAGATGAAGATGATAATGGTGGTCTGTCGGAAGATGAAGAGAGAAGAAGGATGGAAAATTAGGTTAGGTTAGAATATTCCTTCCTAATGAAGGATATAATAAGAAATACATAATATTTTAGATTTTAAATTAAAATTAAATTTATACTTAACTGAGTCAATATGAGTTAACTTCATCAATGCAGATTAACGTTCAGTCCAGATAGTAAATTCTAACGTTGGACAAATATTAGACCAAAAATTAAAATTAATCAAATCCCTTTTGTTTTTGCAAGTCAAATGTACACAACCTAATAGGCCCTCTACTCCGTCGAAAATACAAAACATTACATCAACTTGGCCAGTGATAATGCTCGATCTATCCCAACATGGCCGGTGACAAAGTCAGTCAAGCCAGACAGCTCATTGGTTTCCTATATTTTTCCTTTTACTTGTAGAAGAAACGTCCAATTGGAACGATACCTCCCGCTTTTTTAATAACATTATATATGCAAAACTGAACCCCTATTCATAGCCTAGCCAGCTGAGCTAGAACTAGCACCATCATAAATACTTCGGCTAGTGGATGAGTTTTTACCCCCCAAGTGGTGAGGAAGATGGGAATCCATCCTACCACTATCCAATACTAACAACCATTCCCATAAATAAATAAATGAAAAGAATCAAAACTAACTACCGAGAAACTGCCCACCAGTGTATAATTGCATAATAATGACAAAATCTATAGTATCATACCCTATAGAAGGCTAGAAGCTATAGGGCACAAACGTACTAATAACTCTCTTCTTTTTCCGATCTTCTGTATCTTCCCATTTAATCCTAGCGCACGCAGATTTTTAACCTTGCCGATTCGGGACTGGGTTCCAACGCATTCAAATAGAACCTCAACCCACCATCCCAAAAAAAGATAATCATAAATTAGGTTATAATTTTTGAGATTGATTTCTAGGTAGCTTTTTTTGAAGTCTATGTAGATCCACTAATATCTTCCAAAAGAGAAAATTAATTTGTTTCAAATAAGGGGCGATCGACGTTTTACTTTATCATTTGATTTACTATTGGTTGAAACTTGAGCACATATTCGTATTGTAACTCCTGAGACTCAAGGAGTAATAGCGGCAATTCAAACCCACAGTAAAAATAGGAACTTACCGTGCTGAAAGAAAGATGGTTTATTCGTATAGGAGATTTATAAATATAGAAGTAATTATTATCTATGATAAAGATTAATTATTTTTTGTGATTATTAAATTTTATGTCGCCTTCAAGACGTTTATATCAATTACTACGATCGTTTTTAATTATATCTTTGAAGGCGATTTATATTGACGTTGTTAGAAAATAAAAGGAGGATGACACGTGTAAGACGATTAACGAAGGAGACAGTGGAACTAAAAAAAAATGAGAAGCACACAATCAAAGCCGTATCAAAGGATCGAAAAGGGACAGATGTGAAAGACTGAGTAAATCCCTGCATGATCGACACGTAAGATCGGGAAAGTAATATCACACTGATCGAAACAGATAGCATTAAATGCTTATTGAACGGGAAAGTAGGAGTAATGATGAATGAGGAACAGAAAAGTAGGAGTAATGATGAATGAGGAACGGGAAAGTAAGAGTAATAATGAACGTGGAGCGGGAAAGTAAGAGAATAATTACTTTTGTCACACGCTTGACACATATGACCGGGACAAAGCTGATTCTCAAGGAACGAAGAGTACGTGTTAATCATGCAAGGTAACGGACCAAAAAGCAAAAGGGATGACCTGTCAATTATACAATCATCCCGATCCAGAGATAATAAGGAGAACGAAAGAGGGTATCGGGACAAGAGAGACCCATTAGATAATCTATAAATAGAAGAGAGCATTCAACAGAGAGGGGGTCGGAAAATTGAGGTGAAGAAAAGGCTAAGGAAGAATAACCAGAGAAAAAAGGAAGAAGATCATTAGGTATGTATACATTGTTAAGATAGGATTTATAAGTTCCACTATCATGATTCATTTTCTTGATTCAAAAAGATTATGGATTTGTGACTGTAATTTGATCAGATTTATGATCTGTAAATAAATGGATTGTTAAAAATTTTCTCATTAATTGATTTAAAAGAGTATTCTATGCATCAAATTGTAAGTTCAAATCTTTCTGTTTACTGTTTTTTCATCAAATCATTGGTTGTTGATGTCAATGGGAATTTTGGCATAAACAATTTGGCGCTAGAAACAGAGACTGGGTTAAAGGATTTATCCTACCTGTTCATGAAAAATGGAAATTGTATCTCATTGAAAAGAAAAACTTTTAAGTTTGAATGAATCTGTTAAAATGTTTGATTTCCTATTTTATGTGTTTTTAAAAGATTCATGGTAAATAATACAAATTATTTTACTAAAAGCATAGACATAATTTTAGAAGATCGGAAAACTAGTTTCTATCATTTTCTTTATTAAATAATCTGTTGAGAGATTATTTGGCTAACTTTTAAAAGATCATTAGAATTCAAGGGAAGAAAGCAAATAATCAAGAAACAAAGAATCTAGAAGAAATATGTCTCAAGAAGCAGGCTCTGGAAACCAAGACAGTAACGACAGACAAAGTTACAGACAAAGGGAAGGAAAGAGTGAGCCAGAACAACAACAGAGTGATGTAGGAAATAATTAACCTATCCATGAATTACCACCAAATACCATATCTCAAAATCAGCTGTTACATCATGAGAATTCAAGAAATGATGTAAATTATCTTCAAAATATGATGAAAGAAATGAATGAAATAAGAAGAGAACAAAGGGCCAGTCATAATCAAATTGAATTATTAACCAGAGAAAATCAAGCCTTGAAAAATGCGATTCAACGTGAACAAAGACAGGCTGTAACAGGGTCACGAAGTCAAGAAACAATTTCTGAAAGACGTGCACCTAGAAATGAAAGGGAAAATCAAGATCAGAGAATGGTATTAGTAGGATCATCATCACGGGCTAGGAGGCAACGGGAAAATCAAGAAATTCAACGTGCACAATGGCAAAAATGTATGGAAGCAATGGAGCAAATGAAAGAAGAGATAAAAAGATTAAAAAATAAAGAAGAGGGAAGAATAGAAGAGGTGTTGAAAGAAGCCAAGCGCACACCGCTGGCTCAGCGGTTGACATGTGTTCCATTGCCAAGAGAATTCAGTATCCCTGTATTAGAATGTTATGATGGTACGAAGGACCCGACCTCACATTTAAAGTATTATAATCGAGTGATGTCACGATGGGACGGACACGAAGCAATAATGTGCCGATGCTTCCCTTCAAGTTTGACATGTTCAGCATTGTTATGGTATGATAGATTGCCAGAGAGTTCCATTGAATGTTATTCATAATTAGTGAGGAAATTTCTCGAAGCTTACATGTACAACAAGCTCGTTGATTCGGGAGTAGACAGATTATATTCTCTCACATCGTGGCCAGAAGAAACGACCCGGTCTTATACATCCCGATGGCATATAGTTTGTCAAACAATTGGAGATGTCGACTCAAGTACAACGATTAATCATTACAAGTGGGGAATCGCTGACCGGAGATGTAAGCTTTTTATTGAAATTCATCGTAACAATCCCAAGACCGAGGGACAGCTCAGAGAGATCATAGAAACATGTGCAAGACTGCAAGATGTGCAGGAACAAGGTCCAAGAAGTAAGTCACGAAATCAAAGAAACATGAAAAGGACAAATTCAATCGAAGTATCACCAGAACAAAAAAAAGAAATTCCCTCATAAATCTGAACCAAGGGAATCAAAGCGCCCACGACAAGGGGATAATAAAAATTTTGTGCAGCGATTTCAAGAAAGAGTGTTCACAAAACTCAATATCCCATATTCTGAATTATTCGAAATCATAAAAAATAAACCAGATTTTCAATGGCCACCATCAAAAGGCAATCAGCCTGAATTCACACAACGCTCGAAAGATTATTGTGAGTACCACTGTTATAAGGGGCACACAACAGATAATTGCAGGAATTTTATTATGCTGGTACAAAGAATGATAGATGCAGGAGATTTGAAAGAATATATTCAAAGGCCCGAACCAATAGCAAGATCCGACAAAGGCAAAGCAGTGCATATTCCATATAACAAACACACCATTAATATGATATCATTTTCAGAAAAAAAAAGAGATACAGATATGAACGCTGCAATTAATAAAAAGTTGTGCAAAAGGATTCGAGATCATGAAATTTTTAAAGTATCGGGAAGGATAACGGAAGCTTGGGAAGACTGGATGGCATCCCCTTTAACTTTCTCAGCACGAGAAGTAAATCAAGAAATTGAGATGCACAATGATCCTTTGGTCCTTACATTGCTAATGTCAGGATGGAACGTCAGAAAAATTCTTTTGGAGGGGGGCAGTTCCTTAAACGTATTGTTTCATGACACATTTTGCAAAATGGGACTCACAAAATATCAATTAATCCCGTCCCGATATGTTATTTATGGGTTCAATGGAATGGATTCAAGACCTGAAGGAGATATTGATTTGCAAGTATCTGTTGGACCAATTAACATTTCAACAAGATTCAGTGTAGTAGATGCTCCATCTCTGTACACTGCAATAATCGGGAGACGTTGGGTACACCAGCTGAAAGGTGTAATTTCCACTTATCATCAATATTTGCGGTTTCCAACACCGCAAGGAGAAATGGAGATCAAGGGAGATCAAGATGATGCGAAGTTTTGTATAATGGCGGAGGTAAGAATGCATGAAGAACGGGAGCAACAACAGCGTGAAAGGAAGAAAAACCATAAGATCGAAGCAAAGGAAGAGGAAATAAATCAATACTTGAAAAGAAACATCGAACAAAAAGCAACAAATGAGTTAGGAGAAAGCAGTAAGAGTCAAGAAAATTCAACAAGTCAGCAATTCGAAGGACCCGCATAGCAATTAAAGGGAACTCCAACTTCGATCGGGAATCCAAAACCAATTTTCACTTCTGTAGAAGAAACTAAAATTATAAATATTGGAACTTCAGAATGGCCTAAACAAGTGCAAATTGGAACATTGATGAAAGAAGACATGGAGCAAAGTTTAATCAAGTTACTTCGTGATTTTGTAGATATATTTGCATGGAAGATGGAGGATATGCCCGGGATAGATTCAAGTATTGTACAACATGAATTACAAATACGTCCCGATGCTATACCATTTCGACAACGGATACGAAAGGTTGCACCGGAGTATCACGATCAAGTCGAAAAAAAATTAGCAAAGCTTTTAAATGCAGCATTCATTCGTGAAGTGCGATATCCAACGTGGATTTCTAATATGGTGATCGTTCCAAAAAAGAACGATGGAGTAAGAATCTGTATAGACTTCACCAACTTAAATAAAGCATGTCCAAAAGATAGTTATCCACTTCCCAACATTGATCAGTTGGTAGATGCTGTAGAAGGCCATGAGGCATTATCTTTTATGGATGGTCAGTCGGGATACAACCACTACAAAAAAAACGGGTTTAAGCGACTGGTCGTTTTAAGTCGCTTAAAGCCCCTTTTGAGTTGCTATAACCGTTATAGCGACTTAAAGTGGCACTCGCTACGTTGGTTGCCCAAAGCATGTATGTCAAAGCCTTGAGCGACCATGCAATCGCTCTAGTAATAAACCAACTTACTTAAAGCGAGTACTCTTCTTACTGCTTAACATTTAGACCAACTAACATGGAGCAAGTAAAACTGTGATCGCTTAACATGTAGACCAACCAATGTAGCAAGTAAACTACCAATCGCTTCAGATATACCAATCATTATAAAGCAAGTAAAATACTTAGTTGATAGATACATGGAGCAACTCGAACTAAATTTGCTTGGTTATGGTTTTAAGCGATCAAATTGTTTTGATCGCTAAAAGCGATTTCTGGATTTGATTGGCCTGAAGTTGGTTGCTCAAGCTTTTGAAGTACAAAATTTTTTACTCTATAGAAGCAACTTGTGACTTAGGAGCTATTAAACTACCTAGTTGGAAGATACATGGAACAACTTAAAATGATGTTACTTGGTTAAAATTTTAAGCGATCAAATAATTTTACTTGCTACAATCGATTTTTGGTTTTGATTGTCCTGAAATTGGTTGCTTAAACTTTTAAGATATCAAAATTTTTACTCAAGTTGATCGTTTAAATTTTTAAGCTTCCAAATTATTTTAGAATTCAAATTTTTATTGGCTTAAAGTTGGTTTCTTGAGTATTTAAGCTACTCAATTTTTTGCTCGCTAAAAAATTACTTCACTATTCTGATTTACATAATCCCAAATCATAATTTAAATTAAAATTAATACCAAATAAATTATGAACCAAATTAAAAACAAAATTAAATTTTATTATATCACATAATTCAATTTATATCATTTCTTAAGAAAATTACACTTTTAAGGAAAAGGAAAAAAATACAATCTAATAATTTCTTTAAGAAATATTTACAACCTCCAGAATCTTAAAGCAAAACATAAAGAACACTACTTCAAAAACAGATATGGCCTCACTCAAGAAAGATATGTATCTAACATAGAGCTAAGTTTTTTCCTAAGCCTGATACAAAGCCATCTTGGACAACTTAAATCGTGAACGGTTGTTCTCAATAACATCATTTGTTTTTCTGAAACAGTTCTCACCTGCAGATAAATAAAAAGAAAAAGAATTCAATAGAAGAATTAAGTCAAGAATATGGTTACTAATTCAACAGAAATGTACGAATTAGTTTAGGTATATACCTTTATGTTGATGGTCCATGCTTGATGTTTAGTTACTCATGCCCTGCTTAGAATGTTAAGAACTTTTCAAGCTGCGGATACAAAGTTCTGCGAATTTCCGCAGTGAACTTAGCTTATGGGGTTTTCAATATACATCAGAAACTCAATACAAACTGAACCAGATGAAACAAAGACCATTAACTACAAAAAAGAATACTAACCCTCCACAGACGACTCTGTTGAGTTTGTTTCTGTTGAAATGACCTTACAAGTTCTTCTTGTTCTGTATTAAATACATTAATCAAAGATTAGTAATGAGTTTAGAGTGAAATTCCCATTGAACAAGCAAATTCAGGGGTTTTGAAGTCAAAATCTTCAGTATGAATTAGGTAAATAGAATCCTGAGACTCAGTGGTTCAGTTTCTGTTTCTTTTTTTCTTTTTTGGTTAAATAGAATCCTGAGACTCAGTGGTTCAGTTTCAGTGGTTAATTTCTTTTTTGTAGGATTTTACTTAACAAAACAGGACATCCACACCTTCTTTTTTTTTGGAAACCCATGGAAAAGAGAGAATCAATTAGTAAAAAAAAAAACCATGATGTGGCCTTCAAGGCAAACGTGTTTGTTGCACAAGATGCTTTGAAATCATACCCTTATTATGGGTTATGAAGATGCAAACATGGTCAAGAAGAGATGTAAAAACTCGAGCACATGATCTAAATGAAGATGTAAGAATCTCAAAAAATAAGTAAATTTAGTAGATGAATAATCAAATTACCGCATCAATCATTCCAGCAGAAGCACCATTTTATCGGACTTTACGCTCCATTTTCCAACCCTGAGGCAACCATTCAGGCAGATCTGCCCCTTCAATCATCCATAATTTCAAACTAATTCCCACAGGACCACTCCTCCGTGATAGACACATTTTAGTGTCTAGATTGCACCTTAGTTTCTATTAAG
>JAJJMC010017794.1:2133112-2148221 GCA_023531435.1 Papaver californicum
CGATCTTACTCAAATTATATCAATTTTTCATCAATTTCACTCGATTTCACTTAGATTTATTGAATTTGATACAATTTCGATCAGACTTGTTCATTTTTTTTATCGATCTAACAAATCTAACAATATCAAACTATGATTTCATCAATCTGACTAAATTTCACTCAATTTTTTATCGAACTGACTTGAATACACTCAATTTTGATCGATCTTACTCAAATTATATCAATTTTTCATCAATTTCACTCGATTTCACTTAGATTTATTGAATTTTATCCAATTTCGATCTACCTCACTTATTATCGGTTTCTACCATCTACCTCACTAAATTTTATTTTTTATCCCATCCACTTCACTTAGTTTTGTTTGTTATCCATCAATCTTGCTCGCCTCACTCAGATTCAATCGTATTTCATCGGTTTTTTCCAGTTATGCATCATTTTAACCGAATGTATTTGCAAAATATAAAAACGCACACGGATCACCACCTTATCCAACGGAGATGGAGAATTGCCTCCCAATTCAATGAAATCGTCTCAATTCAAAAGGACTGAATTTTCAATTTCTCCACTTTCCCCTGATCTCGCTACAATTCAACTTTGATTTACGCATATTTGGCTTCAATTTGACGCAATCGCCTCAATTCAAAAGAGTTGTTTTTTCTATTTTCTTCAATTTCACTACAGTTTTAACTCACATTTGCCCAATATGGATTTGCGTCTGTCTAATTTCTCCAATTTGACTTATTGTCTTCAATTTTAGTCGAATTCATCTAAATTACTTTATCTAACGGTGTTAAAGGGAATGGCCAAGTTTTGGCGCACTGCAAAATAAATCCAACGGTTGTAAAAAGGCATAAATCGGTGTTAAAGGGAATGGCCAAGTTTTGGCGCACTGCAAAATAAATCCAACGGTTGTAAAAAGGCATAAATCCACTTCAAACTAATACAAGCTATTATAAACTCAATCATTTCAAGAAAAAGTGAAACTATCATGTTGGAAGAGAGTGTAACAAAATCTTTATTATCAAACTACGAACCCTAATTCATCATTGAGTTTATCAAAGCGAATCCCTTCTTTATATGCAAATTTGTGAGCTTCAGAAGAAACATTGACAATTCTCCCTTCAATGTTACTTTGAGATGCAGTCCTTTTCATGGTCCCCAACAAAAGATCTGTCAAAAGAAAATGACCAGCAAGACAATTGAAATTAAAACTAAAACATCAGTAGGTACCCCTTCACATAAAATTAAGTTGGGGGAAAGGAGGAAGATAAGTCGGGCCGCCGAAATAATACAAAACTCAAGTACAAAGTAGACCAGTACCGTATCAATCTCTGTGAACAATCTTTCTTCGGTGAAATCATCTCTATATTTACAGCCAGAATTTAATCACCTTTTCGGGAAGTTCAACTTTCTCAAGAAGTTTATTAAGGTGCATCTACAGAGCTTAAGAAGTTTATTAAGGTGCATCTACAGAGTTTACATTACGCCATCCTCCTCATCAATAAAGTTCACCAATTCCTCACTACATTCAAGAACATAACCGTTTAACCTAGCACTGTGAGAGACAGAAAGTAATTTAGGCAATATGTTTGGAGATGGTACTTGGGCGTCGATTGGAGCTTTAGTAAATGCGTTTTTACACAACAAAATGTTTGGAACCAAACCGTGAAATCGGCTTATGAACATCATATCCGCTGTCTCATAATTCCTCTTCGACTCTTTTTCCTTAGATATTGTAAGGACAGCCACAACCAAGCATAAGATAATATAAATCAATTTAACATGAAAAGCCATTGAATCATTACGTATTACCTTTAGTTCCTTCTCTACTTTCTTGGTTTCTAGGAGCAGTCTTCATTTATGAAAGGAAGTTTGGCAGTTCCCTTCAATATCAGTCAACCATATAGTTATATAGACTTACTAGGATAGAAAATTGGATTGGTAATGACAGTTAAAGGGTCTAGTAGCAACCTGCCACAAGTATCGCTTCCCATCAGTGTCGACCTCGAAATCTGATCATGAAATGTTAAGACGTTAATTAAATTGTCAGAAGCATTCAATCAAAACCATAAAACCAGTGCCTTACCCTCTGGGTAGAAGTCGACCAGACTGGATTTTTCCGAAGTCATCAGACTCCAATATGGTCCAGGAAGTGCAGTTACACTATATAGAGGTAAACTTCAAGTTAGTTGTGAAAAATACTTTTTATTTATTAAATCAAAGTGCCTCACAGACAACCATACATTAGTGATTTACCTTCTCGGAGGGAGAACATCCATCAATTGATTGAAGGGTTTAAAAGGAGCACCCATCTGGAACTTAATGAAAGTGCTCCCAAGACCTTTGAAGTCAGAGGCGAATGGTCCATAATTGTAAGGATAATACCTGTTGGGTATCAAAAATTAATACTCACTCGACCGAAGAAAAACTCAACTAGCAAACTAACAACACTCTTCTAAAATTACGAGTAAGTCCCTACTTGCTAGAAGCATCTCATATCGATATATTTGGGTACATGCCTAAATATTTACAATCAGGAATTGAAATCTAAAGTTATAATCGTCTACCACAGTATCAATATGAGGTAAACTAATGCTTCAATTGATGGCTAAAAAGAGAGAGGAAAGAGAAGAAAAAAAATCACTTTAATTGATAAACCATTTGATTTAGTGATATATATCATATATCAGTGCAGCAGAAGGTTAAGCCTCCGTAAACACGAGTTTAGTCTTCAGATCTAAAACGTTTACAAAGATCAGTGTTTTTCTTTACTTGTTCTCAGTTTCACAAATGGACCTTAACTTTCCAATCAGAGGTCACATTTAAGAAATCAAGGTGACGATGATACATTAACTGAAAATAAACAAAGCAAAGGTTACCAACAAGAGCATTCCACCAAACTTGCAGCTGACACAAACATTACCACCACTTCCTACTGACGTCTTCTAGGGAGCACCCCTCTGTTGTACATCCTGCACCTTCTTCGGCGAGTTCTCTGCAAACCCTGGCTTTAAGGTTCCCTTTATCCTGATACAATGTAATTAAGCGGGGATGGAAGAATAAGATCATATCTATTACTGAACTTGGGATTTCAACTAGGCCACCTTGATCAATTCTAACTAGAAGATTATCATGGTCACGAAATGACACAATTCAATTGGCTAAGAAAGAAAAATAAGACGATACGCAAAATGCCTGAAGGCTACAAATTGTATTATACTAACACTAAAAATAGTTAAAAAGAAATGCAAACAAGCATACGACTTAAACTACAAATCAGTAAAGCAACACTTCCACTTCAAATAATCAAACACACCGCTACCTGGTCCCCGACAGTCAACAAAAGAATCAAATGTTGAAGCCTAGTTAACTTCCTTTCGATGAAAAACAAAGCAACATTCTAGATATTTTCATTGTGTCCTAGTTAAAACATCCTCATCATCACTATTTCTTCTGATACATAAACTAATCCAGGCCACTATGTTCTCTACTCGGAACTTCAGTGACGCAATAACAATGCCCGCTAGGGTACTCTAAGGATCCAATTTTGCAGAACAAAAATAGCAGGAAAACACACCATTAAAACATTCCAATTGGAGAAAATTGAACAAAGAGGATTATGTCTCATGCCTTAGCCATATAACAACACCACCAGCACCCAGCAATATCATCCACACCCATCATCAACAACCACCACCACCACTCAGGACCACTCACCACCCACCACCAGCATCACTCTCTCACCAATAGCAACACAGATCAGGGCCACCTCCTCCACCACCACCACCAATAACCAAAACCACCCACACCCACAACAACCACCAACAAAAACATGATAATTTGCAAAATAAACAAATTTAAGAATGATACGAAAGCAAAATCCTAAATTATTTTCATCAATTTTTGAAAAACCCATTTTCATATAACATAACTATAATCAAATCAAGATGAAGACAATCAGAATTACTTAACTCGTCAAAGAAGAGAAACCCACAAACTTTTTCGTCACCAGAATCAACTCTAACCCATCACCTTCATCAGCATCGTTGAGAATTTAGGTTAATTAGATATTCATCATCTTCGATTGCATCGATTGCATGAACTGATCGAGTTTAAATCATCCTCACCATCTTCAATTGCATGATTCCCATCGAATGTACACCCAATTCTTATTAATCGACTATAAATCATCATCGCCAGCTTCGATTTCAAGATCGGGTGCTGAAATTTGAGGTCTTAGATTTTGGTTCAGGGTGACTGTTAATGGGCGGAAGTATTTATGTTCGAGAAGATGAGAAGAGTAGTTAGGAGAGAGGGAAGTATTAAGATAATGATAGATGTCCAGGTCATAGGATTTCTTTTTGTTTTCTGAATTTAAGTTTTGGGTTTGATAAAGATGTTTTGGGTTTAATTTTTTTATTGTATAATACCAGTATCTCTTAGAGTGGTGGTTTAAACTTAGTTGCTGATAAAGGTTTGAGCAACCAATTTATTTTCTATTGCTACGAGTCTGTGCCTCAAAGTGAATAGCTACATGATCACTTTTTTAGATGCTATAAATTACTTGAAAAACGGATCTAGCAATTAAACATATTTGGTCGTGGCTCAAACTTAGTTGCTGAGAGAGGTTTGAGCAACCAATATTTTTTTTTGTTGCTACGAGTCGGTGCCTCAAAGTGAATAGCTACATGATCACTTTTTTAGATGCTACAAGTTACTTGTAAAACGGATCTAGCAATTTAACATATTTGGTTGTGGCTCAAACTTAGTTGTTGAGAGAGGTTTGAGCAACCAATTTATTTTGTTGTTGCTACGAGTCGGTGCCTCAAAGTGAATAGTTACATGATCAACTTTTAGCTGCTATAAGTTACTTGAAAAACAGATCTAGCAATTAAACATATTTGGTTGTGGCTCAAACTTAGTTGCTGAGAGAGGTTTGAGCAACCAATTTATTTTGTTGTTGCTACGAGTCGGTGCCTTAAAGTGAATAGCTACATGTTCATTATTTTAGTTGCTATAAATTACTTGAACAAAGGATCTAGCGATTAAGTGTATTTTTTTCGTTGCTAAATAATAGTGGACACATGTTTATTGCCGCCAAAAATGTTGGCAGTTGCAATTTTAGACGCTTAAACTATTTAAGCGACTAAATTTTCGAACTCTTGCTAAGATTTTAGACGCTCAAACCCGTTTTTCTTGTAGTGAACCAGATTGCACTTGCTGAAGCTGATCAAGAACACACAGCGTTCTTCACTCCCCGGGGGTTGTATTGCTATACCAGGATTCCGTTTGGATTACGAAACGCGGGAGCAACATATCAACGATTGGTTGATGCAATATTCAAACCTTGGTTCGGAAAAATACTAGAAGTTTATGTGGATGATATGTTGGTAAAAAACAAATTATCTATCAACCATCTACAAGACCTCACTGAAATTTTTGGTGCATTACGAAAATACAAGATGAAAGTTAATCCGGAAAAGTGTACTTTTGGTGTTACTTCGGGACGTTTTTTGGGTTACTTGGTTACAAAATATAGAATTGAAGTTGATCCAGCAAAGATTCAAGCAATAACAAATATTCCATCACCCAACAGCATTAAAAGTGTATAGAAATTAAATGGATGTTTGGCTGCTTTAAGCAGATTTATTGCCAGATCATCAGAACGGTGCAAACCCTTCTTTGATATACTCAAGAAGAAAAATAAATTTGAGTGGAACGATAGATGTGAACAAGCTTTCCAAAACATAAAAAAACATCTAGCTACATTGCCAGCATTACAGAAACCGGAACCTGAAGAAATATTAACTTTGTATACATCGGCAACGGAAGATGCAATCAGCACAGTGATGGTACGTACTAATGAGAAAATAGAAAAACCGATATATTATATCAGCAAAACCCTTAATTCGGCAGAAAGAAATTACACTAAAATCGAACAACTCATCTTATCATTGGTCTTCGCCACTCAAAAGTTACGTACTTATTTTCTCACACATTATGTTCGTGTCCCGAGCAAGGCACCGTTACAATCAGTATTAAAGAATACATGAAAAGTAGGGAGGATCGGCAAATGGAATGCCCAGCTAGAACAATTCAACATCATTTATGAGTTGTAAACCGTAAAAAAATCTCAAGTTTTAGCTGACTTCCTTGCGGATTTCCCGATTGAAGAAGAATATGAAATTCAAGGTCCGATAGGTGGAAAAAAAGAAGTTAACTTATTTAAAACTTTTTCATTAAATTTTTTATCACATTAATAATTTATTTTTTATCTATGATTAAAGGATTACCAGGATGCGAGGAAGAGGACCCACAAGATATTCTGAACTCAACAAACTCTCAAAGGTGGGAAGTCTTTGTTGATGGGTCCCGAAACAAAGAAGGAGCAGGAATTGGTATTGTGATTACTGCACTAATGGGAGGACAAATGACACATTCATTCCGTCTTGAGTTTGAAGAACATACAAACAACATAGTAGAATATGAAGCTGTGGTTCATGCTGTAAAACTCATCATCGAACTAGGAATCAGCAATGTTCGACTCACAAGTGACAGTTGGTAATTCGACAGGTCGAATTAAAATATCAAACACTTGATGAAGATTTAGTACAATATAAAAATCTTGTTCAAATTTTAGCAAATCAAATCCCAAACATTATTTTTCGGCATCTATCCCGAGACAAAAACCGACATGCCGATGCACTGGCATTCATTTCCTCCATGGTAAACGATCATAATATCACGAAAATAAAAGTCGGAAGAATATATGAACCATCTATTCAGATAAAAGCACTTCATAACATAGAAGGAGATGTGACAGAAGAAATTAATGATCCCGCAATACAAAATGCCCCATCTATGCCTCAACAAGTAGATGATCAACCAAGTGAACCAGATTGGAGGATTCCGATTCATCAATATCTACAAGATAACATATTGCCTTCCAATTCTAAAGAAGCAAGAAAAATTCAACTCAAATCAGATAATTACCAGCTTCGGGATGGAATTTTGTATCGAAAATCATTCATCGGGCCATTATCCCGATGCCTATCACAAAAGGAAGGAATACGGATACTCAAAGAAATACATTATGGAGATGCGGGAAACCACAGTGGAAGGCGTTCACTCGCATTAAAAGCTAAAACCCAAGGCTATTATTGGATATCCATGCTTAAGGACTCAGAAAATATGGTACGAAGGTGTGAAGAATGCCAACGATTCGCAAAGAAAATCAAAGCACCTGCCACAGAGCTTAATTCTGTACTCAGTCCATGGCCATTCGCGAAATGGGGGGTAGATATTGTTGGTCCGTTAGTTGAAGGGACCAAAAAGAGAAAATATTTAATAGTGGCTACCGATTATTTCACCAAGTGGGTAGAAGCTAAAGCATTAGCTCGTATCAGAGATTCCGATGTGTTCACATTTTTATTTAAAAATATCATCTGTAGATTTGGGATTCCAGCAGCCTTAGTTTCTGATAATGGAAAACAATTTCAAGGAAAGAACATTGATATGCTATTTGAAGCATATAACATACAGAAACACAAATCCACACAATTTTATCCCCAAAGTAATGGACAAGCTGAATCCACAAATAAAACAATTGCAATAAATCTGAAGAAGACATTGGATGGGTATTACAAACGTTGGTGTGAACAGTTGCATAATACATTATGGGCGTATCGCATCACAAGGAAAGAATCCACTGGAGAGTCACCATTCCTTCTTACATATGGGACAAAAGCAGTTATACCAACAGAAGTCATTCTACCAACAACTAGAACAGAAGCATGGGAGAAAAATCTAAATACGGATTTAATGTTACAAAAGTTGGATGATTTGGAAGAAAAAAGAGAAGTGACACTCCAGAAAATGGAGAATTATCAAAGAAGGTTGGCAGGGGATTATCACAAAAGGGTCAAGTCACGAAACTTTTTCCAAGGACAATATGCTTTACGACAAATCCCAGAATACCATCGGGACAAAAGTGCTGGAAAGTTCGCACCAACTTGGGACGGTCCGTATGTAATACAAGCATCAGCGGGACAGGGACCGTACTATCTCCGAAATATGCAAGGAGATATCTTACAACATCCATGGAATGCACAATACTTAAAGCTTTATTATCCATAATTAATAGCACAGCTATAGTGGCCAACACAGGTATTAAAATCTTTATTCAATACTTTATCTAACAATAAAATTCTTTGTGAGTTTATACTTAAAATAAGAATCAATTCCAGGAACATCTTATTCTGGAAAACGCTACGATTGGCGACATAATCAAAATTCAAATCCAGGAACACCTTATTCTGGAAAACGCTACGATTGGCGATATAATCAAGATTGAATTACTCCAGGAACATCATATTCTGGAAAGCGCTTACTAATAGCGATACAATCCTAATATCAAAGAGGTAAATGTCCTTATAGAATTTTAATAATTCAGAAATTCTAATAAAGAAGGAATACCTAATTTATGGTTATCATTTTCAGAGTACGTTCGGGGCCAACCATGTATCTTACCCCTGGCCCGGGTTTGTTTCGTATGTGTGGGATCTCGAATTACATGTTTTGAGGTATATATACTTCGATCCATTGTACTCATGAAACAATATGATTAACCTAAAGATTTCATAAATATCATATCTTATGCAGGGACAATATTCAGAGCACATTCAAGCGCAAAAGTGGAAAATCACAAAATGATGTTTTCAATTACAGAAAGTCAAACTTCAAAATAACAAAGGATCATGATGCAAGAAAAGAACATCAAAAGATGAAGCTATGAGCATTAGAGCAAAGAACAAGTACAACTAGGCTTCAGAGTTGGACCGTCGGGACGGTTGAGGAGGAACCATCGGGACGGTAGCACGACCATTCAAAACAGAAGGATCGGCTTGAGCACGATCCAAAGAAGAATTAAATGACATTGCAATTTTTGCCTTGGCATCTTGTCTTACCCAGATGATATAAGCATGCCTGTAATCAATTTCTGATTGAAGATCTTTAATTTTTTGCTGATCCATTTCTACTTTTTATTTTTCAGCATTTAATTCCTTTAATAGCTCATCAGATCTTGGTTGTACTTTTATAATTTCCTGTTCATGAGCTTCGCGTTTTGAAGTTTCAGCATTCAACTGAGATTGCAAATCCCGAAGCTTTATTACACTCAGAGCCACGTTCTTCTCTGAAGTCTTCAACACTTCAGTAATATTTGTTATCGTGTTATTTGCGATATTGAGTTCAGCTCCTGCTACTGTTGCTCGTCCATTGGCTTCGTTGACCTTCTTTTCTAGCACTGAAAACCAGAATGAATATCAGATAAACCATATAATACCTTCAATAAAACAAGCATGTAACTCAAGCATATACCTCTAGCTACATACTTAAACTCTGTTTTTTTAAGGGTTAAAGTTTTCAGAGCTTCTTGATATTTGGATTCAGCTCTATTACGTCTCCAAGTATTCAACTCAATACTATCGGACAACTGCGCTAATTTCCCTTTAACCAGTTCCATATCCATATTACTTCTCTTGCATGATTGTTTAACTGAGTCATCCTACGCTGGAACCTAAACATGGATTCCAAGTCTCCCACTGATCCCATAAATGAATTTCAAAATCTCAAAAAAAATAAAAATAATAATAAATATATATATATATATATATGTTTGTGTGGTACGAACCTATAGGTTCGTCCCCAAAATAAGTACGATCTAACCTATAGAGGTACGAACCCAAAATATGATACGAACTAAGAGGTAAGGAACGAACCTTGATTCTGATCTTGAAGCTTTTGATTTTGATCCTCAAAATTTTGAAGTTGTTGCTGTTGCTGTTGTTGTTGTTCTTGTTGTTGTTGAAATTGTTATTGAAGATAGTTGTTTTGCTGCTTGAGATTTTCAATTTCTTGCTGCAAATTTTCATTTCCGTGCTTCGCCTTCATTGCTTCATTCTTGAGCATCAGCTCCATCATTATGGCCCGAGCCTTATAAAACTTGTACGCTGCATATGTGCAATCGGTACCATATTTAAACTGATCAAGAGCTTGCTGCGAAAAAGAATATGATGGACCCTCTGCAACAGTCAAAACTTCATTTAAAGAAGAAGGAAGACTGAGTGGGTACGATTGATCGAAACACTCGCTTTCGAACCAAGCGTCCCGAGTATTCTCCAGTGGAATAACACCGAATGAAGTCCGCAGCCTAGCCATTGAAGAACTATCAGATTTCAATGGATCGTGATATGCGGAAGTATTCAGAAATCCTTTAGAAACAAACCACTGAAAGGCTTCGTCTTCTTCACCAGCTAGAGTGATTCCTTCATCCACTTCAGAGAAGGACTATTGAGTAGAAGGTTCAGCATCCGACATGTCAACATCGGCACTATCAGCACGAGCCGCAGATTGAACTAATGTCCCGATGGGTGCATTTGATTTATGAGTGACTCCAGGAGCATTTTCATCCACAAGGAGGCTCGGGACATTAGGGACATTTGTAGCTTAAGTACTAGGAGCTATGATTTCAACATTCGCTTCTTCAGAAATTTCATTTCTCTGTTCTTCCACAACAACATCAACAACAACATTTTCTTTTTCAGTATTTTCTTCAACGGTAACAGCTTCGTTCACTTCTTCCATATTTTCTTCAATAGCAATATCATCTGCTTCTTCTTGAGGTAATCCAGTAAAAACTGTTATTGTACCACTACTTGAAGCTATTGGCTCTATGTCAAAGTTAAAAGGAAGGGGAGAAAAGGAATCATAGAGGACGGTGGGAGCAGCGGTGGTAGGAACAGTTTCAGAAATGGATTGGGCTATTGAAGGCTGCTCCGAAGAAAGAATTGGTTCCCCCACGCTAACAGGAACAACATTGATGATAACGTGCTGTCCCGAAACTTCTGCTCGGGCCGAACCTTCAACGTCCTGTCCCGCAGCAGTGATAAGAGCGGAACTGCTGTTCCCCTCAACAAAGTAATCTCTAATTTCCCCTTCCTCTACTTCGGAAGGGTACAATGATTTTTTCAGTTTTTTCTTCTTCTTTTCAGGGAAAACCAATTTTTGTTTTCCCTTACCTTCAATAACTTCTTCCTCAACTCTTTGCCTACCTTCAACGATCTGAATACCAAGACTTGGGCGAGGAGGAAGAACATCGGAGTGAAGTTCAGAATCGGGTTCAACCTGAAACACAAACATTTGTCCCGTCAGAAAAAATCCAATGGTAGTTCGGGACAATATTGAAATAAAGAATAATACGAACCTAATAATCAAACTTGTAGTCCTCAAAATTTAACCGCCAAGGACAATAGCTTGGGTAACGATTACAAAGTTCTTGAATTTCATCTTTGGAGATGTTACCGAAATCCAAGGACCTTCAATTACAATTGGAGTGCGATACCATTTATAGTCATGATCCTGACGAATTCTTTCTTTTGTGGGAAAATCAAGTTTGGTATGGGGAATAAATTTGATTTTGGGATCGTCGACCTCATGTAATAAGGGAAATCCCGAAAGACACTTGCGAACAGGGCTAACGCTCCACTTCACGTAATTCCAGTTAGTAATGCAATCTCCATATGTAGTATGAAAATTTTCAACGGTATAACTGCTACGTTCTGTAAAATCTGGAACGTAGCAAGTAAGATTAGTCCGCCCTTCACTTCGGAGGCTACACTCATCAAGGATACGCCACCAATTTCCATTATATTGAGTAATGGATCGAGCAAGTCCATGAGGAGAATCACCACGAGTTGCAAGGACTTCATATTGAAAAGGATTTTCTTCTTCATATAATGGAAGACGAAGTCCGTCCTCTAAAGCACCAGCAGAAATTAGTAATCTATTAGGAGAATAGTTAAAGCTTTGCATCGCTCCTAAAGTTAGTACGTCAGTATTTTTGTCATAGAATGAGACTTTAAATCCATCAAGATCATGTCTTCTCTTAAGTCGCATGAGCCCGCTTATTTCTGGGGGCAGGATTAGCTGATGTAGAAGCCTCGGGAGCTGGATTACGAGCAGACCGAGACACATCATATCTAGAAGAAGAAACTCTTGAAGATCTTCCAGTTTCTTGGTGATCACCAGCAGCATTGGGATTTCTGGAAGACATAACGTTTTATCTGGAAAAAAAATTTCAAAGGATCAATGTCTGAAGGAATCATCATAGATCGTAAAGAAACAATCATAGAAATCAAAAAACAATTATCAGTTCAATCATATCTGTTAAAAGCTAATCATGGTTAAATATTAAAGTAAGATACTGAAGGTAAAAAATCCTCAACATACCTGGAAAAAGAAGATAAACAATTACTTGATCAAAGGTAAAATAAATGTGATTGATGCTAAAAGCTCCTGAACAGTTGGGAGAACGAAAGTATTTGAAAATTTCAAGGAAGATAAAGAGCAGCAACTTTAAGAGGTAAAAACAGAAGTGGAAAAGACTGTATCATATTTAAAGCGAAGAATAGAAACCGTCACAATTTGAAAAGGCATTAATCAAGGCAAATATTTGATTTCCTCGAAAAAAAAGGGTAACTGAAACAAACGTGATAATAGAAGTTACTGCTTGCGAAAAGTTCGCGTAACGTGTGAAAAGAAGTAATGGTAAAACAGAAGGTAATAATTGTTCTTCTACTTTTTTCAAAACCTTGGATCGAACGTTAAAAGTTTTTGAAAAAAGAAGAAGAAGGGGGCAAGTTGTTAGGAAATAAAAGGAGGACGACACGTGTAAGACGATTAACGAAGGAAACAGTGAAACTAAGAAGAATGAGAAGCACACAATCAAAGCCGTATCAAAGGATCGAAAATGACAGATGTGAAAGACTGAGTAAATCCCTGCATGATCGACACGTAAGATCGGGAAAGTAATATCACACTGATCGAAACAGATAACATTAAATGCTTATTGAACGGGAAAGTAGGAGTAATGATGAATAAGGAACAAAAAAGTAGGAGTAACGATGAATGAGGAACAGGAAAATAAGAGTAATAATGAACGTGGAGCGGGAAAGTAAGAGAATAATGACTTTTGTCACACGCTTGACACATATGATCGGGACAAAGCTGATTCTCAAGGAACGAAGAGTACGTGTTAATCATGCAAGGTAACGGACCAAAAAGCAAAGGGATGACCTGTCAATCGTACAATCATCCCGATCCAGAGATAATAAGGAGAACGAAAGAGGGTATCAGGACAAGAGGGACCCATTAGATAATCTATAAATAGAAGAGAGCATTCAACAGAGAGGGGGTCGGAAAATTGAGGTGAAGAAAAGGCTAAGGAAGAATAACCAGAGAAAAAAGGAAGAAGATCATTAGGTATGTATACATTGTGTAAGATAGGATTTATAAGTTCCACTATCATGATTCATTTTCTTGATTCAAAAAGATTATGGATTTGTGACTGTAATTTGATCAGATTTATGATCTGTAAATAAATGGATTATTAAAAAATTTCTCATTAATTGATTTAAAAGAGTATTCTATGCATCAAATTGTAAGTTAAAATCTTTCTGTTTACTGTTTTTTCATCAAATCATTGGTTGTTGATGTCAATGGGAATTTTGGCATAAACAGACGTGATGTAGATATGAACATCCACATACTACTGGATGTTATTCGATTTTTGATTTGATGTGCAGATTACTCTTTTTTGGAACACTTGATATTGATGAAGAAGAAAAATTGTTCTCAAAAAAGAACATAAATTTTAATAGTGCAATCAAAATTTTTACATCATCCTTCAAATATTATCGGATTCCTTAATATATTATACTCCCTCTGTTTCTAGAAAAGAGTTACTATCACTTTTTCATTTTAACCTAAAAATAGGCCAAATTAAAAAAGTGATAGTAACACTTTTCTAAAAACGAAAGAAATATATACTTTATACTTTGTTTATATCTTACAATACATAATCTTTATATTTCTTCACGTATTCATTCGTACATAATATAATATATAAAATTAAGAGCATTTGCTCCTTTTCCTTTAAAGAAAGTTTATATATATGTATCTATGAGTAAGACTGTTGGCCGGTTAACACTAAATTCAAATTTATTTATTTATTTTGAATAAAAACACTTATAATTGGTGTATACACTTGTAGTGGAGAAATTGTTTCTAGCCCAATATTTTATTTTTATAGTAAAAACCCGCCAATAAGATTTTTATATATAAATAATCATAATTAGTTATAATGATATTTAATTACAAAAATAACATTTCACATAAAATATAAATAATCCGATTTTATAAAAGAAATAACTATTAAAAATAATTCCTAAAATAACTCCTCCTTTTATCTTAAAAACAATTTCTAAAATAACTCCCCATATTAACTCGTTGACTAAACCAACTCATACTAATTTTTATTTTTCTCTAAATTAACTCCTTTAGCCTTCCTAAAATAACTAAGTCGTTTGACCTCCCTGAAATAACTCGCCTCTTAATTTGTCACGAGCACCCCAGATGCTCTGTACCGAAACATTACATGTATCTCTGTCCCACCTCCTAAAGACTGACACTGTATATTTTTTAATATCTTAATTTGATTATACTTCACCGTTAATGGATAATTATCTCAATAATTATTTAACACAAACAGAATACATAAAATAAAAAAAACCCGAGCTTTTTCTTCATCTTCTCAAACTTGCTCGTCTTCTTACACATTTTTTTTCTTCTTTTGTATTTTTTCACTGTTTGAATTCACAAAATGTAACTTAGTATAAACAAACCAAAACCCTCTTTAGAGTTTGGGATCTAGGTGAAGGAGATTGGAAGGCAGAAGTCAATAAATGAAATTAGGGCTTTACGGTATGCATTTTAAAGGAGATGGTTTCATCTCTAGAAAATTAATTAGGTTTAATGTATAATTCTGGTTCTCCAGTAACAAAACATGATGAATCAAGTTTACTAATAACAAAGAAACTTATCGCAAAGAACTTTTTTTTTCCGAGGAACGTACTGTCTTTTAATTTATAGGAAAGATTTCATGAATATTAATAGTTAATAGTTTTCCATGTAATTTGGATTTTGATTTGGGTTTCACAATTGTTTATGCCAAAAAATCCTTTCGACTAAACAACCAATCAAATTCTTGG
>JAJJMC010017794.1:2148231-2182525 GCA_023531435.1 Papaver californicum
TACAGAAATCCTTACATGATATTACTATATTTCATAGATTCATACCTAAAAATATTTTCTCTCTCTTTTTCTCCTCCGCTCCCTTTTTTTCCGTCCCTTCTTTGTTGTTTGATCTCTTCTATTTATAGATTTATTTTTCTGGGTCGCTCTTTATGCAACGTGTCATTTTTTACTGCCTGGTCATCGTTCTGGATCAATTCTTCTTTGGGTCGATCCATCTTGTTTCGATGTATTTGTCGTTCTTGTATTTTGTCTTTTACTTGGTGCGATCACATAGATGGCAGATTGCTCCTACTTACTTCTTGATTCGATGCTTTATATGTCCTATACGTGTTTCCTTATCTTCAAAGACTTGTATGATCTCGATCATTAAAATAATAGAGTAATTATTACAATTCACTTTCTCGATCATAAAATAATTATTACGTTTGGCTTTCTCGATCATAAAATAATTATTACATTTGGCTTTCTCGATCATAAAATAATATAATAATAATAACTTTTTACTTTCCCGATCAGCTATCATTTAATGCTGTTTGTTTTATTCGATGCTGTTCAGCTTTCTCGATCTTATGTGTCATTCATGCAATTCATCGCTCTGATGTCAGGAAACGTCTCGTGTCTTTTCGAAATTTGATATCTTTAATAGTGATCCTGTGTTTCTCACCTTTTTTAATCTGGTTGCTTCTTAACTTGATCTTCTTCCACGTGTCATGCTTCTTTAATTTACTAACAATTTGCCCCCTTCTTCTCTTTTTTACAAAATCATCCAACGGTCGATCCGAGATTTTGAAAAATAGAGAAGGACTTGTCGTTTTTAACTTTTCAGTTTCTTTTCTGCACGTTATCCGAGTTTTCCGCTGGCATTAACATGATTATGTCAGTTACACTTTTTCCAATGAAATCAAATCTTTTCCGATTATTTTGTTCTCCCATCTTGTGGCGGTTACTATTCTTCTTCTTTAAATATCCTGTAACTTTCTGCTATCTCTTTTTTCTTTTTTAGTTATTGCACTTTGTCTTCCTTAAACTTTTCAAATCTTCCCACTACTCAGGAGCTCTGTTCTCGTTAATTGGTTTCTTCTCTACTTCAATTTGACCATTGTTAACTTCTTTTCTTCATGTAAGTAATTTTATTTTTCTTGATTCAAAATTTTCTTTTCATGGCTGAGGGTTTATCGGTGTAGTAAAAAGATTGTGATTCTCAGGTTATGTATGAATGAAAAGGCCCCTTTTTACACTGTAATTATTGCTAGGTGATTTCTTCATATATTAATTTTTTCTTTCTTTTGTTTCTTTCTGCTCAGATCTTCAATATGTCTCCAAGAAAATCTGATGCAGCCAGCAATCAAGGTGAAAACAGGAGATCAAGTAGGTCTTCTTCATCTCGATATGCTGTTTCTCGTCGAGATTTATCTCTTGCTACTCCTTCTCCTGCTGTACCTCGTACCGTACGGGATTCTTCTCCCGATGTCCCTAATGTTGCCCCCAAGAGTAAGCGATCAATGTCATCTTATAGCTATCGATCTATGGATATTGAAGAATTTAAAAGAAGACATAATCTTCAAGGATTTAAGGTTTCTTTTGTTGATTGTGCTTCCGATATGATGACCTTCGATTTGATGAGAAAATTTCAATATAGTCATCATAGATTATTAATTTCTGTTGGTGCCTTGGAAGCTGGTCTTCATCTCCCTCTGTATGAAAAGAACAACCCTTTCCAGTTTAGAGTTCTTGCTACTCGCAGCAGGGCTCCACATACTCAACTTCGATCTATCACACAGTATAATGGCAATTGGTGGCGAATTCTCGATGAATGCACCCTTCGCAGTGAGTGTCGCACCCGTCTTACCTGTTATGTTCCCGATATTTCAGAACGTGTTCATTATACGCCTGAGAATTTCCAGAATACTTATGGTGATGGTATTACTGTTAAAAATTATGTTAAATGGAGTGTGAGTCCTGTTCGCAAATGCTCCCAAGGGTTTCCTCTACTTCGAGAAGTTGATGACCCCAGAATCAAGGTAGCTCCATATACCAATGCTGACTTTCCTTCGAACGAGAGAATTCGTCGAGAACATGATTATAAATGGTATCGCACCCCTATTCTGATTGAGGGACCTTGGGTATACGGTGACATTCCTATTAGTGAAATTCAGCATCTTCGCAATTGTTTCCCGAACTATTGCCCCTGGAAATTGAACTTTGATGATTATAAATTTGACTTCAAGGTTCGAAATTCTTAATTGATATCATTCTTTTTAGATATAGTGTATCGATCTTTAATGTCTTCTTTAAATGTTTTTACTTTTTTTTTTTTTTTAATTCCAAGTCGATCCTTCTTTGGACATCGGAATCCCCCTTCCTCCACCTGATCGCGGTATAAAAATCATCGAGAATAGACAGATCGTCGAGAATGAACAAACGATCGAACCCGCAGTTGAGGGTAAAGGAAAAAGAAAATTAATTCTCACAGCAGAGAAGAAGCAGAAAAAGCTCAGAACTCTTGAACTCTCAACTGAGGTTGTAGGAGAGACGGCTTCAAGTTTGAATAAGGGAGAAGGAAGCTCGATTATTGCTCTTCCATTGGATCAGTCTGATCCTATCGATGTTATTCCGGTTTCCTCGATGCCAGCAGAAATTGTGGTTTCGGAACGATCCGATCCTACTGTTGCACCTTCTTCTGGTATTTCATCCAATTTTTATAACATCGTTTCTCCACTACCTTTTGATTTCGTGCTTGATTCCCCTGTACCTGATAACGGTGCATTGGAAACTTTTTCTGGTCTTCCTCAAGAAGAGGGAGATGATATTGTTATTGATGAAGATATTGTTGATGTAGTGAATGAAGTAACTCATGTTGAAAAAGAAATTTCGTCGGAAAAAGATAATGCTGAAATGAACCCGATTGATGATGTGGAAAATATGATTGTTGGAGCCAACATCCCTGTTGTTGAAGAAATGAATGTTATTGATCATACTGAAAAAGAAACCTCTCCTCCTTCTAATATGATCGTTCCTGATGTTTCGATCCCTTCTGAAGTCGAAGGGACTACTGGAGTAATTCTAGAATCGATCGCACCTTCCGATGATTTGGTTCGATCTACTTCTGTTGCTGTTGAGGTCGATACTACAATTCCAAGTGTCGACCCTTCTACTCTGAAGTCTGTTTCCGATCAAATCTCTCGTGAAGGTTTTAATTTACTTGGTGATGAAGAAGAAGCCTACAAATGGTTTCTTTCTCAGGGACTTTGGAATGTTTCAGCAGATCCTGAGAGTATCAAATCTGATTCTGGCTTCATGTCTCGATTCCGGAATTCACTTAGTGCGATTCCTTTGGATGAAACTCTGGATGCATGGTCTAAGAGTGATATTCTCGATCAAATATCTCCTGTGAAGCCTCCTCCTACCTTTAATGAAATTTTGAATGTTTCCGATAGTTCGTTATATTCACTTCCACAACAAGCTTTAGCCCAACTTCAATATGGTAATGATTGTCTATTTAGCGGTTATAAATTTTATAAGGCTCGAGCTACCATGATGGGATTAATATTTAAGAAAGAATCAGTGGATATGAAGGAAAATAATGCTTCCTTACAACAAGCGAATGATGAATTGCAACAGCAAAATAATTTTCTTCAACAACGACTTCAACAACTTCATCATCAGCATAATGATCAATATCAACAACAACAGGAACGTCTCCAAACTATTGAAGGTCATAATCAAGATCTTCAGAATCAAAATCAAGGTTTATTTTTCATTCCTTTTCAATTACTATTTTATTTACTTGATTTATATGAAATATTTAAATTTTATACTAGGTTCAGTGGAAAATATGGAGACCCTATTTAGGTTCGATCGTAGAATGGTACAATTGAATAATCATGCAAGGGAAATCTTCAAAGAGATGAATGTGGTTAGAGAAAAACTGACTCAATTGAACGATAGTTTTGATTTAACCATTTGGAGGCGTAATAAAGCAGAATCAAAATATCGAGAAGTTGTAAAATTGCTAACTCAAAAAGAATTAGAGTTTAAATCTGTTGTCAGAGGTACATTTTTGGTTTACCTAATTTTATAGTTCTTGATATCATAAAATTTGTCTAATATTTTCCTGTATTTTCAGATTTGGAGAAAAAATTTAATGAAGCTAAGGATCGAGCAATACAAGTAGAAACTGAGCTTAATACAGCGAAAGATTCAGTGAAAAACATTACTCAAGAGTTAAAGACTTCTGAATATAATGTGACTCTTAGCGCCTCAAAAATTGAGAGTTTACATGCTCGACTATCTACTGAACTTTCCAAAATTACTGCTCGTGAACAAGAGATTGATTCATTAGCTGCACAATTAAGTGAAGAGAAAAATCAAAAATCGTGTCTTAGTGCTCAAATAGAAGCAAATCAGCAAAAGATCGAAGAGCTTCACAAAGAAATCAACTTTGGGCGTGATTTCGTTCAATGGGTCAGGCAGGATGCTAAAGCGAAAATTGCACTGTCCTTCAATACTGCTTTAGATCGTGCACAATCCGATCCTTCAGTGCTTAGTAAGCGCACTTCTGTGCCTGCAGTTCCTCCTCCACCATCTCGATCCGGTCTTCCCGATATCTGATTATGTCCTTTGTAATTTCATTTACTGTTGACTCCACTATCTTGTACTTTGTTTATCTTTCATTGATTTTCTTTTGCATCCTTTTGATATGTCTTTAATGTTATTTCCTGCACAAGAAAATGTGATTAAGTAATTCTTTTGGCTATCATATGATTTTCTAAGTACCATGAATTGAAGTACTTTTTACCTCAAATCATGTTGTTCGAGATCCCACACATACGAAACAAACCCGGGCCAGGGGTAAGATACAGGGTTGGTCCCGAACTGTACTCTGAAAATTGATAAACCAATAATTAGGAACCCCTTCTTGATAAGAATTTCATTGTTAATAAAATTCTCTAAGGATGATGTTCACCTTTTGTATATGATTATGTCGTCAATCGCAACGATATCCAGAATATGATGTTCCTGGAATAATTTTGAGCGCTCAAAGTATATGAAATTCCGGGATTAATGGAATTTTGATTATATTAATAATCATGACAATCTCCAAGATATGATGTTCTTGGAGTGATTATAAAAGAAATTAATGAATTAATTGTCTATGTACCTGCTTTTTGTGGTAACATTGCATTGTTATTCACAGATAGTAAAGCTTTAAATATTGTGCATTCTACGGATGCTTTAAAATTTCTCCTTGCAAATTCTGAAGATAGTACGACCCTTGTCCTGCCGACGCTTGAATCACGTATGGTCCATCCCATGTTGGTGCGAATTTTCCTGCTCTTTTGTCCCTTTGGTGTTCTGTTATTTGCCGGAGGACATATTGACCTTGGACAAAATTTCAGGATTTTACACGCTTATGGTATTCTCGAGCTAATTCCCTTTGATAATTCTCCATCTTTTGGAGTGCCACTTCTCTTTTTTCTTCCAAGTCATCCAATTTTTGTAACATGAGATCTGAATTTAGGCTTTTCTCCCATGCTTCTGTTCTGGTCGTAGGCAAAATAACCTCTGTTGGTATTACTGCTTCTGTTCCATAAGTAAGAAGATATGGTGATTCTCCAGTTGAAGCTTTTCTCGTGGTTCTATATGCCCATAATGTATTATGTAATTGTTCGCACCACTTATTATAATATCCATCCAATGTTTTCTTCAGATTTGTTGCGATTGTTTTATTTGTGGATTCTGCTTGCCCATTACTTTGTGGGTAAAAAGGTGTAGACTTATGTTTCTGAATATTATATGTTTCAAATAGCATATCGATATTCTTCCCCTGGAATTGTTTTCCATTATCAGAGACTATCGCTGCTGGAATCCCAAACCTACAAATGATATTCTCAAATAGAAATATAAAAACATCAGTGTCTCTGATTCGCGCTAGTGCTTTTGCTTCTACCCACTTGGTGAAATAATCAGTGGCCACAATTAAGTATTTTCTTTTCTTTGTGCCTTCAGCTAATGGTCCGACTATATCAACTCCCCATTTCGCAAATGGCCATGGACTAAGTATTGAATTTAATTCCGTAGCTGGTGCTTTGATTTTCTTACCAAATCGTTGACATTCTTCGCACCTTCGAACCATTTCTTCCGAATCTTTCAACATGGAAATCCAATAATAACCCTGCATTTTGGCTTTTAATGCTAGCGATCGTCTTCCAATATGGTTTCCTGCATCTCCATAATGTATTTCTTTGAGAATTCGTAATCCTTCTTTTTGTGATAAACATCGAAATAATGGTCCAAGAAAAGAATGTCGATAAAGAATTCCATCTCTAAGTTGGTAACTGTTTGACTTAAGTTGAATTTTCCTTGCTTCTTTAGAATCTGTTGGTAACATTTTATTTTGTAAATATTGATGTATCGGGGCTCTCCAATCGGGCTCACTTGGTTGATCATTTTCTTGTTGCGATGTAGATGTGGCACTTTGTATGGTTGAGTCATCGATACCATCTTCCTCTATGTTATTTAACACTTGTGCTCTTATGGATGGCTCGTATATTCTCCCAATTTTTAGCGCTTTAGTATTTGGGTCATTTATCATGGACGAGATATACGCCAGTGCATCTGCATGTCGATTCTTTTCACGAGACAAATGTCGAAAAATAATATTTGGAATACAAACTGTTAAACTTTGTACAAGATTTTTGTATCGTTCCAAGTCCTCATCGACCGTTTGATATTTTAACTCGATCTGTCTAATCACCAGCTGCGAGTCACTTGTGAGTCTTACATCACTTATTCCTAGTTCAATAATGAGTTTGAGAGCATGAACTACTGCTTCATATTCTACTATGTTATTTGTATGCTCTTCGAACTCAAGTCGAAATGAGTGTACCATACGTTCTCCCTTTGGTGCTGTAATCACGATACCTATTCCTGCCCCTTCTTTATTTCGCGACCCATCAACAAAAACCTCCCATCGTTGTGAACTATTTGAATCTAGGATATCTACTGGTTCTTCTTCTTCACACCCCGGAAGTCCTTGAATTTCATACTCTTCCTCGATTGGAAAATCTGCCAAAAAATCAGCTAGAACTTGGGATTTCTGCGCAGTTTGTATCTCATAAACAATGTTGTATTGTTCTAGCTGAGCGTTCCATTTTGCTATTCTTCCTACCTTCCCTGTATTCTTTAAAACTGATTCCAATGGAGCTTTGGTTAATATACGAACATAATGAGTGAGAAAATAAGTGCGTAACTTCTGAGTAGCAAATACCACTGACAAAATTAATTGTTCAATCTTAGTATAATTTCTTTCTGCTGAATTCAAAGTCTTGGTGATGTAGTATACAGGTTTCTCGATTTTCTCATTCGTTCGCACCATTACTCCACTGATTGCATTTTCTGTTGCTGCTATGTACAAAGTTAACATTTCTTCTGGTTCTGGTTTTTGTAATGCTGGCAATGTGGCAAGATGTAATTTTATACTTTGAAATGCTTGCTCACAACGATCGTTCCATTCAAACTTATTTTTCTTCTTAAGTACATCAAAAAAGGGTTTACATCGTTCTGATGATCTTGCAATAAATCTACTTAGTGCAGCCAAACACCCATTTAACTTCTGTACACTCTTTATACTGTTTGGTGATGGCATATCCGTTATTGCTCGTATTTTTGCTGGATCAACTTGAATTCCATCTTTTGTAACCAGATATCCTAAAAATCGCCCTGATGTAACACCAAAAATACACTTTTCTGGATTTATTTTCATCTTATACTTTCGTAGTGCACCAAAAATCTCAGCCAGGTTCCGCAAATGATCACCAGATAACTTGCTTTTTACTAACATGTCATCCACATAAACTTCCAAAGTTTTTCCGATCCATGGTTTGAATATTGCATCCACTAGGCGTTGATATGTCGCTCCTGCATTCCGTAGTCCAAATGGCATTCTAGTGTGACAATACAATCCTCGCGGAGTAAAGAACGATGTCTGATCTGCTTCTGCTAATGCTATCTGGTTGTACCTAGATTGTCCGTCCATAAATGATAACATCTCATGTCCCTCAACAGCATCTACTAACTGGTCAATGTTTGGGAGTGGATAACTATCTTTTGGACATGCCTTATTTAGATTGGTGAAATCTATACAAATTCTTACTCCACCATTCTTCTTCGGGACAATTACCATATTAGAAATCCATGTAGGGTATCGTACCTCTCGAATGAACCCTGCATCTAAAAGTTTTGTTAATTCTTTTTCCACTGGTTCATGATATCCGGTGCGACTTTTCGTATCCGTTGGCGAAAAGGAATTGCATCAGGATGTATTTTTAATTCATGCTGGACGATGCCGGGATCGATCCCCGGCATGTCTTCTATTCTCCAAGCGAACACATCTGTATATTCACAGAGCAATTTGACTATCTGTTGTTCCACATCTGATTTTATTAATGTCCCAATTCGCACTTGCTTGGGGCATTCTGCGGTGCCAATGTTTATGATTTTTGTTTGCTCTACTGGGGTGAAAACTGGTTTTGGAATCCCAATTGGAGTTGGGGTTCCCTTTAATTGCTACATCGCCCCTTTTTGCGGCTGGTTTTCCAAATTTTCTTGATTTTTGCTGTTCTCTCCTTTTTCACTTTCTATTTTATTTTTTGCATTTTTTTCTAGGTATTGATTTATTTCTTCTTCCTTTGCTTTAATTTTTGACTCTTTTTTCTTTTTACATTGTAAATGCTCCCGTTCTTCATTTATTCTTGTCTCTGCCATTATACAAAGTTTAGCATCTTCTTGATCACCCTTTATCTCCATCTCTCCTCGTGGTGTTAGAAATCATAGATACTGATGATAAGTTGATACTACACCCTTTAATTGATGAACCCATCGTCTTCCAATTATAGCATTGTACGGGGATGGTGCATCCACAACACTAAATCTTGTCAGGATGTTGATCGGTCCGGCTGAAACTTCAAGATCAATTTCTCCCTTTGGCTTGGACGATATTCCATTAAATCCATAAATGACAAATCGTGAAGTGATGAGTTGATCTTCTTTGAAACCCATTTTACAAAATGTATTGTAGAACATCACATTTAATGAACTGCCCCCATCCAAGAGTATTTTCTTGACATTCCAACCAGATATCAATAACGTCAACACAAGAGGGTCATTATGCATTTCAATTTCTTGATTTACTTCTTGTGCAGAAAATGTTAATGGATGTGCCATCCAATCCTCCCATAATTCTACTTGCCTTCCTTGAACTCTAAAGGCCTCGTGGTTCCGAATTCTCTTGCACAATTTCTTGTTGATTGCTACATTCAAATCCGTATCACACTTTTCCACACATGAAATCATATTAATTGTCTGTTTGTTATATGGAATATGTATTGCTTTGCCTTCATCATATTTCTCTGATGGTTCAATTTTTTGAACAAATTCCTTCAATTCTCCAGCATCGACCATTCTTTGTACCAATGCTATAAAATTTCTACAGTTGTTTGTTGTATGCCCTTTGTAGTTATGGTACTCACAATAGTCTTTGGAATGTTGTGTATGTTCCGGTTGATTTCCCTTTGTTATTGGCCATTGAAAACCTGGTCGATTCTTCAAAATGTTGAATAACCTGAAATATGAAATATTAAGCTTGGTAAAAGTTCTTTCTCGAAATTGTTGAGCAAAATTTTTTCCATTCCCTTGTCGAGGATGTTTTAATCCTTTTGATTCAACTTTTGGAAGACATTTCCTTTTCTGTTCTGGTAATTCTTCAACTGAATTTGTTCTCCTTGTATTTCCTTGATTTTCAGAATTAATTCTCGATCCTTGATCCTGTATATCTTGGAGTCTTGCACATGTTTCTATTATTTCTCTCAATTTTCCTTCAGTTTTTGGATTATTTCGATGGATTTCAACAAAGAGCTGACTCTTCCGATCTACAATCCCCCATTTATAATGGTTTATAGCTGTCATTGGGTCTAAATCACCTATTGCTTGACATATTGAATGCCATCTAGTTGTATATGATCGGATCGATTCTTCTGGCCATGACATTAAAGAATAAAGTTTGTCCTCCCCTGAATCAATTGGTCTGTTCTACATGTATGCCTCTAAAAATTTTCTGACCAATTGTGCATAATTATTGATAGAATTTTCCGGTAATCTGTCGTACCACAATAATGCTGTCCCTGTTAAACTTGACGGAAAACATCTGCACATGATCGCTTCATGATCTTCCCATCGCGACATTACTCGGTTATAATACTTTAAGTGCGATGTTGGATCCTTGGTTCCATCGTAACATTCGAACACTGGAATATTATATTCTCTTGGTAACGATACGCGCGTTAAATGTTGCGCTAACGGTGTTCGCTTTGCTTCTTTCAATACCTCTTCTATCCTTCCCCCCTCTTTATTTTTTAATCCCTTAATTTCCTCCTTCATTTGTTCCATCGCTTCCAAACATGTTTCCCATTGGGTTCGTTGAAAGTCATTTTCCTGTTGTCTTCTTACCCGAGATGTTGATCCTGCTAACACTATTCTTTGATCTGGATTCCGCTGTTCATTTCTTGATATTTGTCTACTCGACGTTGGCTCCTGATTTCGTACTCTAGTCACAGTTGGTCTTTGTTCTCGCTGAATTACATCTTTTAAAACTTGATTTTCGGTTGCTAGTAACTCAATTCGATGGTTGCTTGCTCTTTGTTCCTTTCTTATTTCCTTTATTTCTTCTAATAGGTCCTGTATTTGTCGTGTCTTTCTTCGAGAACTCTCATGATCTGAAGAGAAATTCTGAACCACAGTATTTGACATTAATTCTTGACTTGGGGTATGATTTCCCTCAATGCTTTGTTGTTGTCCTGAATCACTCCCTTCTTCTTGTCTATTTTCCAAGCCTTCATTACTATTTTGGTTCCCAGAATTCGCATCTTGAGACATATTTTCTAGAATTTGCTGTTTCTTCACTATCTTTTGCCTTCTCGATCGTTTTCCTTCCTCGATATCTAAAAATATTTTCTTAGACAATTAGTCAAATGAACTCTTATCTATTAAATCATAAGAGATTCTAATTATTATTTTAACTGTAAACTTTCCCTATCACAAGTCCAGCTTTTCCTTCTTCATAAAATCTTTGTTTCATATTTTTATCTATTTTATTCCTCACAAGTTATTTTTCATGTTAATAAAATATACTTATGTAAATAAGCTTTACCCTTACTTTTCACATCTTGCAAAATTAAATTTTCCCATCTTTTCTTACCAAAAATTTTTCTTTCCTGGATGATTTAGTTTTTTCATTAAATCTCTTTTTCATTTATCAGGTAGGATAAATCCTTTTTTCACTCCCTGTTTCTAGCGCCAAATTGTTTATGATCCTTTCAACTAAACAACCAATCAAATTCTTGGATACAATTTACATAACTAAGATCGAGTAACAAAGAAAAATCCTTTTATCCATTTCATAAAATCATTTATGAACAATACCATTCATCACCCAGGTTTTGCAATTTTTGGGTTTATAATCCTTACACTTTTCAATTTAAATACAGAAATCCTTACATGATATTACTATATTTCATAGATTCATACCTAAAAATATTTTCTCTCTCTTTTTCTCCTCCGCTCCTTTTTTTTCCGTCCCTTCTTTGTTGTTTGATCTCTTCTATTTATAGATCTATTTTTCTGGGTCGCTCTTTATGCAACGTGTCATTTTTTACTGCCTGGTCATCGTTCTGGATCAATTCTTCTTTGGGTCGATCCATCTTGTTTCGATGTATCTGTCGTTCTTGTATTTTGTCTTTTACTTGGTGTGATCACATAGATGACAGATTGCTCCTACTTACTTCTTGATTCGATGCTTTATATGTCCGACACGTGTTTCCTTATCTTCAAAGACTTGTATGATCTCGATCATTAAAATAATAGAGTAATTATTACAATTCACTTTCTCGATCATAAAATAATTATTACATTTGGCTTTCTCGATCATAAAATAATTATTACATTTGGCTTTCTCGATCATAAAATAATATAATAATAATAACTTTTTACTTTCCCGATCAGCTATCATTTAATGCTGTTTGTTTTATTCGATGCTGTTCAGCTTTCTCGATCTTATGTGTCATTCATGCAATTCATCGCTCTGATGTCAGGAAACGTCTCGTGTCTTTTCGAAATTTGATATCTTTAATAGTAATCCTGTGTTTCTCACCTTTTTTAATCTGGTTGCTTCTTAACTTGATCTTCTTCCACGTGTCATGCTTCTTTAATTTACTAACAACAATAACTCTAAAGATCCTAACAATCATGGTATTTTTTTCTTCATTATATTGGATGGAAATGCATAATCGGGTTTCATAAATTATATACAGAATATAAACTTAATTCATCCATGGGAAATTGAGGTTCACAATCAATCATCAGTATTTCTCATTGTTTACGTTATTTAATTTGAAAATAAATAGTAACATAAATTCAGTAAATATATTTAAAAGTTAAACGTTGTCATATTACTGTTCGGTTAATGACTTGTGTCACTTTTTAAGAGGCTGGGACAGAGGTACAGGGTAATGGGAACAGAGGATCCGGAGCCTGTCACGAGACTCATCTCTTTATTTATCACGACGACTAAGTACCACCAAGAGAGACTTAAGGAAAATTTTAGTTTTCATGATGAAAATTCTAATTTTACATGTACTTAGTGTTATGCAAGGTAGGTGAAGTTTTCACATTAGGTATAAGTGAAATTCTGATCTTTCATCTTAGAAATAAATGATAATTTGATATTTCATCTAGGCAACAGGTGATAATTGGAATATTGACCTGAGTTAAAAGGTAAAATTTATGGTGAAAAATAAAATTTTCACTTGCAACTAGAATTTTATTAAAAATATTTATATCTTGGAACCTTACGAAATAATTTTTTTTTGGTGAAAATAGAATTTTCACATAAAACAAGGATGGAAAACAAGAATTGCAAGCACAACAACAATAAAAATTTCTGCGTAATGCACTATACATTAAGACCCATCAACAAATTATGATCACAACACTCAAATAACTAAAAGCTTAGAGTCCAACTAACTACTATTAGTAGTTGTAGGAAAAAGAACAGGGTATGAAAAGTAGTATACACTAGCATTATATTCATACTTAATTGTGGATACACGAATCCTCAAAATGAAAGTAGTTAGAACTAGGATTCGATAATATTGTGTAGGAGTAAAAGATATAAAATATCATTAATGATGTTACTAGTTGTCTACTATCGTCCTCTTTTCTTCAATTCATAGCAAAGAGTCAAACGGTAATCGGCTAAGCAAATCTCCCCGTTTGGAAGTGGGTTTATAGATTTTATCGTTCTCCCCTGAAGTTTATAGAAGGAGTTTTTCCCCAAAGCACTAAACACCTTTTCATAATTTAGCATTGTAAAACACCGATCGACATAAACTCAACTCAAACATTTTTTGAGCAGCTTGAGTGTTGTACTCTAAATGATCCACATACGACATAGGAAATCGGTCGTGGGCGATGACCACTATGTCGAGCGACATAGTTTTTATCGCCAATAACCAACTTTTGATCGCTAGTGACCAACATTAAGTCGCTCGACTTAGTGGTCATCGTCCAGAACATTTCCATAGTGGCGCACCCTGTTTGTCCAGCCACCTGACTAGACAAACAAAATCATTTAAGAGGGTGCATATAATCTGGCCTAACAGACACTTAAGATGTGCATATTGTGTAGTCGTGCGAGTGATTGAAATATGATCCGGCGAAAAAAACCCTTCATTTGAGTTTTTAAACAAAAAAGAAAAAGAAAGATAGATAGGTCTTTTACCACTGATTTTTACTGGTACGAGGTTCCTGAATCTTTGACTCCTACATATTTACTATGAAAACTTCACTCCTACATGTTTGTGTAGTGCAAATTTGGTTTTTAACTCGTTTTTCAACGATAAATTGAATTTTCACCGTTAATAAAACTAGAATTTTTACTAATTTTGTATGACCTAATACGGCTGAAAGTTGTAATTTTTACAGATCTCGCCTATGGAAGAAACTTGGAATTTTTTTAAATCTTCTACCGCGATAAGTTATGGTTATTTTTTTTTAAATCTTCTACGATGGTAATTAGAATTTTTTAGGAATCCGATTAGGAGTTTTTTACATATTCAAAAGAAAAGAAAAATACATCAAATGATTAATTTACCTTTTTCTCTAACAACTGTAAAAAAAATCATTCAATTGGTACATTCGATCTGGAAAAGAAACAACAACCACTTAATCCGTCAAAGGTCCATGGAAGCATTGGCTCGTGTTATGCGGTGAAATAAGCGACCCCCATTTTTCAAGATAGGTTTAAAGATGCGTCTTTATGCTCTTGTGCTTGTGGAGATGTAACGGTTGCTGAAGATCGAGTGATGGGAGAATGAATGGCAAATAGTGAGTAGTGGGTTACAAATTAGGCATAGGGATAGGAAAATTTTTTGCTCGCGCGCGTTCAAGCATTTGTTGATTAAGTTACCGTTCAAGTAGCATGAGCACTTCTTAGTTGACGAAATGTTGCCTTTAAGTTCTTCACTATATCTTTGCCTGTCAAACAGAACTCTATATCCATCTGCACCACAAGAGTGTCCGTTTATAGTTAGTAATATGTACGTATAATAAATTAACAGAAATCTTTAAGGACTTCGATTTTTCTTGATTAATACTCAAAATAAATAGATAAGTTAATCTTTTTACCTGAGAGATAATTGTAATGTAAAGAGTAGAACTCCCAGAAGGCATAAGACTAGAGTGAAGAACGGTTAGATGTAATTTCTCAATCTGATTAATTACTTTACCTAAAACTCCTTGGTGTTTTCTGCAATGGATTCGAAGAGTGAGACTCTCTTGAAGTAGTTAACCGCACCTTAACTTCATCAGTCCAATACATGAAGAACACGGTTGTTTTTTTAATTACCAGAGCACTCGGTTATAAGTTTCAAAAGTGTTTGTATTTGCAAAATGCCACTTCCCCTTCAGCGTTGCTGTTTGCTGTTGCTGTCACTGCCTCTTTCTACTATTCTTTCTATTATAGTTGTTTCTGTGTCTATATCGACCATTTGTAGTTCTCAGGCGATAGACTCGTATCGCATAGATTATCTGTATTTATGAAGTTGGAAAGTCTTAAACAATTTTATCCTCGCAAACTGGTTATCGAAGGTAGTTAAGCCCATGGGCTTCTAAGAGATTTGTCCATTTATTGAATTAATCTTCAAATGTTTGAAGATTAGTTAACCTTTTAAGCACAAAATACCTGATCCATCAGTAGAATCCAAAAACGCGTATGGGTTTAAAGGTGTTTTTCTTAGACAACATTCAACCTCATAAAATCTTATCAATTGAGCATAAACATATTAATTAGCTTCACACATTACATTTTAAAAATATTTTCCTTCCAAGATATGGATTAGTTGATTTTTATTGCGCTAACAATTGTATTTGAGGTTTTAACAGGTTCAAGTAATTTTACAAGGAAATAATAGCGCCTTTAGGTAAAGGTACTACTTTCTTTCCAAAAGGTTTAGGTGAATTTATCATTTAGGTTTAACTAATATGTAGAGTTACATCCCAACTTATTTATAAAACCCCATTGTTTGATTACTGAACCAAAGTAAGAATTACAATAGTAACACATGATGTACCCAGTTACAACCAATAATAACATTGTGTTATTATTGGATGAATCTAGATATATCATATGTTATTACATGATGAAACCAGTTACATCTTGAATCTGAATGCAAATTCATTTTTATATGATTGTATGTTAGTGAAGATTTTGTTGCTAGTTGGACAAAGAGGATAGGAGATTAGTTTTTTTTTTTTTTGTTTGAAAAGGTATGAAAAATGGTTATTCCTTCAAAGAAGAAGAAATGCTAAGGAATGAGATAAGCAGAAAATGATTAGATATGATGCATGAATTCCTCAATGACGAAAGAAATTGTATGAAGAAGAACGACAACTAAACATTATTGTTTCATTAGATTGTTTAGCATTATGTAGCTACAAAAGCTATTAATGTAGTTTATTTAAGTTCTATTTGTAAAACTTTATCTTTGCATAGATTTATGAAGTTAAAATTGTGAATCTGGATTCGTCTATGTATATATATCTTACGGATTCGTCTATGTATATATATCTTACTTGCAGATTAGTTGATATGAAAACTTTACTTGAAATTTTTCTATGTTGTCTTGACTTGACTTCGGTATAATCTGGTAGAACCGGGCGTACAAAAGAAGATTTCTTCTCTATTTGCTGATAATTTCATAGTCTTGTTAGAATATATACAGAATGAATTCAAATACATCCCAACAAAAATGTTATTTTGTTAGAATATGCAGGATGAAACCAAATACATCCCATTGAAAACATGGTTATAGTCAGAATATGCAGGATGAAACCAGATGCATCCTGACCAAAAATATGTTATTTTGTCAGAATATATAATCTAGTTACACTCTGAGAAAAACATGTATAGTTGTTAGAATATACATGATGATATTAAATAGATCCTTACGAAAATATTTTTTTTATTTAGAATGGGAGTCGGGACTATATTAAACTGAGCCTCCGATCGTAGCCATGCTAAATAAAAATTAATATACACCATTAGGACACATAAAGGTAATTAAGATCGTGGATATAAGTGTGCTTATAATACAGGACGTGTGGGAGTTACACTATCCAAATAATTAACATCGATTGCTGGAGAAACTTTAAAAAGTAATTTAACAAATTTAGGTCCACTTGTTCTTCCTATTGCCGAAAATGTCAAATTTATGGTTAACTACGTATCAAGAAAATGGTTACTAATGTCCAAAAATATATACACAAAATTAAACCCACGGACTCATTACTGTTAAATGAAAGGTATGATAGTCAATTATTATAAAAATAAAGATATATATTTGGGTTAAATATCCAATTTAGGATATTGCAAAGTATATGTAAGATTTTTGAGCAATAGAGAAGTATCTTAGTTTAGATATCTTCTAGACCCATAAAAAAGAATTTATGGATTATTGAACCAATTGATTGTAGAAACAATGAGCTTGTCGGTATGATTTTCATAATATTAGGGTACGCCTGTGAAGTTTTTGAACGGTGGATTTGTGGGTGAAAAAAGTGGAAAACAATGACTTGACTGTAAATTTCACAACTTATTGTCTAGTTTGCATCAAATTTAGAGTGCATAGTTTTGGCTTGGTTAACTGGGTGGTTGCACATGTTCTTCATTGAAAATAAAAAACGGATTGAGTTAGGGGAGGAAATTGAATAATTAGATTTAAGAATGGTAAAAAAAACTAACTTAATTGGGGGCTTGTGGAATTTATAGAGAGCTTTAGGAAAACACAAAATAGGGTCACCCAAAAATAATATCCTTTACCTTTTATCCATATAATTTTATAAATGGTTAAAGTGCTCTTATTTGATTAGACCTAATACATAATTAGTTTAGTTAACTAATTAGATTAGATTAGTTATATAGATTATGGTTAAGATTGAAATAGCAAAAGTAAAGACACAGTGTAAGGATTCCTTAGCTCAAAATCGATTGCTAAATTACTGATATTGTACGAATGGTCGATTTTTTAGTAAAAACCGTCGAATCATTATGGGAAAGCAAAGACACAGGATAAGGGTTGTCATGATCGTGAGGTTTTGACCATGGTGATTCTTCATAAGTCGTCATGGTCGTAACATCCAACAATGACGACCCTTACCTATAACTTTACCATGCTATGAAAAATTATCATGATCAGAAATATGACTATGACGATCCTAACAACACCCAAGTAAACCATGACGACCCTAAATAAAACCATAACGATCCTAACTATATTCTTCGTCTTTAGTGAAAATAAGTATTCAAGGTCGTCATGGTTTAAGGTGAAAATCGATACGACTCTAACAAACTCTTCGTCTTCAGTGAAAATGAACAATAAGGGTCGTTATGGTCGAAAATCAAAACACATGACGATTTTTCATACTTTTGACATGCATATGAAAAGTCGTCATGATCTAAGGTTTGCGACCATGACGATGATTAATTGATTTCGAAATTCTTTTTTGGAGGATATGGGATCATTAGGTTTTGGAATAGAAAAGAGTGTGAATAATTTTGGATTTTGATTTTAAAATAGAATGGGATGGTGGAATTAAGTATAATAGGATTTTAGAATTAGTTATTAGGAAAGGGTAAACTAGTATTTACATCATGGTTTGACACCTCCTATAATTATGGTGTGTGGGTAAATTTCATAAAGCCCCCTATTAATTCCACAAACTTTCAATTAAGCCAAAAAAAGGCATTTGTTTGACGGATTGGATTCCAAATGAATAGAAAAAACACCACAAACTTATTGAATGAAACGGGATGACAACCCAAAGATTTTGGTGTTTCTTTTATGCTTCTTGTGTTTTCAAAATTCAAGTCCTTTTTTCACTAAAAGCATGTACGATTTATGGGTTTATGGGCAATTGACTGTTTAGAAAAAGAAGTAAATGTTATGAAAGTTAATTCTTTTAAACAAAGGGTGTAGTAATTCCCTAACTAAACTATCCTGACGATTTTAGGGGTTTATGAAAAATAATTTATGGCTATTAACAAACTAAAATAATGTTATTAAGCAATAATTTTACGCATCCTTTATCCACATTATTTTTGTAATGGTTAATACACCTTTAATTAATTGGTGTTAGTTAAATATATTAGTTATTAAATTAGTTAAAATTATAATTAATTAAGTAAAAAACTTAAAATTTATTATTTAAAAAAAACAAAATTTATTAAAAAAACTAATAATTGATAATTATTAAACTACTGATTATACAAGTAGCCCCAAAATATATATTTTTTCAGTTTTGAAATTTTGAAGTTCTATAATCGGTAGACTTGTGAAGTTCAATACCTACCGATTATGAAAATGAGGCTCTTAATAAAATGCTCATGTCCAAAACCCTCGTTTATAAAATAACAACGTTTTTTGGAACATTAATAAAATGACCGCAGTTTGACCTTTTACATCCCGTTTTTTTTTTTAAAGGTTAATGTCGTTAGAGATTAGGTGGCACTAAATCAGCTATTGGAAAAGACATTAAAACCCTTGAATCGTGTGAAAGAGGCCTAGTTAGAACAGTGAGTTGGATCGGTCAGTGGATCAACTCACCAAGAACCAATTTCGGATGATTTTCGACCCAAATTCAGGTCATTCTTCCCTGCAATTTATCCTAAACATTCATTTAAACAGACTTGAGCTTCACCATTGTTCCGCTGCACCACCCATTATCACCGTTCATATCGAGTTCAACGTCTTCCAAGTCTTTCAACCCCACAGCAGAAACTCCATCGATTCTCTATTGTTCTTCATAGAACTCTCTGCGATAATTCCATCAAAACTAATTTCGCTGCCAACCATTCCATGACTCTGCCATCAAAACTCTTTAACTGCTCTACACATTTGCTGCTCGACTGATTCATTCACACCACCATCACATATCGAAATCCACCCTTGACCTGCTCGTTACTCATTACAATCGTCAGCAGCAAGCACAACTCAATTTTTCCAACATCTCACTAGAGCCATAATAATGGAAGCACAATCGTGTCCATTAACGTCCCTGTTTTATCTCAGAACCCCCATAATCAAAACACATGTCAAACTCAATAGAAACTCCACCATTGGTCAATCCATCGTTAAATCTTCAAAACACCACCAGCATCAGCCAAATGCTCGACCTATCAAACCCTGATCACCTCTGCCTTTTAGAACCCTTCTTATACTTCGTGTTTCATCTCCACGATTTGAAGTGATGGAGGAAAAAAATAGGGAAGAATGGGAAAATTAGGTTTCTAAAGAATCTAATGGTCAATATTCATGTAACCCATCTTGAGTGGTTAATTAATAATAGGTAGATTTGTAATTATATCCATCAAAATATCATCTCTTCAGATGATAAATTGACCAAGTAAACGATATTTTACCAATCTGATGGGCCCTGGCGGAATTACTAACGTTATGGTCATTTTATTAAAGTTCAATAAAATGTGGGCATTTTATTATATCGGTTGTTAATAGTCTGTCATTTTATTAAAAATCCCTAAAAAAATTCCACAGTTATAAAATTTTAAATTTTTCTACTTTCACAATCGGTAGTTTTAGCAGATCAGATATCTACCGATTGTGAAAGTAGCTCCAAATATAAATTTTTCCAAACTTATAAAATTTTGAATTTTTCTACATTCACAATCGGTAGTTTCGATAAATCATATATCAACTTATTATAAAAGTAGCCCCAAATATAAAATTTTCAAAACTTAGGAAATTTTAAATTTTTCTACATTCACAAACGGTAGTTTTGACAAATCAAATATCTACCGCTTTGTGATAATAGCCCCAAATATAAATTTTTCAAAACTTAAAAAATTTAGAATTTTTCTACTTTCACAATCGGTAGATTCGACGATTGGTATATCTACCAATTGTGAAAGTAGCACAACATATAAATTTGCAAAACTGTAAATTTTTTGAATTTTTCTACTTTCACAATCGATAGTTTTGATAAATTATATATCTACCGATAAGACTGATTTTCAAAACCAGAAACCTGACTAGTTTTTGGTTACAATCGATAGTAATTGGGTTATAGTTTTTTACTGATTACCTTACAATCGGTAGTAGTTTTAAAACTTAACCTCCGATTGTTGTAATTTTTGTGTACAAAAAACTTGTTTAGATTTCTATAAATAATCAATAGTTTGTGGTGTTTACATTAGCAACCGATTATAGTATAATCGGTAGCTAATTAAAATCTCGTACTTCCGATTATTTTATTTTTTTTGAAGAATATGCATAATTTTATTAATCCTGAACATAAATTTTACGGGGATGAGTGGTACCCATAAAGTCATTTAATACAATTTGGTTAAGAAAACTTGGGATTGTCTTGTCCCATATTTTGGTTGACAAATTTCCCGTCTGGCTGGCATCAGCGGTGTGATTAGCGAGTCCATATGTTGCTTGATTGCCTTCTTTATAGTTATGTTGGATAGTGCATTGAGGTATTTGATGCATTCTTATCTTTATCTCCATGATCATGCCTGAAATATACCAAGGCGTTTCCATGAGATTGTTAGGAATCTCAGGAGGTATTCTAAATCCGTCTCAAAAATAGCTTTCGTCCATTCTCTATCTGTTGCATTTCTTAAGGCCAGTAGCATTGCCCTGGTTTCCGTTGATAAGGCAGTTGTAATTCCGAGCGGTTGTGTATTGTCAGCATTATTATTGTCTTTAAGTTTCTGGATATGAATCTTTCCCCTGCCATACCCAGGTGTACTATGACGACTATATCTGTGTTGATCTTAATCTAGTCCAAGGTGGGGTTGGTCCAGCCCACTGAGATGGTATTTGTTCTTCTGATGATGTTGAGTAAATGATCTCAAAAAAATACCATCCAAAGTTGGTTGCGACTGACGGAATATGCGTTTATTTCTGGTCAATCAGACAGACCAGAGGAGAAAACAAAAGGAGGTTATGGTTGTGGTGGGGGCGGCGGTTGTTTTAGGATTTGAGCAATGGTTGTTTTGGAGAGATAAAAGTCGGAAGGCTGTTGCTGTCATGTTGATTACTCGAAAGGTGAGATAGAGGTATTTTTAGGCTAAGGTTGCTATTGGACAGCGAGCAGGTGGTCCGTCGTTTCTGATTCGGCGTTGCACTGGGTACAAAGGTTAAAATTAGTGACTCGAATGCGAGAAATGATGGAAAAGGTTGGTAGACCTTCATTGATTGCTTTCCACAAGAAAAGTTTAATTTTTAGTGGACATAGTAAAGTCCACAAGAATTTGGAGGCCGGAAGGGGGTTCTGATTGGGTTGGTAGTTTATTTCTTAGGTTAGACATTTATATCCGGAAGCGGTTGTATATTTCCAGATTTTGAATGTGGCAAAATGATCCTATCTCGGAGGTTGTCTAGGGGTAGGTGGATATTTATAATTTTTTGTTTTGCGAGTGGCGGTAGGTTTTTGAGTTTATCATGTATCCAGTTATGAGTCAGAGGATCAATAATGTCTGTTACAGTTTGGATAGGGTAGCACTGTGTCGGATCAAGGGTGGGGAAGGGTGGAATCCAATTAGCCTAGATAGGGGTTGTTAGTCCGTTTCCCACATAATGAAAAATAAGATTCTAGAAGATGGGTATAAGCGAATTTAATTGTTTCCATTGTGCATTGGATGAAGAGGGAGTCATAGTGGAGCTTTGAAAAATTGTTTGTTGCCTGAGATATTTCTCATGATATAGCTGGGCACATATGGAGTCAGGATGCTCATGTACATTCCAGACCCTTTTCATAAGTAGTGCTTTGTTATGTTCACTACTTTTCCTAGTGCCCAACCTATCTTTTGAGGTTGGTTTGGATAATTTATTTCATCCAAGGGGATGTAGTTTTTTAACTGAGGAGTCATGTCCCCAGAAGAAATTTCTGGTGATGTGGTATATATGTTTGTGCACATGGGTGGGAAGAATTTGAGTTTGCATGAGGTTGTTAGAGGTAGATGTTAGATAAGTTTTAATAAGTAGTAACTTGCCAGCAGGCGTGAGGTATTTTTTCATCCATCCTTTCATTTTCCTTGCTAGCCTTTGAAGCAGAGGTTCAAAAATGTGCCGATAAGATCTTCCATGTTTTAACTTGATCCCCAAGTAGATATGGGGGTTTAAAGTTGTAGGAATTCCGAATAATTTATGTATATTATCCACTTCATGTTGGTCCAACCTTGGATGGTGAATAATAATGGATTTGGATGTATTAATTGTTTGTCCCGCAAAAGCACCGTATGAGTGGAGTATATTCTTGAGGTGATTGTTGCTTTCTATGGATGCTTTAAATGTAATTAGAAGTCGTCTGTATGCATTAGGTGCAATATGGGTGACACTTTTTGAGATATACGAAGACCTCCAATGAGCTTTTGGGTTTTTTAAGTTTTCTAGGTTTGTGGATAAAACTTTCGCACAAATTATGAAAATATAGGAAGATAGAGGATTTCCCTATCTTATGCCTCTTGTTGGTGTGATATATCCATGCGGAATATCGTTGATGTTTACTGAGTATGTGACCGTTGTGACACATAGCATAATATAGTCCACAAAGGTTGAATGAAAACCTAGCCTTGTGAAGGATGTTTTGATGAAGACCTACTCCAAGATATCATATGCCTTTTGGATATCCAACTTTAAGGGTATTTTTGGATCTTCGGTTCGGGTTGAAGTTTTGATATGGTGGAATGATTTCCCGGCAATTGCTATGTTATCATGAATTGATCTCTGGGGGACAAAGTCACATTTGTAAGTTCTTATTAAAAATAGTAGAAGCGGCCTAATACGGTTGACCAGAATTTCAACAATGATTTTATAGGTAACATTGTAAAGGCCTATGAGTCTGAATTGTGGTGGTTTTGATGGATGTTTTACTTTTGATATTAGTGTGAGGTTTGTGTGATTCATGAGAGGGTGAATATTTAAGGAGTTAAAAAAACTGCGGACCATAGCTATCAGTTGAGTATGGGTGGTTTCCCATAAGGTTTTAAAAAACTTACTGGTATATCCATCTGGGCCAGGAGCTCGCTTGGAATCTATAGAAAAAAGTGTCTATTTGATTTCCATTGGAGTTAACTCGTCTGTCAACATTGCGCATTATCTCAGAGTCAATCTTGGGGTGATTGCTCTGAATAGATCATCATCTATCATTGTGGGTGTTGTTGTATATTGTTCGGTATAATGATCGAGAATAAGATGTATGACTTCGTCTTTGTTAGTTACCAAATTATTATGAGGGTCTTGTCATTGTTATATGTTGTTACATCCCCTATGAATGGTTGCTTTGGTGTGGAAGAAGGTTGTATTCTTGCCGCCTGATTGGAGTCATTGAATTATGGATCTTTGTTTCCAGTAGGTTGAATGACATTGGAGAAGAGTCATATGGTTATTTCTAAGCTCATTTTCTCGCAATAACCAAAAGTTATGCTCGTCTCCTAGTCTTGTAGAACATTGTTGTTGGGATAAATTTATTTGTGAAGTGGGATTTTGTATAATTGTGGGGAGATGTCCAAATGTTTCCTTATTCCATTTGGTAAGTATCTGACTAGTTATGATGAGTTTCAATTGTAGATCTGTCGAAGGCTTTATGTCACTTTGCTGGGTCCATGCAGTGTCCACCACTTGCTTGAGTTGCAGTTGAGTGAGCCACAGATGCTCTAATTTATAGTTTTTTGTTCGCATCAAGTCAACCATTTTTGTTTGCAGCAAAATTAAGGTGTGGTCGGAGGCTATTCTGGGAGATGAGTAACTCCTGCATGGGAGTTTGCAGTTCGTCAATGCTGAGTGACTAGGACTTTGTCCAGTCGTTCCAGATTATTATCTTGTCCTAGCTGATTTTTTCCATGTAAATGGATTTCCTCGGAATCCCATATTAATAAAAACACATTTGATTGATCATTGTTATAAAATGTTGGGTGTGCGTGTAAGTTATTTGTCTTCCTCCTTTCTTTCTGATTGGTCTGTTATATCATTTAAATCACCCAACAATATTCATGGAGTCTTTGAATTGGCATTGAGAAAGATTGTTGGGAATTCTTGCCAGAGATCTTTCCTCGCTTCCGGATGAGGTGGGCCGTAAATACCCGTGCATAACCAAGGTTGTTGAGGTGGAGGCGGGGTATTCATGGAATGTATGTAATTTTGAGAATGTAGAAGAATTCTTGCATTTAGGTTGGTTTTCCATAGCATGCATAATCCTCCTCGTCTTCCAATCTTGGAAACCGTGTAATGTTGCTGGAATTGTAAGGAGAGTTTGAGTGAATTCATATGATTCTCATTAGCTAAGGTTTCCGAGAGAAAAAGTATTGAAGATTGCTACGTTGAAACTAGGCTTCACAGATGTTGGATAGTTGTTGGTTGGTTAATTCCACGCCATAATATTCATTTTTAAAAGCAAAAAACAAATTTTCGCAAAGCCTTAGTAGATTAACGTTGTAGAGAGTGAAACGAATAAAACGAAGAGTTGCATCTTTGATTAGGTCCAAAGTGAGGAGTTGCAGCTTTGTTTGGGCCAGAGCAAAAAACTTTTGTTTTCAGGTATTTAAAGAAAGTTGCTGATAAAGAATTATGGGAAGAAAAATCGATGTGAGACAGAGATATTATGGTAGTAACTGAAAATATTAAATAAAAGGTGTCTTGGTCTAATAATAAAGGATTGTTAGCACTGATGATGTGAAGTGTCAAACAAATATGGGTAGAGAATTATATAAGTTGTAGTTGAATGCTGGATGGATTAAGGAGCTGTGGTCTGGGAGAATAAAAAGGCTTCTAAAAACTTGAAGGATGTGCAACTAGCCAATATATATAGATGGAAGAAAGAAGTACATGAAAGACTTAAGTTCATGAAAGTCTTGAAGTGGCAGGAGCTAGGCATAAAGCAATACTTCAGCAAGAATGAAAACGGCAAAACGCAGAAGGTGTTAAAGAAGAACACTGTAACAGCCGGCAGATAGATGCAGGAATCAGATGAAAAGTATTAAAAATGCAGCTAATTAGATGGCAGAATGCAGTGAAGGAATAGAAAAAATGTATTTGAATTTGGCCAATTGCTAAAGTTATGCAGGATTATTGTAAGAAGCAAAATGCAAATAGAACAGTGGTACTTATATGAGTAAGATTGCGATTATAAATGCAGGATGAATTCAGACTAAAGGTGTAAAAAGCATAAGTAAAAGAGGAAAGACAGACTTGGAAGATGAATTATTTTACACAATATAGATAAAAGCAAAAGAATGAACAAACACTTGAGGTGGCAGTTAAATTGAAATACAAAATACTCTATATAGCCTATTTTATCTGAGTTAGAAGTTTACAGTAGCTTATATTAGAACACAGTAAAACTGAAATGAAAATGGTAGAGGAAAAGGTTCTAGGTAAAACACAATTGATTCAAGGGAAAAAATATTCAGTTAAGTGGGACTAAACATATTTTAAATTCAAGTAAGTTAGATGTCAGTAGGTGAGGTTTTTTAGAATGTGATTCACAGCCAAGTCAAAATAAGTCATAGGCATGGTTAATTGAGTCAGAGGCTAAACCAACAATCCACAAAAGCTTAATATAGATGCATACACTCATAGAAGGTAATCTAAATGATACTAAATAAACTTGGTACATGTTCTATTGGAAGTTGAAACAATAGACTAACACAAGTACTATTAGTAGCTAATGCATGGGATTGAGATGCATATTAAAATACTACTCCATGTGAAAGAACGCTACAGATACTTGGGATTAAGGAAGCAAAATATAGAACTAATAGAGACTAAATACCATACAAACTAGTTAAGTAAACACAAGAAATGATGTCAAATCAAGAGCAGTTGGGCATTCAAACAACAAAATAACAAAACGGGTGAAGAGAATCCACCAGCCCAAACAGATGAGTCCATATTAGTTATAGCTTGAGTGTGTAAATGGTTAGGTCAAAATATGAGTAGAGATGCTCCAGTTTGGAACTGAGACATCATTTCAGTCTGAGTGTAGATGGTTTTGCTACAACTGCTGGTCGTGAATACTGTCTGCAGAGTCTTCAAAAACTGATGGCGATAAAGCTTGAGGTTCTGGTGCATTCATGTGACCAGATGGGGAAGCCATAGTGGTTTCATTTGATGAAGCATCAACTTTCTCAACTGTATACTCAGTTCTTGGTCTCTTAGGAGAATTGTATTCTTGTACCCATTGCATGTAATCTTCATTGGATACTTCATTGCAATCTCTGCTGCTTGAAGATTCAGCTTCAGAATTCAAAAGGTGTAGAAGCTGCTCAGGGTTCAGTCTTTTGGATGTTTGAACTTGCATGATGGTGATGGACTAGAAGAATGTGTGGATCTTAAAGAGTCATGTAGCTGATCTGTTTCAATGTCATTGCAGTGAGAGGAGAAAACTGCATAGTATTGAATGCATTCTATGGATCAATGATGTCTTCATTAATGTGTTGATTTTTGACAGGATCATGGGGGGGAAGGGGATTGGGGATTGGATTCTTGGATGATTAGAATAAAAAAATCTAGGCAGGTCTCATTCACATGACCTAGCCTATTACAGAAGTTGCAAAAGAGCCTGGGTAGCTCTAGAAATTGAAACTCAATCCAATTCATTCCAAACTCATTGTTAGCAGCAAGATAACCAAACTCTAAAGGTTGAGTGGCATCAATTCTTAGTCTAATCATTCTTGAACTTAAACCACTGCGATAGTGGATGGGATTATCAAATGCAATTTCTTCTCCCAAATCATGAGTGTAGCTGAAAATTTTAAGAAGTTGGCTCTGTTCTGGGTAGAGATCAAAGAGATCGACTTTAAAATCTTCTCTAGTAATCGAAAGGGTATCGGGGCTTAAAGAAGAATCCCATATTTGGATTTGGAAAATATCACCAAATACTATACTTGTTTACTGCCTAAACACGCGCCACATTTCATGGTCTAACTCAAACTTAACTAGATAATTGAATTCACTGAATCTACTCACAGAGATACCACCAGTTAACTTCCACCTATAAGTTAAGGCCTTTTTTAACAACCCAAGAGTTATTATTTAACCTGGTTAAAAACCCACTGAATAACTTACTAGTCAAATCTCTCTCAGGAGCAATGTAATCAATCTAGGCCGTTATGGCCGAGACATCACCGCTTTTCAAGATATCGGAAAAATACCTTGACGATATCCGAGATTACGCTGATCGAGATTTCAACGTGAATATCGGCCGTGATTCGTCCGATATTCAAGGTATATGCTTGTTGAAAATTCGAAGATAGTTGAAAATAGTTGGATATAAGATTTGAGACTCCCGATATTTCACGGATAATCTCCCCGAGATAACGTTATCAAGGTGTAAGATTCCGGCCACGACGAGATCGAGATCCGAAATTAACTACATTACTCAGGAGTTAGGATTGAGGTTGAGAGAGTGACTCATAAAACGATCCAGATAAGCAACATCATTAGTCCATCTACTAGACATAATGATCAAAGCAAACAGATTAAGCAAGACTTACAAACTAAGAAAGAAAGAAAAAACTAAGGAAACATAGAACATCATGATTAGGAACAATAAATGTAGTATACTAAGTTGAATTACTCAGCAGGAAAAATAGAGCTGAAGTTTGATTTCTTCTTTAAAAAAATGATAGTGAAATCAATTGAAAATGGTAAAAGATTAAAGCAGCTGTATAGTTGTAACCCTAAGAGATTGCCACCTAATGAAACTTAACTCCTAAAGATTGAAAAAAGGAATTAACAGGGGTAGTCAATTGGGATTTGGAATAATTTATAGAAAATTCTCAAATAAGTTGTTATTCAATTGAGATTTTCAAAGAGTCTCTCAAACTATCCTGTTATTGGATAGAGATTTTTTTCAAGTCTTTTAAATTCTCGGAAACTCTCTTGTTATTGGATTAAGATTTGTTAGAAGTCACTCAAACACTCTTATTATTGGATTAAGATTCCAAAATCATGGATTTGTTAGTTATTGGGATTTTGGGAGACTTTTTGGATGAAAATAGGCATGAGTGAAATCTCTCCTTTATAGGTGATATTTTGAGAGACTTGAAAATTTGCCTAGCCATTTTGAGGGCTACCAAAAACTAATTTGGGACGATTAATCCATATATTTTCTTTAATGGTTAATCTTCCCTTGCTTAATCAGTGTTAAAAATTAATTAATTATTATTTTTGTAAAAATAATATTTTTTTTCATTTTTTTTTAAATAATTTTTTTTTCAATTTTTTTAAAGAAAATTTTTTTTCAATTTTTTTTTTATTTTTTTTTACTTACTTTGACTTTTTATTAATTTTCATTTAAAAATTAATTAAATTTTTTATTAAAAAAAAAACTAAAATAAATAATCGGTAGATAACTAATTTTCTTTGTGGTCAACTTCCAAGACATTGAAATTGTTAATCTGGCGAGGCTTAGACCTCTAGAAATTGATATGACTGTTGTTTTTAAGGACTTCAGTCGTCATGTGCTTCGAATCAGCGCAATTCCTCTAGAACTCTCAATGACATAAAAAGATGTCTCGATTTTGGTGTCAAGTTCTATGATAACATCCTGGACCTAAACTGGAACTCCATAGTGAAAGAGATAGAGGAGAAACTGGAGACATTTGTAAAGGGGGGCGGATGGGATGCATATAAACTGGAGGACAATGATACTTCACTTTACTACAGGCAATACTAGTTGGAAGCATCCCAAGCTGACTGCAACTTGAAAGCATCCCCAGCTGTATATGATGGTATGCCAAGGACTTCTCGTGATAAAACAGGCACGAGAGATGCTAACAGCATGGTGTAAGGGCTTGGGACTAGTCTTATTTGATGGTTTGCTTATCCACGTGGACGGAGATCTGACCATCTAATTGCTTTGGAATTTGGTTGATTATAAATACATTGGTTTGACACTCAAGTCATATCGTAAAATGAAGTGTCCACTGTGATCTGCATATTAATCAGTTAAATGTTACATATGGGTCGAGTATTTTTGAATGAAAACTACAGTGTTTTATTTCACTTGTGTCTACTACTTGTGCTGCTTAATCTAACATTGCTCTTTTTTTAGACTTTCTTCCCCTCCTGCAGCCTGGTAATTTTGACAAATAAAATAAATTTTATTGTTCATGATACTTATGTTAATTGTGTAACGTGCATAATAAAAAAGTTGGTAGATGTTTTGAATTTATGATTAGATATTTTAGTCTTTTTATCTCTACAAATCACACCCAGGAACACCAAGCATCAGAAAAGCCATATCTTCGAAAAACTTCAAGAACGAATTGCCAACTAACAGTATCAAAAGCCTTGGAAATCTCAAGTTTTAGCCCAACATTCCCAAACTTCCTCTTAACTCCTAATTCATTCACCATCTCAGAGGCAAGGCAAATATTCTCATGTATGTTTCTACCTTTCATCAAAGCCACCTGCTCTTCAGAAACTAACTTCTCTATAACGAATTTTGATCCCTCTCGAGAAAGATTGGCGGAGAAACGAGTATTTCCTTTCAGTAGGTCTCATTACATTGAGAGATAGGGACAAGGAGAGAGACCTATGAGAACACACAAGCAGATCGGAGAGATCAGATAGCCAGATATGTGATGATCCACCACTGCTGCTAAGTCCAATCATGAAAGAGTCATCTGCTTGCCGTTGGATCCGCCGAAGAGATTGGAGCAAGAACTCTTTTAACCACCTTGCTTCCCGGAATCTGCCCTGGGTAGCGATCTACTTGTGTTAAAACTCCAATCGGAAAGTCAGAACGTAGTGCTAAGGTAGTTGTTCGTACTAAGTGCCAGTGATCAGGAGCTATACGCACCTTAGTGATGTAACACCTTTCGGATCAATTCCTCTAGCAGCACGAGTCTCATTTTATTTTTCTGTCGAAAGCTTTCCACGTAGGTCTGAAATAACCGTTTGTCAGGACTCATAGCCTGGTTCCCTATAATACGAATTTGGCAAATCCTAGTTCTCAAGTTAGCACACCATTGAGGTCAATATTAGTAGGCACACAGGCAGCCCCTTGCAAGGAAGGAAAGAGCAAGAACTAGGGCTAAGTGCTCGAGTTACGGTTGTTGACTCGAAATTGTAAGCCTAAGAAGCATTCCTGTGACCTGGCCATATATATGAAGCAAGCCTAGAAGCAAGAAAGGCGTAAGAAGATGCTTCCTACTTTCTTTGCACCTACCCGTCCGCCGTCTTGTAACTACACTTCCTCTTGCGGGCTGGCTGGCGAAGAATTCTCACGACTTCCTGCTTTGGCCTTCGACCTGGTTGAGATAATTTTCACATCTTGCTTAACCTTCTCATAAGCAAAGCGGAATTTCCCCCCTGAGAAGGGGCCTAAAAACGGCAGATGCCGTACACTTTCAGGGAAGAAGGGGCCTAAAAACGGCAGATGCCGTACACTTGAGTGACAAAGGAAAGAAAGAGCGAGACCTCTTTTTCCGTTCAGACTGCAGAAAGATCAAGTTGGTGAGCCGTGTGAAGGTCAACTTTCCCGAGAAACTCTCTAGAAATCTATTAGATTAGTATCTGGAAGTCCCAGAGACTCTCTATAATTCTCTTTTAAAATCTGGAAATCTCTTTTGAAATCACTGAAAATATACTTCCAGAGAGTCTTCGGGAGTCACTAAAAATAAAAGTCTATAAAAATCTATATAAATCCCAATTGACTTCCTCCCTGTAAGAAATGGGATGATATCATAACAACAATGAATATTGTTACCTAGAAACTTAACTTGAATTTGGCGGCTATAGCAGAGGAAGGAGATGGAGACCAGCATTATTATTCTAGAACTCAAAGGAGGCGGAGAAGAACTCGGGGAAGACTAAATCAGAGACCCAGCATCTTGTCAAAATCGAAATTAATAGATTGTTGGTATAAAATTGTATTGTATCCCTTTAATTTCATGATCTTCAGAAACCAATTTAGCTGCAATTTGACGTTTAATTTTTGACCTAATACGATATCGAAATTGAGAAACACCCAAGCTATGAATCATGGACTACATCTTATTAAGGCCGATGGGATTAAATAAGCCTGAAATGACAGAATCTTATGATTGAATTGAGGATGGGGGATTTTAATTTAGGTTTTGTGGTGGATTTTGTGATGAGTCGGTTGAACTGATTTGACTCAATTTTCGTCTGATTCACGGAGCATCCATACTTCCGATTAGAGTAGGCTAGTTTCATTTTTTTAATAAATTATTAATTAATCAATTTATTTGGATTAATAAAAAAATTAAATTAAATAAATAATTTATAATTAAAACAGTTGAAACGTAAATTGAATTAGTAAAAATAATTTAATAAATTACCATTTTTAATTATATTTTATTCTTTACTTCTATATGAATATAAACAAACAGTCCTAAATAATTATATCAACTCCAAAATCGCTAAGTAAAATATAAGTGAACCTAATTATTATCATGGAAAATTATTTCCCACATGGCCCGGGGGACAGTTTGGCCGACCACGACATGGCTAGACAGAAATCAATTAATTTAGTCAGTAAATACTTAATTATTTCGTAGAACAAGTATCATTAGGATTACATAAATTAAAGCATTTTACTTTTTCTTGCATGAATGGTCTGATCCAGTCTAATTTCCGCATGGCCCACTTGCGACAATTGTACGGATGATGGATGGGCTAATAATGCTCAACAAAATTCCATGCAAGTCATTGTATCCTTACAGGCATTAGACGGAAGGTTTTATTTCTCTATATTTTTTTAAATTAATGTTGCCATAATATAGTGATAAAATCATTAGATGATAATACTAATAATTTAAATTCAAAACTCAATAAATTTTTTAATTTGAGAAAGAAATTCATTATTATTAAATTTTTTAACGATGATAAAAAAAACTTATAAAGATAAAGGGTTTTTGACAAATATCAAGATTGTAAAGGCATCTGATAAAGTAAATCATTTATTGTTTGTAGATGATTACTTTCTTTTTTCAAGGTTAATCTTTCACAAACTTGGAATTTGTTGTAGCTGATTTCAGAATTTAGTGAATGCTCTGACCAAGTTATAAACTTCAATAAATCAGTCTACTACTACCTCCTCCTATTCCTCTATTTTAGTCATGATATGGATCTTTCTATGTGTCATGATCTTACTAGAATTCTGCAGGTTAAGAAAATGGATATGAAAGAAAAGTACCCAGGGTTGTCGTTTTTTATAAGCAGAAACACGAAGTTTCCTTTCTCTGTTTTGATAAAGAATATAGAAAATAAACTTGCAAAATAACTACTAATATGGCTTAAGTTGGTAGATCTGTAATGGTATAGAATGTTATATATGTTTTTCCAGTGCATTATATGGTTTCATTCAAGTTATTAGATTCCACTTTAAATAGTTTAAACTCCGTGTAGTCCAATTTTTGGAGGAATAAAGAAAACAACAAAGTCTTTCATATCTTCTCCTGGAGATATCTATGAAGGAACAAGGAGAACAGTGGTCTGGGTTTTAGGGACTTAGAATGTTTCACCAGTGTATTGTTAGTTAAATTTTCTTTGAGAGTTTGTAACCAGAGCCAAGACACTTAGGCTAAAGCTCTTGTTGCCAATAATCCCAGATGAACATGCTTTTAATCATAAAGAAAAAGCTGAATCATCATTGGCTTGGAGACGTTTAAGCTCTGAAATGAAATTTGTTGAAGACAACAATATTGATTGTTGGCATTTTAGGGAATGGAACTACTACTCTAATTTGGTTTCACAAGTGGGTATCCACATTGCATGCTCTTCTAACACCCAAAAGTTTAGCAGTTGTTCTTTATGACTATGTGAAGTTTCATCGGTTTTTCAATGATAACAAAGATGGATGGAATAACACTCTTTTGCAGAGTCTCTTGTTGAACCATACGGTCAGAAGACCAAGTCTGAAGCCAGCTCAATCTGATAATTATGCCAACTCATAGTCTTTAGGATTTGTTAACAACTTGATATATTCTGTTATAGGATTTGTTTAAATTTCCTATCTCATGTAACTCTACTATAAAAAAAGAGTTCTTGTTCACATTGATAAGTAAGCAGGAAAAATAAAAAGCATTTGAATCATTCTCTCAACTTGGTATCAGAAGTATAAAAAGATCCAAAACTACGCACAAATGACTGCAAACACAACAACAATGCTTCAAAAACTACACATCAACGATATTATCAACATCAAACTCACAGAAACTAATTAGATACTATGGAAAACACAATTCAAACCCTTGTTGAAAGGTTATAACCTATCAGGTTATATTGATGGAAGCTTTTAAAAACCTCCAAAACATCTACCAAATCAAACTGAGGTTAATCCTGAGTTTATAAAATTTGAAGAAAAGGAAAAAACATCCTCATGGGTTGGCTCCTTTCATCCTTAATAGAAGGAGTTGTGACTGGTGTTGTTGGTCTTAACACATCTCAAGAAGTCTGGGAAGCACTTGAAGAACGGTTTGCTCCAAACAACCAGGCTCATCAGATGCATCTAAAAAGTGAGCTACATAACCTGCGCAAAGTTAATCTATCTATGCATGAGTATATATCCAAGGCAAAAACCCTATTTAACTCTTTAACTGCTTCTGGAGTCACAATTATAGATGAAGATAAGAAGCAATCAATCATGAATGGATTGAATCAGGCTTATGATGCAATAGTAACTTCAT
>JAJJMC010017794.1:2222525-2284672 GCA_023531435.1 Papaver californicum
ATATGTAATACTTTCTGATTTATCTGATTGTTTTGGTTGCCAGGTACTGAATGTATACTTGGGGTAGTATCACCCTTCACTGCAAAATTATGACACTTCCTTGGAGAGAAAAACTTCAGCAGAATCAATGTTAATAACCCAGAAGGTTTTGCAACACAGATAATCATTACGAAACAACTGATGTTTAAGATGATACAGCTTCAATTTGGTTAAAAATGTCAGGGTTTTTACCATGTATGTTCTCTCGTTCTGCTGAGAATTAGTGTTCATTGCTATCCCATTCTAAAGAAAGGAAGCTTTCGAATGAGCATGAGCTACATTTACACTGATTAAACTGGTTGGAAAACAATTTTGCCCCCATAACTATAAGCATGCCCAATCACAAGATATTAGCTAAGAGAGCACCAAATTGGTTGGTAAAGAAACCATAGTCATCATGATTAAAGAGTATGTACTTATGATCCCTAATTAAGTGGCTTAGGATTATTTGCATTCTTTGGGTTATAGATAAATTATTGGCGCTGTTTTTGATTAGATTTGTTTTCTTCTTTTTTTCAATAATTGCATATTTGCATGTAATCTAAAATATGTTTAACCTTCCAACCTCAGCTTTAAAGCATCCATGGATAATGTAAAAGCTGCTAGGGTATCCGTCCATTTTTTATATAAGTCATGGCGGAACCAGAATTTTAGTTGAATGGGACACTATAAAAATAAAACTTGCTCCTTATTGTATTAGTCTTTTTATAAGCAAATCACATTTGTTAGAGAAATGTTTTTTCTTCGGACGATTTACATCATACATAATAAAAAAATGATAAAAAATAAATAAATAAATTTATTATTGTTAAGGAAATTATTTGACAAGTCAAATGTATGTCAGAATAATATTATACGAACAAAGAAAAAACATAAACCACGATTGGTTAATTGACACGTGAGTAAAAAAAAAAACTAACGGAGATAATTAGTGTTAGGCTCCGGTCACAAGCTATTAGTGGTTGGTAAAGAAATCAAAGTCATGATGATGATTAAAGAGTATGTATTTATTTTCCCTTTCTTAGGATTAGTTGCATGATTTCTTCGTGTTAAAAGCAAAAAGAGGATTATTTATTGGATAAGAATTTAGTATAATTGATTAGTTAATTGCATGCAATCTCTAAGTTATTTAATCATAACTATGCGAAAGGAAAAGAAGAAAAATTTGGTGAAAAGATAAAAAAAACATAGAACAAAAGAGAGGAAATAAGGGGGGAAAAGAAATAAAAAGAGAATCAATTAAAATTTAAAGGAATACCACTACAAAAAGAAAACCCACTAGCAGACAAAACATTCTAATTTTTTAATTTCATATGTTTGAAAAAAATCGTAATTAATATGATAATCTTTGTTGACCATGTAATTAAAACTCACAGTACATTAAACTTTGCGCACCCCGTTTTAACCGGGGTGCACGCTCCTCTCTCTGGATTAATTGTATTTTTGGTTTTCTAAATCACAAATTCTTATGCATGAATGTTAAATGATTAGATGCAGAAGATGAACGAACCTAACTAATCATAAGTTGGTGGTGGTAGTAGTTCTTTAACCATTCTCGACCACTATACCTTTCCATAACTTGATCATCATAGTGTTTTAATTTGTGTTCCACCAAAAGCAATTATCAGACAGATGTCATTGTAATACCTAGATATATGACTACAGTGAGACTGGAACTTGATACTGGAAATTAAATCTTAAATTTATATACGGATATATAATGGGCAGGTCATCGTGAAAGGAGGCTAGGTTTGATCTTAAAATACCATAAAATAAGTCAGCCTCGTACATATCTGATAATATTAATAATTTAATTTTGTTTATACCACGGTCTATCAAAATATTTGGACAGGTTAGGTTAGTGGTGTCGTATACTGTAAGTGTTTTTACTTATCGTTAAAACATGAAAGGTACTTATTATACTAGAAAACGATTACATGAGAAAATGTGATATACATTAAGTCTTTTGATACAATTTGATTTAAAAAAAATGTGATCGTGTGATCCCATATTATTGTTGAGAAACTTTTTAATTTCTTCTATATACTATATAATTCGACAGTTCATCTGTCGTTGTATTTCCTTCTTTGTAGTTATATTGGATAGTGTTTTGTAAAATTTGAAATATTATATGTTTGATTTCTAGGACATATAACATTGTGGTTGTAAAACTACTGTTAATTAATAATTTTTTTAAAACATTATTACCGATTAGTTAATAATACTATTTATATATAATAAGTAATAAAAATTATATTTGAAATTATAACATTGTGATTGTAAAACTACGGCCGAACATAAATAGACTATCAAGACTATCAAGCAGGCGGACAGAGCGAACACAAAAATTTAAGTAAAAATCTACGTATGCCCAAAGAGTGCACAAAGTAAAGAGTAGGTTAGATAGGATTGTGCACCCCGATTAAAAAGGGAGTGCACAAAGTCATACTCATACTCAAACTCAAAAGCAGAACCCATTTCTCTCCTCTGTCCTTCCTTTATCTCTTATTCTCGTCCCCAACTAACAGTCTCTTGGATTCTTTATACAAGTCTTTATATCCAGCTTCGTCACCGTCCACTCTTCACTCACTCTCTTTTCTCCAAACTTACTTTTTTTTTCTTTAATCTCCCCATCTGTCTCTAACTTGTCAGTACTAATTCTATATAAACATCTCTTTAATGGCTGATGAAGAAAAAGAACACACACCAAAAGCAGCTGATGATGATCATGAAGCCCAAACAAAGTTAACCCAAGAAGATTCATCGTCAAAAAAGAAATCAGGAGGAGGATCAGAAGAAGGTGGTTCCGGCATGACTTCTGATTTCAAATCCGATGCTTCTTCTCGTCGACTTACTTGCTCAGTCATACTTATTTTCCTTCTCTTAGCAGGTGTTACCACACTTATAGTATGGCTAGTATATCGACCTCACAAACCAAACTTCACAGTAGTCGGTGCTGCGATATATGAACTAAACACAACCGCACCAACACTGTTGACAACGTCCATGCAGTTCACAATTGTGACAAGAAATTCAAACAAAAGGGTATCTATATTCTACGATCATCTATCAGCTTATGTTTCATACCGTAATCAAGCTATAACACCACCGGTTATGTTACCTGATTTGTTTCATGATAAGAAAAGTACGGTGGCTTTGTCTCCGATTTTAGGCGGTGGTGTTGCAGTTCCGGTATCGCTTGAAATTGTGAATGGTTTAGTTATGGATGAAGCTTATGGTGTTGTTGGGTTGAGATTAGTTTTGATGGGAAGAATAAGATATAAAGGTGGTGCAATTAAGAGTGGGAAATATGGTGTGATTGTGAGATGTGATATGCTAGTTGGTTTTAAGAAAGGGTTTTTAGGTCAAGTTCCGCTACTTGGATCTCCTGGTTGTCATGTTGATATATAAACTTCTTTGCTGTAAGTTTCAATCACATAACTGTGTGTGTTAGTTTTTGTATCATTTTGTTGTTGTTGTTAAGTTTCTTTATATATAATTTGGTTTTGTTCTTCATCAGAAGGGCAATCATTTCTGGCTTGTTCTGTGGTAGATTTCTAAAAAAAAAAAATATTAGATAGAAGTGCTGTCACAGGATTTCAATCCCAACTTTTCCGTGGGAGGAAACTTGAAAACCACCAGACAACTTGATGGTTGTCCTAAATTTCTAAAATTTTAACGCTTAATCTCATCATCATTCTCTTCATTAGACAGCATATAATTGGTTTTGGATTCTGGCAATACATATTCGATATTATTTGTGGGTGGGTGTGGCATCACTTATTTTTTGGAATCCGAGTTCGAACCCAACTAGACCGCCGCTAGTAATGGGTATCAGATCCACAATATCGGATCCGTATCTATTCTTAAATGGTGTGTTGACTTTGTTATAATAGCATATGGTACTGTATTAAACTAGGGAATATAACTCTGTTATAATAGCATAGATAAAACTAAAAAGTACGCATCATAATGCGATTAGGAGAACACAAGCGTGTACCTGTGTTTCATCTGACTGTACTTTAGTTCGATCTCTTTTGTTTTTAAGCTGAGATTTCTTTTTTCCTTGCATTTTTGGTGTTTTCTGCTTCTTGTTCTCGATTGTGTACAAAAGACTAAAAGAGGTTGGCTTTTCTGCTTTGGTGGGTGGGATGGGGATCAAATGCCACAACAGCTTTTAAATGGACACCTAGACCTCTCCATGCATACATGCCCTCACTTTGACCAGGTCAACAGTGTAACTTTACTGAGCCACCCTAATAGACGATAGTCCCAATACTACTCCGTCAAAGTTTTTCTTCTTTTGAGCGGCAAAGAAAAGGTAAATAGATTGAACAAATGGAAAAGTATAAAAGGCTTATACCTTCCTAAAAGTCTAAGAAATAAAAAAAAAAAAAAAAAAAACAGATAAGAACTTAGACTACAGGTAGAATTAAAATTCAAAGCTTAAAGAACCAAAAAAAGAAACTAAGCGATAGTAAAGCTCTAATCTATAACTAGACTAAAACTCATTGTTATGCAGACTTAAAGAAAACTGAAAACCAATTCTTTATAATTTTCAAAGAATTTATCGACTCAAAATCTTTTTCTATAAGTGATCATGAATAAAGATGATAGATTACCTTCTTAATCACAGCCTTTTCATTACTGATTTTTTCAATGATGACCCTTGCATTTTGCTCCAGCCAGATGCCTCACATAATAGAAACTGGAATAAGATTCCATACAGTATTGAGAGCAGCAGAAGATTGGTTTAAATGCCAAGAAATTAAAGCAGTGGAAACATGAATATGTGTTGAAAAGAACCAATTCAGTTTTTTCAAGAAATAACTCCAGATTTTCGAAGCAAAAGAAAAATGCAAAAGCAAATGAGAAGTTGGCTCATCTTCATTGCAGAAAAGGCAGCTAGTAGGGACATCAATATTTCTTCTCCTAAGCATGTTTCTTGCTGGATTCCTGTTGTGCATAATAATCCACATAAAGAAAACTACTTTAGGGGGATACTTTTGGCTCCAAATATGTGAGAAAATCACACCTGCAGTAATGTTACTCTCCACGCAAATTGCAGATGACTAAAAGCATACCTGCATTATGTACTTGAAATCCAGAAAGGATACCTTGTTGTTGAGCATGCCTCACCCACAAGAAGAAACAAAAAAAGAAAAATGGGGTCACCTTGCCTGACTCCTTTCCCACTAGTGAAGAAACCAGAAGCACTTCCATTTACCAGCACAGAAAATTTCACAAATTACATACAACATTTGATCCAATTTCTCCACCTAGCTCCATACCCCATGAGTCTAAGAATTTCATCAAGAAAATCCTAATTAACATGATCAAAAGCCTTCTCAAAGTCCACTTTACATAACAAACCAGGTTTACCACTTCTTAATCTTGAGTCAATAAGTTCATTCGATATCAATACCCCATCTAAAATTTGTCTTCTCTTGATGAAAGCAGTTTGATGCTGAGAGATAATAGTTGGCAAAGTGGCTTTGAACCGCTCCGCCAACTGATAGACACATATCTGGGTCTTTATTAGTCCCAAAATGTATATTGTTAGCTCTTAATTATTGTACTAATGCTATCGTTTTTTGTGTGTTGTAGGTATTTCTGAAGAATAAATAATTACGAAAAATCGGCTAAAAAAATGTTAAAGGCACCTAAAAGTGTTAAAGGCACCCATTCCTTGGATCTAGGGCACCACTTCTTCTCAAAATTCGAATTTGATTTTGGCGGAAAAACTTACTCTTTCTCTCTCGCATGAAGTTGTGCGATATTGATAACCAAATTTGGAAAGATTAAAAGAATTTTAAGACAATATATTCTCTTTCCTTACCATTGAGAGTTTATATATAGTTGAGAAACTCAAAAAATACCAAAACTCTCGTGAAATATTTGGAGATACTCTCGGATTTGATATGAAAAGTTTCTCGAGCTGATTAGGAAACAATATGTATATCTCGGCAGTTTGATTCTTTGTAATAAGAAAGAAATATTAGTTTAGGAAAAAACATCAGATTCGTGGGTACAGAATCAAGATATGATCAAAGAAAGAAGAATATTTTTCCCATGAATATTTTGAGAAGTTATGGTGAAGATTTTTGGAAGATACTAGAATGATTAGTTGTTCTAGTATAAATAGAAGTGATTTAAGAGAGTTGGAGGGGGGTTGGCTTTGGCCAGAATCAAAGAAAAAAAATCCGAATTTTTTTTTGCATGTTTCTGAGTTCCAGGGAGGAAGAAGAAGAAGAACATCAGGTTGTTGAGAACTATCGTTCTTCAATAGTTTCCGTAACAGTCTATTTGAAACGCTTGTTTTGAAATTGTAACACATGTATTGTAACGGAGAGTCTGTAATGCCTCTACAGTGTTACAAATTCTCAGTTTTATTTATTTTATTTTATTCTTTTCATCTTTTAAACACTATTTGGGCGATGTATCAATCTTTTTGGAGTGTTTTGAGCATGATGAGCTAAACCGCATCACTGGGACAATAGAAAAGGTCATATTTTATGAATGAATGGTAATTATTTTTGATTCCTTTTTACTTTTACATTGATTTTAATTGATTTAAGATTTTTACTAATTAGTTGTGATTTTGTTTGATGGTGTATTCTTAGTCTTAGAACTTTTGATGCGCCATTCTTATGATTGACATCTAATTTCTTAGAAATATACTTTTAGCAAACAAAAAGAGTCCATAAAAGAGCTTAAATTGTTAAGAATCAATATTTGCATCACTTGATTATGTTTATGATGGAGTCCTATGTCTCAGTTATCCTTATTATTGCTACCATGTTTTGTATATTTTTGCTAGTATTAGAAATTAAATCTAAAATCGAGTCTTCACAAGTTCGAGCTACGAATCCTTTTTACCACTGTCTACAAACCACATCACCAACATCTTGGAAAAAATTTATAAGCTCCATACACTAGACTAATGGGCCTAAAGTCTTTAATCTCTTCAACTGAATCTCTCTTAGGAATAAGAGCTATGAAAGCACTCTATTAACCTCCAATTTAAGAAGCTTTTATCTTGTAATTCCTTCACCACATTGAGAAAAAAAATAATTAGTTATATCCCAGCACAACAAATAAAAACTAATAGGAAATCCATTTGGCCCAGGGGCCTTATTTTGACCCAACATCTTAATAGCAAAGGCATTCAGCCTCATCAAAATCTCTCTCCAACCAAGAACTGACTTCACCCGAAATTGAATTGAAATGCATACCTTCCATAGAGACAGGTCTCTGCTGATTAGACTTGAAAATATTTTGAAAGTATGCTACAATACCATTTCTAATCTCTTCATCATCTGAAGTTAAAACACTTTGAACCTTAATTAACCCAATATAGCTTCTTCTCCTATTGTCATTAGCAAGCCAATGAAAATATTTTGAATTATTTTCATTATTTCTAACATCATTAACTCTTGCTCTGCTTTTCCATTTCTCTTCTCTAATTATACTTAATCTACAATAATCATGTCTAGCAGCAACTCTCTCGTTTCCACTGAGCTTCCGCAAGACAATTGTGCACGTTTTCTTCAATGTACATATTATTAAAAACCTTTTCTAATTCTTCTAATTTTCTATCTAGCTCCCCATACTCCTTTTTACTCCATGCTCTAAACTTAGGCTTTAGCAATTGAATCTTCTTGCAAAAAACAAAACCAGCGTTACCTGAAATAAAAAAAGACTCCCACCACTCCTTTATTAAAGAAATAAAGTCAGGATGCGAAAACCAAAATACTCACAGCGAAATAGAGATGGACCATGCTTCAAACCATCACATATGAGGGTTATTGGACAATGATCAGAAACAGGGCGTCGAAGGGTTTGCTGAAATAGATTTGCAAAGGATGGTGATAGGAAAAGGTCCCATGAAATAATCTTTCACACCAATTTTAGAAGAATCCCACAGACATAAAATACCACCTGAACTCCCTTGAGAAGAAGAGTCAGTCCATTTCACATGCTTACTTCCCCAATATTGCCAAGCAATGATATCAGAACATTGTTGAATTTTTGTTTCTTGCAGAAGTAAAAGTGTAGGCTTCCAATCACGAATATTTTGTTTCGCTATGTCCCTGCGATTCAGGTCATTTGAACTACGAATGTTCCAACAGACAATCTTTAGATCCATCAACAGCTAACCACCCATAGACACCAAAACACAAATAACATCAACACAAGGTGCAGTTTAGACTTAGCACATTTGTCATTAAAATTTCTTAAATGAGCTCGAATTAAATCCATCATGGTATCATTAATATCCTCTTGGGAGCCTTGGAAATTAACACTTAGTTTAGGACCCAAATTTACCATTTGAAGAAGAATAATCTTGTTGAGATTAGTCTCACATTGTATGAGAAACTAAAGATCCTGCAGTTTATAAGTTTTGGGCAACCCTAACCTTGTAAGCCGGTTTTCGAGGTTAGTTAGGCCCGTGGACTTTAATATGGTATCAGAGCTAGGCTCAGGCCTATAGTGGGGTGTAGGCCGAATTACTGGTCATCCGTAACCGAATGACTGGTCACCTGTACACCGACCGAATGACTGGTCACTCGTATATAGGTCCACGTATTAGGTCGAATGATTGGCCTTACACGTGAGGAGGCGTGTTGAGATTAGTCCCACTTTGTATAGGAAACTAAAGATCCTGCAGTTTATAAGTCTTGAGCAACTCTAACCTTGTAAGTCGGTTTAATTAGACCCATGGACTTCAATAAATCTCAAATTGTTGTCTTAAATCAGAATTTACCTAATTCCTTAGCGAACTCCATTTCTATAAAGTTTGATGAAGAAGCTCAAATTTCCCGCTCTTTTATCAGGTCATCAGTCGTCATAAAAGAAATTGGAGTAGCCTCCTCCGAAAATTCAGCTGCATCTAATCGTTGCAGATAAGGAATTGAAACTGCATTTTTTAGGTATTCATTAAATTCATCCTCATCTTGAAATGTAGTGACCAAATTAGAATTCGAGTTACCAACAAGGCCCAAATATAAAATATTTGGATCCAAACAAGTTTCTGGATTCGGACTCGTACCCGAATCAGAAGAGCCCTTAACTGATGAATTGGAGGCAGAAAAAATTTGAATTCAAAACAGTGTTCAAATTTGTTCCCAAAATAATCTCCTTTCCTTTAACAGCTTGTGAGAATTTCTTGAACATATTTTATGCCGTAAGGATGGCTGAGGTATTTTCGACCAGTCAATGTCAACATAAATATTTTGAGTTGACTTGACAATTGCAGAATCGAAGCTCATCTTTGGAATCCTAATTCTTAGAAAGTTTGGATCAGGATCACCATTAGAAAGAAGAAGGGGCTTGATTTTCACTGGAAAGGAAATCCCATTAAAATGAAATAAGAAAGTTGATGTGATCTGATTATAATCCTTGACCTTAATTCGAATACCAGAGGCATCATCCCAAGTTCGAGTAGAGGCATGAACATCTAGTAAACCACCAAATTTAGAGCCAAAAGAATTCAAAAAATAATCACACCATAAATTGAAAGGGACCCCACTAACCTCCATCCATGCGCCTTCCTGATTACATTGTTCCAAAGGAATTGAGTTTGCAGTAACCCACCAAGATAGAATTTTAATTGTTGTACCCTCCACCAAAGTTATATAGCCACAGAATAAATTTTGTATTAATTAAAAAAAATATAAAAATTATAAAAATATATTATTTTTTCTTTCTTATTGAAAACTAAAAACATTAAATTCGTTTTATTATAATACTAATATCATTAATAAGAGTATATATGAAAAAACTACATAGAAAAATTAGAATAGTGTCTATCTAGATGAAAAACCAAAAATAAGAATTGTGCCTATATAACTTGGATAGAGGGAGTAATATCATAATGGAACTGATTGACGGATCCAAGATTTTTCCTTCGGCAGGACAGGATTGTCAGTAATTTACAAGGCGGACGAAGACCGCGGCAAATTTTTTGAGCGAATCGCGTCTTTATAAATAAAATATTAATTAAGTATCTTGCTTTTTATTTATTTTTAGGACTATGTGGTTATGGATTAATTAGTATATCGACATTGTCATTTTCGTCAAAAAAATAATCACAAGTATTGGTTAAAATTTAAAGTTTTCTTCACAAGCGAATGATGGTGACGACGTGAAAAACTAATTGATTGTACGCGTATATCAATTTAAAAAAGTTATCATGACTTTGTATATGCTAAATAAGTGTTCATATTACTTGTGGGCTATTATTGTTGGGCTAATATTAATTTAGTATTGGACTAACAATAAAAGTTAGACTAATTAGTACATTAAAGAAAGATTCTAGCCAAATTAAGGAGCGGGTTGGAGCCTAAGTTATCCCCCACTAGGCCCGTCCCTGCAATGATGAAGATTTAATTTAGTTAAAAATAAAAATGTTTGAAGATTCTTTTTATTTTTTATGCTGACGAATTTCGAACTCATATAGTTGATATCTTCACTCAACGATTTTACAATTGTCTTTTTTTCTAAGGAAATATTCTTATTGATTCATTAATATAGTAAAAATTCATATATCATGTCCAAACACATCACTGATGAAAAATATGAAAAAATAGAAATTTTATTTATCATAATTACAAAGAAATTGTAAAACATCATAAGTATTGAATACATGTAATTCAAAGAGGAGACTGGTGATGAGAGATGGATGGCTTGAGATTTAGAAATCTGTCATTTTGAATTGCCTTCTTCACTAAGATTTGAATATCCCAATAGGGAATAATATGTACAAATCATCGTTACCACAATCGATTCTGATATCCATTGATATTCATGTAGATGTAGAAGATAATCTTGTCAAAATAGATTGTCCTCGATGATACATCTGAGACAATTGATGCAATCGACTGAAACACCATGAAGACTATGAGAATCCGCTTTAAAAGCGTACGAAAAGTAATCTAATTGGCATATATAAATCATTATAAAAGAAATTAAAAAGAAAAAACTTGAATAGAAAACCTAACATCGTTTAATAACAATTATTTTATAGATGCATATATCCAATTGTATCCATTTGTATCCAAATCTAATCAGGAGATTTGAAAAAATTAGACCAAATCTAGTAAATGTGAAGTACAATGAAAAGAATCTGAAAAAAAATTAGGAACTTTGGAATAGGTTTGTGCAAATATGAAAAAACGGTTTGGAAAGAAGAAATCAAGAAAGATTAACGATTCACGGATTGGGAGGACATACCAAAATTATTTTCCTTAGGATATACTACAACTCGTACAAAGCACTTTTCTTTTAACCCTTGCAGAGCATTTTTTTCTTGTTGAGAAAAAAAAAACTTGTTCTTTTTAAGTAGTTTTGGATTGAGTTTGAGTGATTGAAGGCTTCTTCAACACCATGGGATTTGGTCTAAGAAACCACACTTCTTTAGAAACAAATATGTCGGGATTTGTTATACCAGAAGAAGATGATAAAAAACAGTTGCTGAAAGATCCAGCATGTTAAGAATACACTGCACGGCTAGAATTAACTATGTTCAACCACACTTTTTTATTGATAGGGTTTGTGTTTATATACAGAAACAAGAACCTAATTTTGGTAACAGGTATATTTTTGATATGCTTAACTCATGGCTTGACTTATGGCTATAGAATCTGCCATGATTGTGGGATTGATATCAAGAGATTCTCCCTTGATTATAGGATAGATATGCTCTTTCTTGGATGGAATGTGAGTTGCATATGGTTCCCTTATACGCCCCCGCAAGATTGGTGTTCCATCGGAAAGACCCAATCTTGTTTCTTAGCACGGCGATTCGCTGCTTGGACAGTGGCTTTGTCAAAAGGTCAGCTAGCTGATCTTGAGTGTGAACATGTCTGACTTGAAGACTTCATTTTTGGACTAAATCACGCACAAAATGTAGATCAATTTGAATGTGTTTCATGCGTGAATGATAGACAGGATTTAGACTTAAGTGTGTAGCTCCAATATTATTACATAACAATTGGGGAGAGTCTGTAAGTGGAAATCCAATCTCTTCAAACAGTGTTGACAAACACATTGTCTCAGAAGCTGCATTGGCTAGTGCTCTGTATTCATCTTTTGTGGATGATCTTGCAACGGCTTGTTGCTTCTTGGAGCTCTAGGAAATTGGGTTTGAACCCAGGAAATTAGGTTTGAACCCAGGAAACTGATGTAGGCAGAGGTTGATGTTCGATCATCTATATTTCCAGCCCAATATGCGTTTGTATATGTCCGGAGTGTAGAGGTTCCACCTTTGTGAATTTTAATACCATAAATAATAGCTTGTTTTAAATAACAAAGTAACCTTTTGCTTGATGACCAGTGATTTGTAGTTCGCTTGTACATGAATTATGACAGCTTGTTCACAGTAAAGGAAATATCTGGATGGGTCAGTGTCAGATATTGGAAACTGCCAATTAGTCGACGAAACTCTGCACAGTCCACAACAGTTGTACCATCAATCAGCTGGAGAGATTGTGTTGTAATGAGAGGTGTTGAGACATCATTTGCATCACTCATACTGCTAGTGTCCAAAAGCTCTTTGATGTACTTGTGTTGAGACAGGAATATCCCTGCCTTTGTAGGTATAACTTCAATGCCTAAGAAAAAATGGAGAGAACTCATATCTTTGAGGGAGAACATGTCACCCAACTGTTTGATAGTAGACGTTACAAGGAAGAATCTTTACATGTAATGATAAGATCATCAACATAGACCAGCAGGTAGCAATGAGTAGTGTCTCGGTTGTAGACAAAAAGTGAGTAGTCTGCCTTGGAGGTTAGAAAACCCAGCTGAAGAATAATATTTTTGAGTGCTATGTACCAGGCTCGTGGCGCTTGTTTTAGCCCATAGATGGCTTTTTTTAGTCGGCACACATGTTGTGGTCTTGACAGATCTTTGGAGCCAAGGGGTTATGCCATAAAGACAGTTTCTGTTAAAGCATTGTTGACATCCATTTGACGTAAATCCTATCCATTCATTACTGCAATGAACAATACAACTCTAATTGTAGCTGGTTTAACCGCTGGACTGAATTTATCAATTCAACCATTAACTTTCCTTTTAACCCGAAAAATCCACCTACACCCTACTGGTTTATAGTCAGGTGGAGGTATAACAAACTCCCAAGTTCCATGTTTCAGCAGGGAAGTGAGTTCTGCAGATATGGCCTCACGCCAGTGAGGGTGAGCTATGGATAGACTCACACTTGTTGGTTCAATGGATTGAGGTAGAGGATGTTTAGAAATTGTATGAATTTGTTTGGGTTTAAAGATTTGATTCATTGATCTTGTGGTCATATTGTGATTGTGATGAGGATTATCCATGTCTTGGTGTGTGTCTTGATTCGTAGAAGCATTTGATGTGCATAATGTTGTATCAGGAGCAGGAGACATGGATGATGTTGATGAGAACTCAGTCCCGGTTGCTTCTGGAGAGTCAGGCAGATGGCCAGAGTGGGAGTCTGCAGCTTGTATAGGGTTAGAACTTAAAGAGTCAGGGAGTGCAGAGTTACCTGTGGAGAATGCAGCAACAGCAGGTAGCCTTTCCAGAGACAACAAGGTTGTTGATGCATTGAGACCCTGTGTGGATGGCACTGTAGGCTGGCTACCAAAATGCAGAGGAATGAGCTGATGAATGTTTGCCGGGAGATTCCTAGGGAACTCACAAGGCACAGGTGAGGGATTGAAGAAAGATATGTTTTCATCATATAGCACATGACGAGAGATAAAGATTTTTTGGTCTGGGGTTCGAAACATTTGTAGTCATTTTGAGTTGGTGAATAGCCAAGAAAAATGAAGATTTTGGATTTGGGCTGCATTTTGTTTGAATTGTAGGCCTTGGTGAGAGGGTAACAAAATGCTCTTTTAGCTTAGAATAGTTTGGTGATTGACCAAAGAGAGCTTCAAAAGGAGATTTGTTGTGTAGAATAGGTGTTGGTTGACGATTTATGAGATAAGAGGTTGTCTGAAAAGCATGTGGCCAATATGAAAAATCCAGATTGGCATCATGGAGAAGTGTGAGACCTATTTCAACTAGATGACGGTGACGCCATTCAGAGACATAATTTTGTTATGGTGTGTGAGGAACAGTAGTGAAATGAGTTATGCCATAAAATGAGAGATATGATTTTAAAGCGAGAAATTCACCTCCATTGTCAGAGTATAGTGTTTTTATGGTGTTTTGAAAGCGGTTTTGAACAAATTTTTTGAATTGTGGAAAAATTAAGGAGACACCAGATTTAGTGGTCATGGGATAAACCTATATATATTTTGTATAATGATCAAAAAAAATAAGATAGTATTGTTAACTGATGAGATTTGGGATTACCCAATAAAATAACCGCAATCGCACGGCGTCTAACTAGTAGACAACGGCAAGTACGGGTCGAACCCACAGAGAGCGGGGAAATACTGCAATTAATATCTCTAATAAACTAACCAAAAGGAATATTTTTGTGATTTTTAGATTGATAAATAAAATAATAAACTAACTAAACTAATAAAATGTAACCGAGTAGAGAGAGTCGGTAACTAGGGTTTTTCAGTATCCACCACTATTTAATTCATGAATATTTAGAGTCGCAAATATCGTTGGGACGCCCTAAACATGATGCATCGAAAATCCCTAGTCTCAAGCATACACCATAAAATTGCGCTAGCGAGAAAATTGTACGAAACTAATTAAAGGTCTACAAATAATACTTGGCTATTCTAAGTATACCCCATCAAAAGATTTAACCTAAGCATGGAATATCAAATAAGTAGACAAATATATTTTTAGAATAGCAACTGTATACCAGAAACATGGAACATCAAAACCATAGGCCAAGCATGCACCATAAACGACAATACAATTGTTTAAAGTCATGAATTTAATCTATTTAAATCATAATGGTCTGTATCAAATATTTAATTCAATTGATCTAAACATGTAAGTGGTTTCAACATAGAACCCTAGTTACAAATAAATTAGCTAGACATGGAGATGGATTTTCTAAAACCCATAAAAATAATTAAGAAGATTAGAGAGGATTAAACCAGTGTTCCGTATACACACAACCGTCCTCTTCTTTCTCCGTATGGTGCTGTCTCCTCTAGCTCCGCCTCCCAAAACAGAGCTTCTCAAAAGTATCCAGGAGAAAAGTCTCCCAGCCGAAATTCGTCTTCTGTTTCTGTCTCCCTCCTGAAAATTGTACACGCATCAAAACCTCCCCCTTAAATCAGAACTTTGCTTTCCTTTTATAGCTTCCCTTACTCTCTTCTTTCTTGACCGTACGATTTTAATCAACAACCTCCTTTCACGTCAATAACCTAGAAGAAAAAGTCCAAAAATCCAACTATCCCTAGCCTTTGTACATCATCTAGAGTCTAACCTTCAATAGCCCTCTCTCATCCATCACTTTCACCTAGCTATCCACCTACTAGCCAAACCCAAAAGCAAAACCGTAGCTCTTCTTTTCTCTCTCACTCATTCACGTGTTGTACCTAGCCAACATCCACTTTTTGTTCACGTGGGCACCTTAGTCTACCTCATATTTCTTCTCTTTATCCATGCAATCAAGTACCAAACAAACCAAAAGACTTCTCCTAACCTATTTTATTTCTTCTGTACCTTTTGTCAAAAACTGACCGTATAGCACATCACGTCTCCATGTCTTGCTTTAGCCTTTAGTAGTCATCTCACTGACGCCTCCCATCACCTGCCTAAGCCAACGTCACCATAGTTTCAACCAACCCAACAGACCAATTCATCTCACGTGTGTCCAAAGACCGAATAGCAGCTTAACTAAAAATGCTGTAGCAACACTAGTAGTTTAGCCCATTTAATCGTATTTTATCGTAACTTCGGATTTATATATGAACCACCTATTAAAACAATAAAACAGTAAATTAATTAAATCATAAGTGCTAACGAATATAAATTAAGGGATAAAAATGTATGATTTAAGGACCTATCATTAACCCTCAATCCCAGTGTAGATAGCGGGTCCCTACACATCCGTGTAAATAAGTTTAAGAGGCTCATGGCTTTGAAGACTTGTGACATAAAAAGATTGTTGATGTGCTTATTAATAAAGCAGGAATGACATAATGAAGACAGATTTTTCTGAGAAGAAATAGGAAGGTGAAAATTGCTTAATAAGATGATTGAAAATTTTAAGAGAAGGATGTCCAAGACGCTTGTGCCATCCATCAATTGAAGTTCTTTCATGCACATTATCAACCTTTGGTAATGTCGCCAATAATTCCGGAAAGGTGTAGATGCCATTGTTATATGCTCCTTTTAGTAATATCACCCCCGTGATCTTGTCCTTCACAAAGAAATGAAGAGGATGAAATTCAACAAAAACATTGTTTTGCTTAGTGAGATGATGCACATAAATGAGATTTTTGCAAAGATTTGGAACATAAAGAGTGTCACTTAGTGTAAATGTTCGATGTGGAGTGTTTAAAGCCAAAGAACCAATGTGTGTGACAGCCAAACCTGAACCATCGCCGAGAATTACTTTGTCAGTTCCATCATATTCGGAATGCATACATAGACTGGAGAGGTCGCCCGTGATGTTATGAGAAGCGGCTGAATTAAGTAGCCAGTTTTTTTTCTTTTGCTGTAGAGGTGATGGCACAATTTATGAAGGCATTTTGGGAGTAAAACTGGGAACATTCCTTGGCAGTGTGACCCAATTGATCACAGAGTTGGCATTTGGGCTGGTAGCGCCTATTGGAGGTGTTGGGTTTTCCAGAGCTTGAAGTGTAGCGACGTCCATCACGTTGGACACCATTTGGATACCTGCCTGGATTAAGGCCTGAAAGCGTCTAGAGTGGTCAGGCTGTCTAGAGCTCTGATAGCTTACTTCAGTTCCTGATGGCTTTGATTTAGTGAAGTTGGAAGACGCAACCAAGCTGCGTGTTGCAGTTTCCAGACGTCTGAGATAAGTTTCATGACCAACCAATAAGTCATGTAGTTCTTCAAATGTTAGAGATGACTCTCGGGCACGAACTGGTGCTGCAAGCTCCCTGAAGTCTGAACCTAGGCCATTCAACACATAGAGGGTTAGATCATCATCTGAGATGGAGTGATCTATAATATCTAGTTCATCAACTAGATTTTTCACAACGTGAAGGTACTCTGATATGGTCATGTTTTCACGTTAGATTAAGGTAAGCTCTTCCTTTAACTGCATTGCACGAGTTCTAGATCGGCTAGCATAGAGATTGGTAAGTTTTTTCCAAGCATCATGGGAAGCTTTTGTTGTAGCTATGAGAGGTGTAATTGAGGGGGAAGTTGAGGCTAGAATTGGACTCAGAATGAGTTTGTCCTGTCGAATCCAGTGGGTTTTGCGTAATTCTTCAGTAGGATTACCATCTGAAGAGGGACACTGGAAAATGCCTTCAACATAATCAAGAAGATCATATCCAATAAGCAGTGCCTCAAACTGGGCACGCCGTTGAGGGAAGGTGGAGGGGGTTAGTCTTTCATTGATTTGGGCAGTGATATTGAGAGCTATTAAGGGCTTTTCAGATGCAGAAGGAGGTTGGGTGTTGATGGTGAAGTTGGGGGTTTGATCAGAAGAGGCGGAAGACATGTTTGCAAAGATCAGTTGCTCGTTGGGGACTCTACTCTGATACCATGTAAATAATGCACTGCACGGCTAGTATTGACTATGTTCAACCACACTCTTGTATTGATAGGGTTTGTGTTTATATACAGAAACAAGAACGTAATTTAGATAGCAGGTATATTTGATATGCTTAACTCATGGCTTGACTTATGGCTATAGAATCTGCCATAATTGTAGGGTTGATATCAAGAGATTCTCCCTTGATTATAGCCTAGATATGTTCTTCCTTGGATGGAGTGTGAGCTGCATATGGTTCCCTTATACAGCACTCATATTCCTATCACGGTCAAGTCATATGTAAAGTCTTTTTTCTCTCTGGTCTTCTTGGATTGATTCTTTGAGTAATTATAACTGTGTGTACTTATTTTTATTTTTATTTTTTGATTAGCAAACAATTTTGTTCAACACTGTGTACTTACTTACTTGGCTGTACAATCTTAAGGGTGATGATGTTTGCTTCAGAATAAGGCGCCATTGCCCTTTGAGGAAGCTCATGTATACTTACCATGAATGGCTGCAACTAGGAGTAGAAAATGGGGATGAAATTGTTGCCTTTCTGACCCAGTGTGCCTGAGGCCATGGAAGAAGCCACAATGTGAAGAAGGTTCAAGGAATGGTATATATAAATGTGGGACTGGTTTTAGATGTGGTCTAAAGCTAAGGGATAAAATTGTTTCAGTTTAGATCCAGTTCAACATATTGTCTGGTAGTACTTTGTTTATTATTCCATCTCTCAAATGCTATCAGACTAGCTGCTATTCAACATTTGTCTGCATAAGTTTGAACCACTGAGTCTCAGGATTCTCTTTACACTTGCTAGATTCATCATTGCTAACACATAAACATTCATTACTCAAAACTAGAGGATATTTTGAAGGGTTGTAATCCAAGCAAAACGATCTCCCTTTTGTATCCATGGCAGCTAAACGTATAATGGAATCTGAAATCACCTTCCAAACACTTAAACAGTCGTTCAAAACTGTCACGGGAAGGGCATTTCCAACAGGCTTCAAACATTTTGAGGTACCCATCAATTTTATTGGAGTTTGGTTACCAGCATAACTCCAATGACTTGGTCAACAATCACTCATTTGAATGTTGCTGTTATTCATATTATCTACGAGGAAACAACGGCCGCTTAACGGGTGATATATTATCTGATCTCTTGGTAATTTTGATCGTGGATCTGCATGACACATGAAAAGCTGGTTAGTTTCATGAATAGCTGGTTATACAAATCAAGAATGCGAAGCGAAATGAGCCACCTTTGCAACATACCTTGTAACATATCTTGAATGAGTTTATATCTTGTTATGTTTGTGTGGAGCCTGGTAGTACACGACCTGGTTTCGCATTTGACCTGATTTGACTGGCGGCCCGTTAGGAAATTAGAAGAATTTTTTGAGAGGTTTGTTTATGAAACGAAGTCCAAATTTTCAGTAGTCTCTATATATAGAGAGTTACCTTATCTAGAGTTTGTATCTTATTATTATCATCGTTGTATTCCTCTGGAACTCGTTTTTGAGATCATAGTGAAAATCGCAGCCGCTCCTTGGACGTAGCCCAATTTGGATGAACCAAGTAAATCTTATATTCTTATTTTCGTTTCTGTGTTGTTTTCTTATAGCATTGATCCTAACATATCTCTCTGAAATCTGAAATTTGGATTTCTAGGATGATTCCAATTTTTATCCAGAACACAATAAGTTTCATCAAAATTAGCTATCCGGTTCTTTATGTAATAACTCCCATGCATTGCCCATATTGCCCAATCTAAATCCTTCTCGGCTGCATAAGCAAGAAAACAACTTAAAAACCGATTATCCCAATCGTTCAGGCCTAGCTGATCTACACCAAATTCACTCAGAAATAGAGGAATTGGATTCTTTCCTGACGTCAGAAATTCGAGTTTGTCATCAAATTCTTTTATTACATTTGCACATTTTTGATCTGGCGTCTTAAACTCCCAGTCTTTCCTTCGCCCATCTGTAAACGCGTACCAATGATCCTCGTAGACTAACTTGTTATCAAAATTTATGCTCAGAGTTTCATTTCTTAAGAAGCTCAAATTTGTATCATAACCTAATCCTGAAATGATGACTAGTAGTTTAGGGTTCAATCGGTGGATTGTTTTCCCACCGAGACGAATGTATCGGTACCAATCGTCTTTGTTTTGTCGAGGCCCTCGGAGTTCATTTCGCATGCTCATTCCCACAACCTCTATAATAATAATAGATCAAACCATGTTTCAGTAATTCAAAATCATTACACCATGCTTTAGAATAACACTATCTCTGTCCCATAAAAAAGAGACACTTTCACTTTTTTAGTTTAGCTTAAAATGAAAAAGAGAAAGCGTCTCTTTTTATGGGACAGAAGGAGTAAATGCTTTTTTTTTAAGCATGAACAGACCTGAGGTTTTCCCTTGAACCGATTCGCCACGATAGCTAAACCATGTATCTATTCTTTTGGATCAAAAACTTATCTTCGAAAAATCCATTTTCATCACTCTCACCGCAACACCATTGTGGCATACTAACATGATTATCCAGGACCATCATGATTCCCTGCTTACCAAGCTCATTAACAAATTCATCATAAGCTTCGAGTACTGTTAAGTTCAAGGGATAACTATAGAAATGCCCCAATTTTGGGGGACATTATATACTTCTGCCCCGGGTTTTCAGAATTAATAGAAATGTTCCATTCCGTTAATTTTTTCGTTAACTTTGAACGTGCGAGTTCGCATGTGCGAAAAACGACCAAAATACCCCTATATAATTAGTACTTATAATATTTTTTGAAAATATTTTTTTATTATTTTTATAACATTTTTTTATACATTTATAATATATTTTTTATAGAAGTATAAAAAAGATTTTATGAATGTATAAAAAAATATATTATAAATGTATAAAAAAATAGGATAGTTAGTTTTCAGGTTTACTGATAAATAAAAATTATTATGTAAATGTATCAGAATATTCAGAATATTAATCATGTTAAAATTGGATTTGGTCTAAGAAAACACACTCCTTTAGCGTAAATATTTGCACCCTAATTTAGTCACGGCCAAACATATTTGACCGGAAGTCTACTTTCCTCCAAATGTTTTGGCTTTCCACCCGCAGCGCAGCATGGGATCTACCGGCCCTAAGCAGCTCAACTGTAGCTCCGCTGCTAGCGTTGCTTTCATTTCGTTGTAGCTTGTTCCGATGGACCCGGATATTGTATAATTGCTCATCCGGCTCATACTACCCAAGAGCTAGACCGAATAGCTCACTGGATCTACTCTTTTTGTTCACTATACCTGTTCTTGGGAATTGGTATCTTACAATAATCTTTCCACAAGAAACAACGTCTTAAGGTATGGAGTTTACTAACGAGAGCCTCGCATTCAACCCAACTACACAGTTAATAAAGTCCTTCTCGAGATCAATTGGAATTTCCAGAATCCGTTAATTTCGTCATTTAGTAAATCAAGCTTCAGATTCATGCATGCCCCCTAACGGAGTCAGGCTTTTTCTTGATCTAGTTTATCTTATTTGACTCGAAACTTAAGACGAGAAAACTTCTCTATAAAGGCCAGTATTTGAGACTAAATAGCTTGTTGCTAAGCATGCTGCTTGCCTAATTAGCCCCGCACCTTTATCTGGAAGTTTACTGGCTTTCTTTGCTTTGAAACTTGAAAAAACGGAAACTGCATAGCTTAGAACTGTACGATTTCGAACATCAGGAACTTCCAGGACTTGGAAATTCAGACTTTTGAACAGCAGCTGCTCACTTTGCCACCGATCTAAACCTGGGAAAAGACCTTGCCACTCAGCTACCAGGCCTTGAAAATAACCTGTCAACCCTCGTAACTGTCCCGCTTGGGCTGAAAGGTTAGCTCAGATCTTAACTACCCAAGCCAAGTAAATTATAGAAAATTTAGTTTTCTCTACCAAGTGAGTCACTACATTTCTATAAAGGGCCTCTGTGAATGCATGCCGTCTGTCTATCCCCCAGGACTCTTCAGTCCTGGGTTGGGTGTGGCCTCCTAACCCGCGGAATAGCTTTTGGGTCGGCATAATCTAAATAACCCCAATGGTGATTCCGAGACTTATCCTACCTACTCAAGCGGCAATCAATACACATTCAGTGATTTCGAACATCACTTAAGACATTTCGAATGCAACTAATGGTCGTGTACCCAAGGTAAGATGATGACATCCAAGCATAGATCAGAGAAGGAGATCAAATCATCACTGAGATGGCCTCCTCCTCGGTTCGCTTCTGAGGATTTCTAGTTGGCGGGGGCAGCTAAGAAGGCCTACTTCTCAGCCGGTTCACCAGAAAGGTTGCTTATGGGAGCAAGGTCACTAAGGCCGTTAAGGTCCATCATAAAGAAAAGGCAGGAAAAGACTACAATGCCACAAGCCATGTATAAGAGAGAAAAGAATATCTCACTACCAGTGCCGTCAAGATCGGGTACAAGCACCTCTGGAACAGCAAGTTCAACTTCTGGATGCTTAAACAACCACACCTTTTCCTGCGCCTCTGCACCCTCCATTCATCTGCGGTTAGCGAGAACACGGAAAAAAAGACTCGTTATAGGTCTTTTCGGCTTATTTGTTATTCGGGCAGGTGTCCTCTATTGAGCAACTACATCCCTCTATTTCGCCAGGAAATTCGTCTTCGGTACGGTATGGAATCAATATGCCGCTTATCACCATCTGAGCTAATAAAAAGGCAGAATGCGCTCTTGCAGCAAGAATGGCTTGTTCACGTGAAAAAGAAAAGGCTGTCACTGTTCTAGAAGAGGAATCGAAAGACACTTTTTTTTTGTTCTCAGCGTCGGCCGAGCGGAGTGAGAAGCTGAACTAACTCCCGTGAAATTCTATGCTATATAAAGAATTTAGGTACAAAGAAAGTCACTTACTTCTAGTTGCTTTCTCTTTATCTCCACTCCTCTTCCATTCAGTCGAGTCTCTTCCTTTCCGAACAAGAAAGTAGCTTTCATTCTCCTTCTTTTTTTTATAAAAGACAGTTCCTTCGGACCTGACTCTAGCAAGTAATCCCGACTTTTATAAAAACACAAGCAACCAAGCTACTATAACTACCTCAGATTAAAGTTTGAGCTTAAACGATAATTTTTTATCTCGTTTATGTAGCTTTTTCCTCGATGGAAGCTAGAAAAAGAGCTAAAAATAGAAGACTTTTCTTCTCTCATCTGCTGTAGAGTAAACTCGATTCTTGATTCAATTTCGACTGCTCGAAGTGGGTCAGAAAGATAGTAAAAGGATATCTCGAGCAGGGCATTCGTCCGCCTTGTTCACTAATTGCATATATAGGTATAGTTGTTACTCCATCTCAAGTGTTGTTACTTCATCTCAAGTTCTCATGCCAGAAGTTAAATTGAGCGTCGAAAAAAGGTAGTTTAATTGCTTACTTGCTAGAGTCAGGTCCGAAGGAACTGTCTTTTATAAAAAAAAAGAAGGAGAATGAAAGCTACTTTCTTGTTCGGAAAGGAAGAGACTCGACTGAATGGAAGAGGAGTGGAGATAAAGAGAAAGCAACTAGAAGTAAGTGACTTTCTCGAATTACCCTTTTTTGAGTAGTTAGCAACCCCTGGGTGCCCCCCGCCCCCTATATACCTCCTTTAGGTCCGAAGGAGCTGATTATTTTCATGTCAGGAACTGCCTTTTTCTATCTGTTTTCTTTATTCATGAGAGATATACCCATCGAAGGGAATTTTAATGTGTGTCTACTTCGCGGAGATCAACCGCCTTGTGAGATTTTAGAACTGATCCTTCTCGGCTTTGGCGGATTGTATGAGGAGCATTTTTTCCACCCGAGCAAAAGATTCTTTCTCGATCACATCTTTTTGTGCCACCACCACTTATCCACCAGAGGGAGAAACTGAAATCTGATTATTCTAAAACACCTTTAGTACGGAGATTAGAAACGGCCTTGGTCTAGCTTACTAATGGACTAGAGAGATTATGGGTTCCGAGATCGCCATGCGAAGAATGCTTTTACCTTGAGTTACATAATATAAGAAGTTTTTGCCTCGGCTCTTCAGGTTTGAGATTTTAGATCAGGAGAATTCCCTCAGTTGATAGAAATGCAGAAGGGCTCTTGGTCGAATTGAACCGCCACCTGAATAGATAGCATCTAATTAACAAGAGTTGATGTTCGTTCTTTCCACCAAGGGAGCTATTTAGCCAAGTAGTTTTAAGGAAGCCGTCCCTGTCCAGTCCTTTTATCCACCTGTAAGCGGTTGCTGTCTTTCCATCTGTCGGCTTCCTTTGCGGCTACCAATTCTCCCCAACCCAAGGATGTGTAAAAACTACTTCCATTTGGCCTCCTCCAGTATTTGCATTTTCTGGATAGGATGGTAACCGATAAACATAGAAAGGGCAGACAAAAAGAACTATAAAAACCTAGCGCAATGTATTATTGATCTCTGTCTGCCCGCTGAAAGCGATAGAGAAATGGCGGAAAGCTCCGTAAACCTTATCTGAGAGAGGGAAATCAAGCAAAACAACTCACTCTGATCACGAAAGAATTTAAAAGACGTCTCCTCAATAAGGTAAGGAGTAAGCTAAAAAAGATAGGTTTATAAACCCGACAATCAAGCAAAAGAAGAGGGGCCTAGGGATCTGGATCCTCCCTCTATACGGGTAGGAAGAAGAGTAGTCAAAGTAGGTGGATCCAATGCGTAGAGTCTGACAAGAGTGTCGTTCATTCAGTCCACTCGATAAAGAAAGGGCTTCCTTCCTGGCTGGCCGATGAAGTCAAACCAAGTTCTGCGCTAATCAAAGCAAGAGCCTATTTCGAGAGTCTCTTTAGAGACTCGACTGAAAGGAGAGGGGCAATAGAATGAGAGGAAGTCTTAGCAAGTAGTCCGGTCAAATAGAATCTCCATCTTATCTACAGACAAGAAGAGGCGCAGTTCCTCAAGAAGCGGGTAGGCATACTTATCGGACGGCTCTAAGGCAGCTGTAATTCTTTCTAGGTAACCGGGGTAGACCTTCCAAAGGCGACGATGTAAGCCGGTATTCTCAAATCTTGTAGTTTTCTAGGTATCGAAGGGATGCTGTGACGCGTACGTATAGGAGCTAAAGTCAGTATCAAGTCGGCAAGGAAGATAGCTATTGTAAGCAAGTCTGGGAGTAGTTGGATCTCCCTCTTCGTGAGACCGAGTATCTTCATCTCGTTCTTCCTCATCATCATGCATAGGCAAAGTTCGTAGGCCCTTTATAAGCGTAGAGGGTTCCGGAAAAGAGAGGCGTTATTCATATGACCGATCAAGCTGATATAGGAAAGCGGGGATAAACAAGTAAGGTAGCTAAATCCAATGAATCTAATGTTCCCGGGTACCTATGGGAGTTATCTAGGCGGAAAGGTTGTCCCAAAGTCGATGGGAAAGAGGCCAAAGCAGTATCTTGATGTTGTTCCTCTCTCTGGTGATCTAGAGAAGGTTTTCTAGCTTTTAAGGTGTAGGGAAGAGGCTCAACAGGTAATGGGTTCCCCCTTAGTTGGAGTGTGTTAGCCCTGTTTTTGCTGGTATTGAGATCTGGGAATAAGGAGTCTCTGGCCTCGTAAGCTAGGTGCCTTTTCGTGAATGCGCTTTCCTGTTATATGGGATTTCTGTTTGATGAATCACCCTAATTGAAATACAAGAAATGCCTTCATCCGGAAAACAAGATGGGTCCTGAAAGCAGAGGTGCGAGGGTGAGGCGAGGGCCCGTGAAGACGCTGATATTGTTGGAGTGGAACGATAGCTGTAAACAACTGACAGTATACGAAGCTGTTCTCTCCCTCTATTCAATGACTGATTCATCATATGCGGAAGGTACGGAAGAGCACCCCTTGGTAAGAAAGAATGTTGGCTTGAGTCACTCTAATGTACCTTACTTCGCGAACTCACTCCACTTCTTGCTGAATGCTTTGACCAATTGATCCATTCTAGTACGGACGAGGACGTGATGTGATACTATCACTGTGGAATGCCCCCTAGCTTGTAAGCTATGCACCACTTGTTGAAAGACCGAAAGACTCTTCTAAGATGAGAGATTCTGCCTGGCTTAGAATCGTAAAAGGAACCTATTTGCTTAAATAATTCAACACGGTCTGAAAAAGAAGATGATCGCGCATCTCCCGCCCTAAAGTCGTTACGATATAGATCGGAATTATAGAATATGAGAAAGGTTAGCCCGAAGGACTTCTCAAATGCATCCTCAGTACTAATGAATCTCACTGTCGAAAAAGTAAATCTATCGTGTAACTCGGAGAAAACCAACCCATTAAACACCGTATGCACTGGGCGTGGTTGTTTCACAACCATTATTACAATCTCAAACCTGTCAGGTGTTGTATTCTACCCGCATCTTGTTTTATTTATGGCTCCTAACCATTGAAAATATTAGATCTGATTTCAATATCTCAAATAAAGGTATTACCCTTAGATATGGTACGGAGCTGGGCGAAAAGACTGAAAATGGCGAAATTTCCATCAGCGAAGGCCAATTATTGAATGCATTGAGATTTCCTTTATCACCACTTATGAGGGAAACCTTGATTTGCTTGAAAAAGGCCCCTGGTCAGCTCAATGGTCAAATTTACCTTTCTTTAAGGTTGTGTTTTTCTTCTCTTATGAGTTTACTGAATGAACGACTTAGATCAACAAGAAAGAAAAAGGAGATATAGCAGCTCGGTCCAGACCTATCATTGAATCTTTCCCAGTAAGATCAAACTCTTCTACTTTGTTTCGTTGAATGGAACTTCTACCTATAAAAGATGATGTGTTTTCGACGGCATTTCTTGTCTTTCAATTAGGGTGATTCATCAAACGGAAATCCCATATAGCAGGAAAGCGCATTCACGAAAAGGCACCTAGCTTACGAGGCCAGAGACTCCTTATTCCCAGATCTCAATACCAGCGAAAGCAGGGCTAACACACTCCAACTAAGGGGGAACCCATTACCTGTTGAGCCTCTTCCCTACACCTTAACCCAGCTTTACCTTATATAAAATCCTTAATAGGGTTTCATCAACGGAAACTTCGAATTCTCTCGTGAATGGTGTCGGTAATACTGCCGAGCCAATAATGATAAAGAATTTGCACGTTCGTCACTATTCGATTAAGCTTATCCCCCTTGCTCTATCACTACAAGCCGGAATTCAACCTAAGTTGCCCTTCCCTTCTTTTTAATATTGTGGTTCAGCTCAACTAGAAACAGGGGATGCTGGAACTACTAAACCTCAGTCGAACGGAGGAGCAATTGATCCGGAATTCAGTCAAATGTGGATTGGCTAGGTCAGGAATTCCAGTTTTAATAAAAGAATCAGTCTCCCCTTAGCCTGCAAAGGCTTTTCATTCAATAAAGTCTACCGATGCGCCATTCGCCGGCTCTGAGCTTATAGTTCTAACAAAAGTCCAATCACGTATCACTCACGGCACACATGCAAAATCCTTGATTTAATGCCGAGACCTTGAGAAAGACTGGCCCTGAGTTCATCACGTTCAAACTACGACTTGTATCATTTGATGATGCCATGTGAATCGCTAGAAACATGTGAAGTGTATGGCTAACCCAATAACGAAAGTTTCGTAAGGGGACTGGAGCAGGCTACCATGAGACAAAAGATCTTCTTTCTAAAGGGGTTTGATTCGGAACTATTATATGTCCAAGGTTCAATATTGAAATCATTTCAGAGGTTTTCCCTTACTTTGTCCGTGTCAACAAACAATTCGAAATACCTCGACTTTTTTAGAACAGGTCCGAGTCAAATAGCAATGATTCGAAGCACTTCTTTTTACACTATTTCGGAAACCCAAGGACTCAATCGTATGGATATGTAAAATAAAGGATTTCCAATCCTAGCAGGAAAAGGAGGGAAACGGATACTCAATTTAAAGTGAGTAAACAGAATTCCATACTCGATCTCAGAGATACATATATATAGAATTCTGTGGAAAGCCGTATTCGATGAAAGTCGTATGTACGGCTTGGAAGGAGATCTTTCATATCTAGTATTCAGAGTTTGCCTCGATTTGGTACCGCTCTCGCGGACCGCACCGAAACAGTGCTTTACCCCTAGATATCTAGTCGACTGCTGCGCCTCAATTCCGTGTGGGAGAATTATAGTTCAAGATGCTGTGAGAAAGATATTTTTAGGCACATTAGTGTTAATCAAATTTTGTTGATTAAGGACACTGTTCGAGTAATGCTACATAACCGGGGAGATCTCACATTAAAAGTGGACCTTGTGAGCCCCACCACCCGGAACTCATAGTAGTCCATATTTTTTATGAGACACGGGATATATTCCGCCGATTATGTATCATTTTCTATGTTACACAGATATGCATATGGAACACAGTTTCGACACAACATGATTTTAAAGATATATTAATTTATTTGTACACACCATTAAAATAAATTTTTATAATATTATATTTAATAAAACATTTAACTATTAATTAAATAAAATTAATAATATGAAACAACGATCGAGTCTTTCAAGAATAATGTTTGGATTAAACTAAAAAGATAATAAATTAATATTACCATCTATGACGTGTCTAAAAATATTAAATCAGTATCCATAAAATATCAAATGTCAAATTTTACGGGACATATTACATGAGATGTCCATCACGTGTCGAAAAGCATAAGTGCGTATCATATCCGATAGTATGTCCGATACGGTTAAAGCATCTTTCTAGTGGTGTCCGTGCAACCAAGATCATTTTCCATTTATCAAAGATCCTTCCCCTCTCTGTAAATGATATTCCCCGGTTAATTCCCACCAAATTTCCTATTTGGGGTTCCACCACCTCCCCATAAAATAGTACACTCGATTAAATTTAAGATTAATTTGATAGAAAATCTACTAAGTATTGACTAAAGAATAAAACAGAGGGCCTAAGATTCTGCCAAATTACTCATTAATCACAAGCTTCCCCTAGAAGCCACAAGGTCCGTAGCTTCAAAACCCATCACAGAAATGAAGAAAGATTAACGATTGACGGACTAGGGAGGATATACCAAAGTTATCTGACTCAACGAACTTAACTTTTCTTTTCTCTCTTTAGCCTTTGTTGTTGTTGGTGAATAGAAAAAGAAAAAAAGGATTTTTGAAGTAGTGTCGTTGGATTGAGTTTGAGTGAGATTTACTGCTTCTGCCAATCCATCTCCATGGGATTTGGTCTAAGAAACCACACTTCTTTAGCAACAAATGTCTGGAGTTGTTGCACCAGAAGATGATAAAAAACCAGTTGCTGAAAGTTCCAGCACTCATATTAATATCACGGTCAAGTCATATGTAAAGTCTTTAACTGTAGTCTTCTTGGATTGATTGATGCTTTAGCTTACTTATTTACTTACTAGTTAATCTAGGTTGATGGAAATAAAGTTTTCTTCAGAATGAAGCGCGATTCCCCTTTGAGGAAGCTCATCGGTGCTTACTGTGAGGTTAAAAAGATTGTGTTCAGTGAATACCTGACGATCTTCTTATATGCTGGTATTCGGATCAAACCAGAGCATACCCCTAATGAAGTAATTTTTTTTGTTGAAAACCAAAAAATAACTAACCTTCTCAAGGAACATGAGCTGAATTTACACCCCTCCAGTCAGTTGAAATCCAATTTCACCCCACGGGACAGGGGAATGAAGAGAACACAAAGAAACCACTTTATAACCAACATAGATCCTTGTGGGACAGCGCCTGGTTTATGCAAGAAAAGGAAATCCATGCAGGGTGGTATTATCTAGTTGAGATAAACTAAAACAAGATATCATCACCTGGAACATTTCACCAGTTCAGTCAGAAACTACTATGTTAATGACAGAAAGAGCATTACTCTGTCTGCATCTACAAAGTATGAACATGATATTGTAACCCCAAGAAAATAGAATTAAATCCATCTGCGTTACAATTTGTACTTGTACCTATAAAATTCTTTATTTCATTCATGATAAAACAATCCATACACCTATCAATTTGTGATGCAAAGAATTAACCCCCAAACACAATAAATCTGTCAGCAAGGAATTGGATGGCCTAAACCAAGTTGACGGCACGATGCAAGAGGACCCCAGGGACACGACAAAATTTGAATCTAAACTGCTTATATTTGACTTGAAATTTTGGTAAAGTTAAAACTAAAGACCTGCATTTTCTCTATCATTCTGATCATTACATAGGTCATTCCGCTGAGGAATCAAATTTCATTCCCATGTAAAGTATATTTTCAAAGAAAAAGAAAACATACGTACAGATCTTTGAAAACAGCATCGAAATCTCTATTTTTGTGGGTAACCTTAGCGCCAACCACAGTAGGCATTTTCAAGTCGTATCCGAATCGCTGGTCCCACCCCCAAGCAAATGGAAAATCGTATACTCATCTCTCGTCTAGTCCTGTCAACAGAACCACATACATGATAAATAATTGACAAAAGACAATAAAAATAATTGGAGCATAACAGTTAAATCTAGTTCGGTACATCATATACTAGGCTATCCCCCAAGTAAACCTAGCAATGGGTAAATATAAATATAGGATAGGAGAAACATACTATTAGGGTATCTACGCAAGGAACCGTTTCCATTCAATGAAATGGGAGCAAGCCTTCCTTCTTGGCCTAATGACAAGATCTCCTGCATTCTCTCGGGCCAATCTGAATTCAATCTCCTAGCAAAATCCTCTACCTCCCTGCAATTGGAAGATCGTACGATTTACTACATCAGAAATGCTATCTGCAAAGATAGATTTATGATCATATGGATATATGCTATGTGACAAAGCTATATACCAAGAGCAGTAGTATCCGCACTTAAAGACTGTCCAAAAATGGTAGAATACGATCACAACAGTTCACAATGAAGGAAGGTTTACTGAACAATGAAACAGAAAATGTATTGGCTATATGAGAATAATTGATCAAAAGAAGAGAACAAACACAAACCCATCATATGGCAGCTGGATCATGGGACCAAAAAAATTAAACTGATAGGAGTACGTGGTAATGACAGTTAAGGCTACATTTTGAGAGGGTGGCAACATGGATAAATGGGGATGATAAGTTAATGAAGTTGCTTAATGGACGGTAAAAGAAGCACCAAACTGCAAGATGATAGTCTCTAGTCTTTTCTGGACTAAGAAATGAAAATAAGAACTAGTACAAACCCCTTAACTAGTCTTAAAACAACTAATTAGGGGGGGTGAACTGTATTTACCTGATCAGCTAATTTAGGATGCTAAACAATAATATTAATAAATTTAACCATAACTCCAACACCCTACCCCATCTTACCTATCAAGTTCTTCCTTCATCGCAGGGTCTAGCTCATCATCGTCGATGTCATCATCAAAATCAATTTTAGTTAAGTCATCTGCTAAATCTAGGAATTCTGAAGTCTGACTAGAACTGATGCTGATGCCACCATTTAAGGGTGCTGAAGGAAGAGCATCGAGTTCCTGAGATACACATAAATCCACAACTTAAAAACACTGGTTTACATACATTAATAACAAACCTAATGAATATTTACCATTTTCTCACTAACCTTCTCGTCTTTACCATTGTTTGAACATGGGTCTTTTGGCTGATCTTTCCTTTTACGGTTTTTCTTTTTATGTTTAGGAGCTTTAACTGCCTTCGAATCTGCGAGAGAAAGAAAACGAAAAAGATCCTCAGATGAAGCACATTTAAAGGACAAACTGACAATGGAACACTTTTTAAAATTAGAAAGTAATCTTTGGACATCAGTAGCCATTTTCCAAATATAACATGAGAAAGTGATCAGGATTAGCACAGAAATGTACCCAATGTAAATAAAAACAAAAATATGAAACATTAGCATTTAGATCTTGCAAAACTTTGCAATCTTGAACAGCTTTACTTTTACAAGACTATGCAGGATAAGCCTGAAAGCAGATATATTGAAGTATGTGCATTCCAAGTACGCTGAGTACTTTGACTATCCAATACCTTCGCCTCCACCATTAATAAATGACAACAGATCGTCAACAGAGCGTTCGTCCACCCGCTCTTCTTCAACCTCAGCAGTCTGAAACATATGTATGATATAGTTATTAAGGTACGTATCTATTTGTGAGAATATGGCATGCAGATTTGAATGACAACTTTTATCTCTTAGCCTCTACACTGACACGAAAGAAACAAAGGCCCCATCTGCTATCCTTCCGATATTAAATAATTGCAAGCCTAAAAGTGATTAATGGGGAATCTTTTGGTCTACAAAAGACCCATACTGAATGTATGCAATAGTTACTTAAGCTAAAGGTTTCCAAAACTGAATGTGATATCTTGGTATTAAATAAAGGTATCCAGTTCACCTTCTGCTTCTCTTTCTCCTTTAATTCTTTCCTCTTTCTGGCATAAAGTCGATTGAGCAGCCTGATTCGCGGATCATCAGCTGTGTTTCTTAGAGGCTCCAACTTCTCCTCCTGGAAACATCAAATCTACATAAGCAACAAAGTGGAAGAAAATACCCAGGGTTGCAATACGAAGACAACTTAAAAAAATAATACCTCTGTGAGATCATCAGGCAGGTGAAATGTCTCACGAATCTCCTCCGGTGTTTTCCCTTCAATCATCCGAGCAAGTGCTCGGCTGGTGAGATCAACCAAAGGTTTAAGTTGTAAACTGTCAGCAGCAGACGTCAACTCACATAACCTTTTTGTATCAATTCGGATGAACTTCTCATCAAAAGATTTACGCTCCTGGCCACAGGCAATCAACTATTAACACTAAACTCATCCATTGAAAGGCTAAAATTAGTTTCATCCAGACTTGCCTCTGCTAATGAAAACTAAGGGACAGATAAAAGACAATAGTTTAAAATTTTTATACAAGAGAGGTCAAACCTTATTAGAGCGACCTGGTACTTGGTGGAACCGGCAATAATCGAGTATTAAGCTTAATATAGCTGTATTGACTCGTTGGGGGAGTGAAATAGCGCAGTTCTTAGTTGATCCCATGCTATTTTGAAGCACTTCTCTGCAAATCATTGGGCTAAACATAGCAACCTCTTCTTCTACTTGCTGGATTGAACCATCAGAAGTTTGTAGCCAGATGTAAGACTTCATAGCCTTAGGTTTAGACATTTTAAAGGAAATTAATATCAGTATGATATTAAATAAAAACTATACAACAAGACACTAAGAAGACCACAAAAGGGGAAAGAAGAGAATAAGAATGAAGTCAAGAGATGGCAATAAATATGAGTAGTCCGGAAACATTACAAAGAACGCTCCAATCTATGTACCAACGATGGGTTTCTTAGAAGTAAAACAACAGATAACGCAATCAAACAGGTATAAACATATAGAACGTAAAGTAGAACTTTAAGAACGTCGATAAATCGAGTCTAGGTTAAAACTGTTGTGCCTAAGATTAGCTGCTACTTTAACATCCCAAGACCTTATACAAGAACTATAAAAGCTATGCGAAAATTAACCAGTCAAGAGACACTTTCACAATGAATAGTACATTCCAAAATAACTCTTATTCTAACATTAGTTCTGCATAAAATGCTTAACCACCTATCTCAAATATCCAACTTTTTTTACTACTACGATTTATGATATACTTCTTCAATATGTAACATGGGAATAAATTTCATCAGTCATAACAATATAACTAGTAAATGAGACAACCAGTGTGTATTCAACTACACATGCAGAATGCATTTATCTACTACTATTACATGGCATGCCCCTAGAACCTGGAATTTGGGTTTAAAGCAAGTTCCAAACCACACACCAAGCACTCATTTTCTTGGGTACCATAGAACACATATCACAAAGATTGTAGCAAATATCAAAGCTAATGTTTTATGCCTTCAAGATAACAACATAAGGTGACGAGAAATAAAAAGATAAGCAACATTTGTTACATACCTCTGGCTTAATTATTGCCATATCGCCTTCTGACATTTGACTGTAACCTCAAAACTTTAAAAACTATATAAGTAAAAAATGCAAAAAAAATGAAAAAAGAGTTCAGGGCAAGTGCAGAAATTGCAGCTCCAAACGCAACTAGCAAGGCAAATTGAAGCTTTCCCTTGCCAAAAGGTCGTGATTATTAAGTGGATAAAGATCCTTCACCGATGACACCCACAGTGGTACATTCCCTAATCCCACGAACATGACTTTCAGCACCTTCGTGCTGGAGAGGTTCTTGAAAACTTCTCAATAGACTCATGCATAAAAGTGAAATGGCATGAATTTGAATCATGCAATAGGATGCAAATAAGGCCTTCCAAGATTGACGACCTGAAAAGCAAGCAAGTAAATAAATAATAGGTAAAGAATCAGCAATCAATTTTTGGTGTGATACCATGGTTCTAATTTAGTGAATGCTTGGATAGTGAAACAACGAACACCAACTCCAAGTAATAGGAATTCATATAATGGAAGAGAAAAGATCAACACTGCAATCTATATAATGAACACGATAAATAAGCAGGAGGAAGTTCTCTCTGGTACCCAAATGCACCTAATTTCCAGCTAAGACAAGGTATTCAAACATGGATAGCAATAATCACAGAACCAAATGTCTACTAGAAATTTCATATTCTAAATGTCCCATGTACAAATTACCTAGTCATCACTAAGAAAACATACAGAAAGGAGTATCTTCTTGTAGTCCTTTATTTTCTATATCTTCTTGTAGTCCTTTATTTTCTATGTTACTAGTTGGAAGGATATATGATATACAGGATAACAAGATTCATTGCAATGATCGATCAATAAATCAGGGTATGCAGGTAATATAAATAAGGCTACTTTTCACGAGGCTAATCCAGAGGAAACTTTCATCTCAGTACTGAGAGATCCATACTTGGCATATTGGAAACCACATGCAAGGAAACCCCAACATAGTTGAATAAACATTTGTCAGAAAAAAGGACTGTTTGGATTCCTATAGTAGTATCCATCATTCAATACTTTATATACTAATCTAAAGATATCAATCTTTACATAGAAGTTTCTGTTCTCCATTACTGAAAGACTTATCAAGCACTAAACATAAAGGTCGGTACACCATAAGTTTCCAGGAAAATCTTAACCTTAAGGAATTCACTTAACATTCAATGAACCAACTCAAAAACTAACGGATAATCAAGTTGAGAAACAACACATTCAACACTCCAACTCAAAACCTTAGGAATTGGCAAACCAAAAACCCCAGCTTTCGCAATACACACTCATGGAATGCATACTAATAAACACACTACGCCCGAGCTAACCCACAAAGGTTGTGCATCCAGTCACATGGTAATACTAAACTACAATCAAGATATTATACAAACACCAATTCCCATTCATTCCTACTCTTCTAGTCCAACTACCAATCAAAAGGATACACAAACAAGACTTTCAATTGAAATGAACAGCTACTATCACATAATCCCATTACCACAAATAAATACACATGTTAAAAACCCAAACCTAATCCCAAAACTCATCAAGAATGCTCTGTTTAATCCACAAAAACCAAATAAATCCCACTATCAACAAAATTAAACTAAACCCTTTAACAATAATCAACAATTAAACAAAATCCATCTCAAGAAACCCTCAGAAAATAAGATATATACCTGGTAAAACAGAGAATGAATGTAATAATAAGAAGAAGAAGAATATAATGACGAAATCAAAAGGGTTTGAATTTATTTATTTTTTGTAGCAGAGGGTTTGGCGCGACGAAGAAGGCGAGAATGAAGAAGAAAGGGGATAACGAAAGAGAATGAGGACAGGAAGTGATGAAATTGGGTGATTTTTGTTTTCTCTTAGGGTTTCGGTTTTTGATTATTATTTTTACGGCCGCTGTGTAAATCTGTTTCTTCGGCTTCTACCCTCTTTGTATCGTGTTTTTTTCAATGATTATATTAAAGGAAAAAACGTTTTTTTCTTTTCGGGAGGGGTTATTAGGGTTCTCTCTTTTAATTTTTCTTTATTTTGTGGGGATTATGACACGTGTCGCTTTGTTTTAGGGGCTAGTCATCCACAATTTGGTTGTGTTTGTATATATCTTTTTGATTTTTAAGGGGTAGTCATCCACAATTTGTTCAGCCATTGGGCCCATTAGTAGGTAAGAATTCCTTTGTGATTCATTTGATTTGGACACCAAATGAATTTGGCTTCTTACATATTTGTTCAATTGAAAGAATTGTTATCCCATACGAAAAACAATGAAGAAGCAAAGAAGCAATGTATTTGATATAATTGTTGGTGTTATTGGATACAAATAAAGTTGTGAAATTGTAAATTATGAAATAAATTATTTTAAATTTTGAGAATTGAATCATATGTTGAATTCGGTTGATTATCGGAATCATATGTTTTTTTATAGATAACATTAAATTATGTGAACATTTAATAAAGATTTGGAACCGTAGTGTTATTTTAAATAATTCAGATTATGGTTGATAAGAAATTGAACAAAAAACTCCAACGGTTAATGAGTTTTAGGCGCCAAACCTCACTCCCCGAAGCTTTAGAAGAGACTTTGGAGTTTTAGGTTTAGACCACGTTTCCGCCAATTTTGGAGATGGAATAAGAGCCCATCGGGACTGGTATAAGACTTGACCTTCAATTCTTCACCTTAAATTATGATGTGGGAAAAACTTCATACAACTAATCTTCTGAGACTTGCTCTTAGCGCTGACTTGTTTAGAGCATTCACAACGGGTGGATTAAAATGATATATATACCATAATAGGCGTAGCAATCTAAAATTTAATAGACGTGCTATTAAACACGACGATATGTTTAAATCTACACTAAACTCTTTTCAATAGAAGGCTGATATAGGGGCTCCCATATCAATAGAGGGGCTCCCAGTTGAGCCGAGGTGACCCAGTTTTATGATAAGGGATGTCCTAGGGGTAAAGTTAAATGTCCATTTTACCCTTTACCTAATAAAAAAAAGACAAATTTATCCTTTAATTAAAAATTTTCCATCTCCTCCATATCTTCTCCTTCTCCATTTTAATCAAATTTCTCAATCGAATCAAAATTTTATCGCCGATTAAACTCCCAATTTCGTGATGAAGAATACTAATAAATGTGTAGAAAGTAGTAGTGATGACAATCCGGATAAAACTAAATTACACTAACTAATTTGATGAAATCACGATTTGAAAGATTGATTTTTTGTTGTTCAGAGAAACTTACGGTTGGGTTTCATGTCGAACCAACCGTAACACCAAGAACACCGAAGAACACCATTTTTGCCCAGATTTACGGTTGGGTTTTCAACCAAACCCAACCGTAACTAATTTTTTCTTCATATTACGATTGGGTTATTAAACAAACCCAACCGTAACTTCAAATGTAGGAGATGAAGATTCAATTAAAATTTACGGTTAGGTTTTGCCTTGAAACCCAACCGTAACTAATCTTCAAACCCCAATTGTAAAATTAGATAAATATATTTTGAGATTTTTTTTCATTTCTATCTTGTAGAGAATTGAATGACGGAGCTAACCCAAAAAAAATGAGGTCAATCGGACATCGTATGAAGGAGTTATGATCAAAACGGTGACATTTTTATTTGTATCCAGGAAGAATTACGGTTGGGTTGGGCCAATAAACCCAACCTTATGTTTTATTTTTGTATTTTTTATGTTTCTCTAAGTGATTTGGTGGGGCACCAATATCGGATTGTTATCATCGCCAAGTTGAATAGAGTGTTTGAGATCAAGCCCCATTTTTATATTTTATTTTATTTAAAAAAAGAAGGAAAAAAATCGAGCTTTGACACTTTGATAGCAATATGTGTGTGTTATCCCTGTCTTCGTCACCTAAGCAAGCATGGAACGCATGATCTATGGGAACTATCATGTAAGATGTTGATAAGGACCATGCGCTTGGATTCAGTTTGATCCAATCATGTTATCAGTACATTTATAATTGTTTTATTTTCAATTAATTGATCGAGGGGACCCTTGTATACCAATTGAATCGATATTAGTATTACCCATGTATCTCAATCCATTAGGATTCATCCTGGCACTGACCTTCAGACATATATAGGAAACACCGTTCACCTTAGTGAACATGCACAAACTTCATTTTGTCTATATTCATCTTCTGAATCCTTTCATGTGATTGAACTTTGATAGATTATGAGTATCGTGGTTGAACGACTATCTGAGTAGAGCTTTGTTTTCTTATATATGAATTTTAGTATGCTTGAGTAAAAACTCGTTTACAACAATTGGACTCATATAGGGTAATGATTCACATAACTGAAGAATTTAGTATGCCAACTAAATAGCTTGTTTAGTGCTTACCCTCAATCGTTCACAGGTAGCTAGGGTTTGGAATAAAAGTTTTGTGGGTATACCTCTTGTAAACCCTTACGAGACTATAACTCGTCCACTAGGGACACCTAGGGGTTTAAAGGTTTGTTACACATGCTAAGTGTAACCGTGTACTCAACGAAAATGAGTTGTATTTTATCTTAGGTTAGTTTAGGATATATAGTTTGCTCGAGGACTAGCAAAAGACAAGTGTGTGGGAATCTGATAAGTGCATAATTTATATATTTTAAGTAGCATTTTCTTATAATTATTTGCTATATTTTATGTCAATTACTTTGTATTATTATTACTTTTGTAGTTTATGTGTTTTATTAGGTTCATCTCTAAAAGAAGTGAAATTGAGATCTATAAGGAAGAATTACTAAATACCCAGTGGAACTCAATCTATTCCAGGATTTCTACCCACCATTTTGTAGAGAATTGAAAGGAAAAGTCAACGCAAAAAGAATGAGGTCATTCCGAGTTTGTATGAAGAAGTTATGAGCAAAACCGTGAAACCAACTTGGATTTGGAATCTATTGGGCGTTATTGAGTCTGCGCGGGAAGAAAAACAAGGAAAACATTTTGGGCTCGCCTTTAATGTGAAAATTAGGGGTTTTGTTGGTTTTGAGGAGGTTGAGTATCCTAATTGGATAAGAATCAAAAGAAAGTGAATTTTTTTAATGATAATAGGTTTTCTAGTTGGATAAGGATAAAGAGGAGGTTACCAAAGTCATTATAAAGGAGAGTCTAGATACAATTTGGAAGACAACTTTTCACATATAGAAAACTAGGGTTTAGTTTTACTTTTCGAAAACAGTTTATAATTTTCTTTAATATTTTAATGACTTTTAAGAAAATTATGTCTGGCTAAACCCAACCATTGAGACAATGGAGAAAGCCATATTTCATAAATGAATAGTAACTATTTTTGATTTTTAATAACTTTTGTATTGATTTTAATTGAGTTATAATTTTTCTTATTTAGATGTGATTTTGTTTTCTGGGATTTACATGATATCTCTTTAGATTTTCCATCGCATTATCATAAATGAAAGTTACTGGTATCACTTTTTTTTTTGTTAACAGAGTACGGTTGTGAGGAAGAGAAAGCTTCTTTTAAAAAGTCACCACACTCCTATGTTATCTTTTTGTTTTGTTTCGATTATCAAGGAGCGAGAAAGAAAAGAAAAAAGAAAGAAAAATGACTGAGCTTTATTCTGAATAACCATCCATACCATACTAACTTGGTTAATACATACTTGTCCAACGAACTACTTTCCAATCTTACCGACTTAACTGTTAAAATTCCACTCATAAATGATACCTATTTCCACATCAAAAGACGAGGATTTGAATGTATAGAGCAAGGACCAAATCTAGGTATATTTTGTTCAAAGCTCAAACCATAATCCAAAAGGCAAAAGCTTCAGAAACTGTGAGTATCTAATTGTATGAGGAGCAAGTACACAAGGGCTGGGGAGGCATTGCTAATTACCTAAGAAATGCAAACTGCAAAAATTTGAATAAAGATACTTTTCATGATAAAGAAAACAAAGCCAGTTCATGATATTCCCCATGATTTGCCTGCTGAATATGATCTTGTGGTGATTTTTAAAAATATAAAAAGCTCCTCTACACCCTATCTCACGGTCAATGGTCAAGAAACTTTGTTCCATTTCTGACATGTAGTGTCATGATACACACAACAGCAATACTGTATTAATTAACTTTGTGTTATTCAACCTGATTTTTCACTCAAAAAAGTGATTAAACATTTGAGAGGGCATTTACCAAAATGTGCGGTGTCTTATCACGGCGCGAAAGAATGTTTGCCAATATCATATATGCCAAGAGTGTTTGCTCCTTAATAATTATTACGTGTCCATCAATGATTGGGCAAACGGTTCTTCGTTGTGTGGCATTACATCAGATCAGATAGTGGCTAATAAATGGAAAATTGGCGGATGAGGCTTGGGCGGTTTTGATTGATGTTGATCTGTGTTTGGTATTAAGTAAGCTAGGGTGTATATTTTAGTTGTTTTCAATTGTTGTTGTTGTGGTTGTGTGAGGTGGTGGTGGTGTCAAGGTGGGTTGGCATTGGGGCTATGATTAGGGGTACAAGACATGAGTCTGAGTTGTCTATCACTATTATTATAGATCTTCTTCTTTCCGTAAGGATTTTCCAGAGCCACAGAGTTATTATTTGGTCCACTATTATAGTTGTTCAAGGACCTACATTCCTAGTTTAATCAATACTTGTGCTGTGTTATCCAAAAACATTAGTATCAAAATTAAGAAGGAAGATTAGATATCAATTAAGAATACGTAATCCCATTTAGGAAAAGGTTAAACTTTTTTATGTTTCTTGTTTTCAAGTCTAGTAAGGAATTGTACTCCTAATATTTTTTTACTCACTACCAAAGTACTAAAGGTAAATATGGAAAACAATAGCCAGCAACTGCAAAGATTTTCCACTTTTATTTGCATGGGATACTAGAATAGATTGATTTAATGGGGGGTTGGAAAATTAACAGAGGACTTGAAGAAAAAATAAAATAGGATTATTCAATAGTAATATTTTCATATCATTTACTCATATATTTTTAAAAATAGTTAAATTACTCCCATTTGATTAGTTTTATTATGTAATTAAATTAGTTAATTAATTAGATTAGATTAGTTAATTAGTTAGATAAGATTAGTTATAATTTATGGTTATGATTAAAATTAGAGATTTTTTTTGTGAGAAGAGTTGAGAAGAAAAGGGTTTTTAGAAAAAGAAAAAGTGAAAACCTAGGATTTTGAGAGATGAGTGATTCTAGTGCAAATATTGATGTTGGAGAAGCTTCAACTACCAAAGATGATTGTGTTGATCTTAGCTTAGATTCTGAGTTAGATTGGATATATAATGATCGATTGATATATGAAGTCGAAAATGAAGGTGCAAATAACGAACCCCAAGCTCCAATTGAAGAAATCGATGCTCCAAGTGAAGAACTCGTAGCTCAAAACACTCAGGTAAGCCTCTAATAATCTATGAATGGATGACTTTTTGGTTAAATTTTTTGAACCATAGTGATAAAGCAAAGACACATAGTAAGTATCGGCATGGTTGTGAGGTTAGGAACATGACGACTTTTTATAGATTGTCAAGGTCCTTACATCCAACAATGATGACAGTAACCTGTAACTTTACCATTATATGAAAAATCATCATTGTCCAACGTATGACAGTGACGACCCTAACTTACTCATTAAGAGTCATCACTTTACTGTGCAAATACCATGACGACTCTTGGATCCAAAAATTCCTGTATGAAATATGTGTTAGGGTCGTATTGGTTCATATCAAATACCATGACTCTCTAATGACCCTTCTTCTTTAAGGGAAAATAACCAACTAAGGTCGTTATGGTCGATATGGCAATTTTTCATACTTATACCATGTATATGAAAAGTTGTCATGGTCTAAGGTTATCGACCATGCCGACCCTCTCCCTGTAACTGCAATTTTGCGGTTTCTAGTCCAGATTTATACTTAAAAAAACATGCATTTACATCCAGCAAATAGAGTAATGGATATTGATTTACTTACTTTTTAATTGAGACCTTTTTTTCGTCTGATTCTTCTTGATTTGATTTCTTGCATCTTTTTGACTTCAACTTTCCTTTAACTTTCTCTGCAATTCTATGTGGGCTAACATCTCTTTGGAGATTCTTCGTACGAGCCATGTTTGTAGAAGAATCGTGGATTAAAGTTTCGATTTGATTTAAAAAAAAAATCATTAGGAAGGAGAAGTTAGAGATTTTTTATTTTGATTTAAAATGGAAATAGTGGATGATTTTGGTTAAGTATTATAGAGATTATGATTAGTTATTAGGATAAAGATAAACTAGCATTTACACCATCTTTTGACACCCTCTACAGTTAATGATATAGAGATAAATTTATTAAAAATACTATTAATTCTACAAACCCCAAATTAAACCAGATAAATTAGGTGATATGTAAAACATATGTTAGTATAATATTATAATAAGATTGTTGGATAATGATACTGAATCTGATCGCAGTTAGAAACTCGCTGGTCCAATAAACAAAAAGTCTAAATCGATATACTTAACCTAGCATTCTTTTTGATTATTCCACACCTCGTGCTAGGTGAATATTAACTGTAAACTTACAGGTTCATGTAGATGGAACCCACCTTTTTACATTTATTTCCAAGCGGCCATGTTACATTATTTCATTCTTGTAATTAACACTGGCACATATGTGCATAAACAAATGATGATTAGATGTTTAAATCGGTTATAAATTTTAATCTCTAAACCAGATATTACCATCCAACAATAGTTTTATCCATTTGTTTAAAATATATCTTGTAAATTTTATTGTATTAGAGCAACTCCGGCGAATATTAGTGTATTTATTAGTTTGTCCGTTCATGCAGATAGACAAACTCAATTCTAGTAAATGGTAAACCAGTAAATATAACTAGTGAAATCTATTTTTTACAAAAATTAATATTAATTTTAATTAAATGAGACTTATTTTATTAATATAATCTTATAAATCTGGTAAATAAGATCCGTTGTATATATAATATACTAAAGTAATTGTAATAACTAACTTAACTAATTTTTTAAATATAAATTAAGTTGAATCTATCGTTTTAGGTTGAGTCGATCGACTTAACCTGTAATACATATGATAAATCTTCATATTTAAGATTTTACCAATTTATTTTTCCCATTTGCCCATTTCATCGTGGGTTTATAGTTGATAAATTGGCCGATATACCATATCCACTGGAATTGCTCTTCGTGATGAATTATGTAATAGATAAAATCCAATAAAGTTTAATACTCTAGTAACTTTAAATAAGGGAAGGGCATGGACATTGTAAATATTTTAATTGTGATTTTGAGTCTATTTAGACCGTTGGATGGACTGACCAAAATATTAAAATTGTTGGACAAACTATAAAAAAAATCGGTCGAACAATAAATTTCAGCTGAACTAATATTTGTTGCTAATTTATGGCAGTAATAAATCTTTACAAAAATTTAAGAACGGAAATAACATCCTTATTTCAACCATGTATTGACATTGTCCCCTGCAGTTTCACGTATATTAGAAACATATATTTATGATAAAAGAACCGGTGTTAAACTTTGGAAACAGAAATATTTGTTCCACAATAGTGATAAAAAATTTGCACCTCCTTAAGAGTGGAAAAACCCGACCTACGAAGTGCGTGCACTCCCTTTGTTGTCTTTTTTTTTTAAAGTTTAAATATATATGTTCATAACCATAGGATTAGGGTTGTCAATGGGTATCCAATTATCCGGAGCCGAACCGGTCCCGGTTGATTAGAGTTCGGTTCTGAGTCTTAAAATTGGACCCATTAAACATTTATATACCCGACAAATTTATCCGATTTGGATCTGAAATTTTATCAGCTCCAGTTAGGTATATCCGACGGTACCCATTTATTTTATTATTAAAATTGAAAGGATTTTTTTAGGTTTGACTTTTGTTATTTCTTATTTTTTATTCTTATCTTTATTTAAAAATTAGTAGAAAAATAACAATAAACTTGTAAAAAGTATAACTTGAGTTCAAGCAAAAATGAAGTAGATTTCAAGATTTAATTTTTTCTAATAGTTTTTCAGTATCCAAATTTTTAAACGGAGCCATCCACTAATTTTTTTAGAAAATAGACCCAGAACCGTTAAAAATTAGATTCGATTTTTATAAATAAAATCTGGGTCCTGGTGCTGATCCGGAAGAACCCGAATCCATTATCAGCCCTGATAGGATCCTCCTTGTTATCCACTGCTAAAATATCTGAATTCCTTGAACTCACACGATTCTTTAAACAAAAAGTAGAATGTACGAACAAAAGTAGAAGAATATATGAAGTTTCTAGGGTTTACTTTACTAATGTAGGTCACAGAATCTCATCCTCAAGTCTCTCGAGAAGAACCGTTATACAAAACCCTAATTTTATCACTTAGGGCAGAATTGTAATACTAGATGAAAACAAACATAGCCGTTTGTTGTTCCATGTGAGGTTAGTGCCTATCAAATCAATGCTGCTGTCACTTTTCTCAACGGTCGGAAAAATTCCTCAAATTTTTACCCTTACATCTTAACCCTCCAATCACATGACCATATGTTCATCACATCACAAATCAAACGGCTCAAAATCCTTCATCTAAAGAGGCACAAGAAAACAAAAAGCTTTTCCTATTTTCCGATATATTCTATCAAATGAATATCCAAAGGCTGTGAAAATAATAAAAAATTCCCTCAAAAAAGGAAAAAGATAAGACCAGCTCATAAATCAACCAACTTTTTGGACACGTGTCAGAACCCATTTCATTTCCAGAACAATCCTTTACAACTTTTTTTTTGTTTTCTTATTTTTTTCTAATTAAATTCTCACTAGAAAAACAAAATATTTTAGTTTTTAAATAATTTAAGGACAAGAAAAAAAGAAAAAGCAATTTTTAGTTGTCAGGTTTGGATGGATCGAGAAAAAGAGTTTTCTATAAATCACCACTGACTAGTTGGTCCTTCCTCATCATAAGCTCTGCTCAGTCTAACAAGTGTTTGCAGAAAAAATAATTCTCTGTGAGGTGAGAAAATGGAGGGGAAAGAAGAGGATGTTAAGCTGGGAGCAAACAAGTTTTCAGAGAGACAACCTATTGGAACATCAGCACAAAACACAGATAAAGATTACAAAGAACCACCACCAGCACCATTTTTTGAACCTGGTGAACTAAAATCATGGTCATTCTGGAGAGCAGGAATTGCAGAGTTCATGGCTACTTTTCTATTTCTTTACATCACTGTTTTAACTGTTATGGGTGTTGCTGGTAACAAAAATAAGTGTCAGACTGTTGGTATCCAAGGTATTGCTTGGGCTTTTGGTGGTATGATCTTTGCTCTTGTTTACTGCACTGCTGGTATCTCTGGTAAGCTCTCACTCTCTCTTTATCTCATTTCTGTTGTGTGTTTTTTTTCTTCAATTTCTGTTGTGGGTTTCTTCTAATTTGTTTTGTGTGCTTGTGTAGGTGGTCATATCAACCCTGCTGTTACTTTTGGACTACTATTGGCAAGGAAACTGTCTCTAACTAGAGCTGTTTTCTATATGATTATGCAATGTCTTGGTGCTATCTGTGGTGCTGGAGTTGTTAAAGGTTTCCAACCAGCTAATTACCAAATGAACAATGGTGGTGCTAACTTTGTGGCTCCTGGGTATACCAAAGGAGATGGTCTTGGTGCTGAAATTATTGGTACTTTTGTTCTTGTCTACACAGTTTTCTCTGCTACTGATGCTAAGAGAAATGCCAGAGATTCTCATGTCCCTGTAAGTATTTCTTCAATTTTCAACTCTTTCTATATCTTAAATTAGAATGTTTAGTTAAAAATCTTAAGAAAAGGGCTATACTTCAATTCCATGACTCAACTGCTTCATATCATATGTGAGTTTCTTGTCTGATTTCTTGTTAATAACTAGTTTCAATATGTTCTTACAAGTGGGTTTTTTGAAAAATTGCTCAATCTCTCAACCAAAGAGTGTTTGAAGTTACTATTGAATGTTTGATTTTGTTTGTCCAAACCTGGTTTTTGCAAAACCAAAAATGGTTTCTTGAAAACAGGTAATGGTTTTTTCTTGGTGTGGGGGTAAAAAAACTAAAAACAAAGAATGGGTTGGTTATTCTTTTCTTTTGATGTCCATGTGCAATTGTTGTTGCTTTGGTGGATTATTTTGTCTTGAGCTTTGAGAAAGTAACATACTATCATTACCGCCTGGACAACTAGACATATTCCATGGTAGGTACATGGTCACTATGTCATGATGTGTTTCAAGAAAAAAGAACCTCTAATCAAGAAGTTTGTTTGTTTCACTGTTTTTGTTTGGATGATGCTAATGTTGTTGGTTTACACTTCAACCACAGATTTTGGCTCCACTACCAATTGGATTTGCAGTATTTTTGGTACATTTGGCTACCATCCCCATCACTGGAACTGGTATTAACCCAGCTAGAAGTCTTGGTGCTGCCATCATCTTCAACAGAGCCCATGCTTGGGATGACCATGTAAACACCCTTACCTCTTCATGCTACAGAATTCAATGGATGCCCCATTGTTATTTACTGACTCTCTTTTTTGTGGTTGTGTGTTGCAGTGGATCTTTTGGGTTGGACCATTCATTGGAGCTGCCCTTGCAGCATTGTACCATCAAATTGTGATCAGAGCTATTCCATTCAAAACAAAATGATGATTTCATCTGGATTTGAAGCTGCTGCTTTGGGGAGTTCAGTATTTTGTGCATTGTTTTGAAGGGTGCCTTTGTTTTTTAGTAGAGTTTTTATTATTAGAGGGGATTTATATTAAGAATCTCTGGATTAATTTAATTGTTATTATTAATTTGTTTATTATGAAGTATGTAAATTATTTTCAAGATTATGTTTTTAAGTCTCTGGTTTTAATTTGAGCCCCCCTTTGCAGATGATAGATCTTTGTTCATGTCCTATCCTTTTGGCTTACTGTGCACGGGCTCATTTAAAGCTCTAGCACACAAGTGCTTGGCCGATTTCTGTCTTGTTCTCGCCACTCAGTTAGGTTCCTGGCCGGCTCCTGTCGAAGCTTTAATTTATAAAAAATCCTACGATCTACATTTATCTGTCATTGGCAATGTTACTATAATATAATGATAAAAACGATAATACTAAATTTAATATCAATAAAAAAATAAAAAAATAAAAAATTCAAGGACTCAAAATTTACTCAAGTTTACTAAATGAGCCGAAGTATGTCATGTGGACTAAAAATGTTCTTTGCGAACAAAGACTAATTGAATCCAACACCGAAGTTCAACTGCGAGGTCTTAGGTTGATTACTCCCGAAGGATCTGGCGCAGGGGTTAATCTTAACTTGAAAATGATCGAGGAACAAGAATGCCAATAGGGTTATAATTATCTTAGGTCAATTGACGACTGGTCTTCAATTTTCCCTTTATGACAGTGCGAACCCTTTGTTTTAGGAAGTTCTGACTCACGAGTTGTATTTCAACTAAGTGGAAATGACATTCGTTTGATCAATGAATTCGTTGCACGTTCACTGGACTACTCGACCATTCTTGGGAAAGCTCTTCCATTTACTTAGTCTGATTATACTGCGAGCTTATTCCAGTCAAATTACATTCAAAAACGTTTTGACTGCCAAGCTGAAAGATGAGTTATTCGCTTCAACTGGGCAGATATCTCCGATAACAAGAAGCTCATTCTTTTCGATTTTAATAATCTGGTGTGTCTTACAAAGGTGATAACTAGTGCCTTTTATAGGCATCATAAACCTTAAGCCAATTTCCTAAAACTCTACGAATTCTATATAATGATACTACTTCAACTTAAATCTAAGCCTAAACTAGGAAACTCATCATATAATGCCAAACTTCTAACAATGTGGGACCAATCTCAACACGCCCCCTCACGTGTAAGGCCAGTCATTCGGCCTAACACGTGGACCTATATATGAGTGACCAGTCATTCGGTCAACACGCCCCTTCACGTGTAAGGCCAGTCATTTGGCCTAACACGTGGATTTTCTCCTGTAATGTTAACTTCACGAACTCCTGGAGCTAACGATACCTGCAATGCAACTCCTTCTGTACACCTACTTCATCTGTAGGATTTTTTCTCACCTACTTCATCTGTCGGATTTTTCTTGTCACCTGCGATACAACTCCTTCTGCACCACCTACTTCATCTGTAGGATTTTTCTTCTCACCTACCTCATATGTAAGATTTTTCTTCTCACCTACCTTATCTGTAGGATTTTTCTTCTCACCTACCTCATCTGTAGGATTTTTCTTCTCACCTACCTCATTTGTAGGATTTTTTTTCTTTTTTTTCTCACCTACCTCATCTGTAGGATTTTTTTTCTCACCTACCTCATCTGTAGGATTTTTCTTCTGATCTCATCTCAACCTCAGTTATACTTCTCTTTTCCTCCCTCAAGTTGAAGCACGTAACAAAGTAAAGTGTCCAACTTGAAAGAAGTTAGAGTTAATGACTTGTAGAAAAACATACAGGAACAAAAATTACATTTTTTTAATGATTCTCTTTAACTAAAGATACTTAACATACCTAAAAAAAACAAAAAAAAACTTGAATTCTCTAACTTTGTCTCTCTCCTCTCTCTATACTGGCTCTGATACCATATTGAATTCTATGTAGAATCTAAGAAGAAAGAGGAGAGAATAAATACGGAGTTAATAGAAGACTAAATTAATAATAATCTGGTGTGTCTTACAAAGGTGATAACCAGTGCCTTTTATAGGCATCACAAACCTTAAGTCAATTTCCTAAAACTCTACGAATTCTATATAAGGATACTACTTTTAAACTTAAACCTAAGCCTAAACTAGGAAACTCATCATATAATACCAAACTTCTAACAATGTGGGATCAATCTCAACATCGACACTAATCTTTATAGTTCCAGGATGTCCTGCTGCTAGTGAGATAAAACTTAAGTCTCGCAAGCTTTCGTCTTTGGAGACTAAAAAAGGTAAATACCACACTCTTTCATTGTTATTCCTCTTCCCTTTATTTTCTCTGTTCTTTATCGGATGATGGCGAATTTTAATGCAAAGACGGAATCTGGCGAGGCAAAGACTAGTCTTTCGAATAAAAGGTCTTGTCGCTATGCAAAGAGTCGCGCCACTCTTGAGGTGCCAATGATAGAGGATGATGATTTGGAAGCTTCCGCTTCGCTAAAAACCTTTGAGGAGGTTGAAACCCAGGCTAAAGAAGACATCATTCCTTTGGAGATTGAAAATAAATCCGCCGAAGAAGTCCTCGTGGAGGAAAAAAATGAAGATTCAAAGGTTTCTTCAACAATTGGCTTAGTAGTTCCTACGAAGCCAGCCTTTAAAATTCCTTCGATATTGGAGGTGCCTCATCCCAAATCTAAAGCTGTGAAGGTATCTGAGACTGGGGAAGGATCTTCCCAGGGAACTAAAAATAAATCTAAGGAACAGACTGAATCGTCTACATTGGAGACTCTCCAAGACAAGTTTTCTCGCGAGATGATCACTTGGATCCAAATTTTCAAAGCTATAAAAGAGGGAGTGGTAGTGGATATCCCTGCACCAGTCTGTGATGTTATGATGTTGTTGTTGTTTTATTCATTTTCTTTGCTAGATGCACTAGCGAAGCTTCAAGAGTTATCGTCTCTGAGTCGGGATCAACAAGTTGGGCTACTGACATTGGTAAGTTTCATTTCTTTCTTGATCTATCCAGATTGTTCGCAATCTCTTTGCTAAATATGCATTCGTCGTGTAGGAATAAAACATCAAGCTTGCTGCACTGGAGGAAACTCTTCAGTTAGAAATGGATTGCATAAGACTGGAAAAAGAAACTCACAGCTGAAGAAAGAAAAGATAGCGATGCAAACTGAATTGGAATTCGAGAGAGCTGTTGCAAATTCTTAGAGGAAGCGAGTTGAAGAACTTCGCGGTAAGCTTCACTACATCTCCTTAACTTATTTGTCGTTTCATTCTTTTGTTCTTCCCTAGTTGATACTTAAGTGTGTTTTGCTCCGAAGAACACTGCCAAGTTCGTCAAATAACTGCCGAGCAAAGCAAACTAGAAGTTGAGGTTTTACACGAGCAACAAGAAGAATATAAGCGTAGAATTGACCATTTATCCTTTGAGTTAGAAAATAAGGTTGGAATGGGCCAACGCCTAGATCAATTGGTTTTCGAGCTTCAATATTTGGACGAATTAAATCTTTACCTTGACGAAGATAGAAAAGAACCGACTCGCCGAAATACAGGTCTTCAAAATGAACTTGAATCCTTACGAGCTAAGAGGAAGAAATTTCTTGCAAGGAAGGATACCACTGGGGCCAAGCACCGCACTTTCGAAGATCTTCGCGTGGCTCAATCGAAACTTCTTTCTTCCGAAAAAGATCTTCGTATTACACGAACTGACCTAAAAAATCTACTAATAAATTATGAACAATCGTAGAAAAATTTAAAAAAATATAAATCTAAACTTCACAAAGTTTGGCTAGAGAATGAAGATATCATAAAGATCAATAAAATGATACTAGAAGACAACGTTGGAAGTTCAGATGAAAAAAAAAAAGATAAGACAACTGCTCTCTACAAGACGCAGTTTGGCAATATCTCTGAAAAAGCCTTGGATCACTTTGTTAACACCTAGTGCAAAGTTGCTGAGCTAACAAGTAAAAAAGAAGATATTGGGGAAACCTTAAAATTTGTTATCTCGTAGAGAGAAGTTTAATTTAGAAGGCCAATTTTATATTCACATTGCCTCTGATTGCTCTGGTTTTTTAGCTAATCACTTTTTTGTTTTTCTTTGCAGATTTGGTGAAACAAAAGGGGGAAGAGCTGAAACAAATTCGGCAGGAGCTAGATCAAGCTCGGCAAGAAGCTTGATGAAGTATAAGAAGCTTGATGAAGAATTTGATCAATTTGAAGAAAATCACAAAGCTTCCTTTAAGCAGCTGAAAAAAGATTACCAAGCATCGTTGGATAATGTTTGTCATAAATTCGCCCATAATCTCTGTGATAGGCTTAAGGATCTCCGAGTTGTCTTGAAATTTCTTGCGATTCATACTGACGAAGAATAAGGGGAAGAAGAAGACAACGAGGAAGAGATCGAACAAGATGGCGAAGAAGAGGTTAATCTCAAAAGAGATACAAACGAAGATTAGCCTCGACAAGACAACCCTTGGAGAAAACTGTCACTGAAGGATCTTCCAAAAGTAAATCTCCATAAAATAAAAATGAATATCTTCAAGCCCGCCTTTTTTTAATATAATTGTTCCCTTCACTGTGAACGGTGACGTAGTTTGAGCTGATAATCTTTTAACTATCGGCTGCAAAATAACTAATTTAATTAATAAATTTATCTTTTTATTTGATCACATTTGTTTGCTTTTTCCTATATATATATATATATATAACGCCTTGCTCAATACTTAATCAAAATGACAAGTTTCCAATTTTTGTTTATTTCAATGCTTTAGATCAAAAATCCGCATAGTATTGCGAATCTTAAATCTCGCATATTTTTTATATGAAACAATACTTTCTTGACGACCATTTACTTCCTCGGCAAAGTAAATGAGCTTAAATACTTTCGTGAGCAATAGTCTCTCAAGCCTCGCTTTATCATGCTACTTCAGCTTTCTAAAGAAGAGTGTCAACCCTTTATGTTCCCTCTGATTTCCCGTTTAAGGAGGCTTACTTCTGGGGTTCATGGTTGCTCCCCTAGTTCATGTCTTTGCATCCGAAGTTGCTGTGAGATATAACAAGAGTTTATCCCCTAGTTCATGTCTTTGCAACAACTGCCAACTTTGCCAAATACTATTTATTGCTTTGAAGTGCTTGTTCGCAATCCTTTGTCCATGTGAATTTTTCTCACTTCTTTAACGTATTAAAAAAAAGGCTTATATTTATCCGAAGATCTAGCGATGAATCTACCCAAAGATGCGAGTTGTCCATTTTGAATTTACGTATTTGATCAGAAATCTCCTTCAGATCTCGCACATGATCTTGAGAATTTTTACTTTTTACCAACATATCGTCCACATACACTTCCAACGTTGAATGCACCTATTGAGCAAACAATTTCTCCACCATTCGTTGGTAAGTTGCCCTTGCATTCTTCAGCCCAAAAAACATTCTTGTATAACAATATAATTCTCTTGGAGTAAAGAAAGAAGTATACTCATGATCTTCCTTGAGTGGTATCTTATTATAACTTCAATACCCGTCCATGAGAAAGAGGGTTTCGTATCCTGCCGCTGATTCGACCATTGAGGTATATCTGGTAAAGAAAAACTATCTTCTGGGCAAGCTCTGTTTAAGTCATTGAAGTCAATACAAATTCTTATTCCTTTATTTTTCTTCAGAACAATTACCATGTTTGCAATCCACTATGGATATTTCACCGACCTGATAATTCCTGCTTCGCTCATCCTCTTCAGTTCTATTTCAATTGTTTTGTGATAGATTGTTGCGACTTACCTGATTCTTTGTTTGAAATACTTCGTCTTTGGGTCAATGTCCAACCTGTGACAAGCTACCAAAGGATCTATTCCTGGCATGTCTTCCATCTTGCATGCGAATACATCAACATACTCCCGTAATAAACCATCCAACTTCTTTCCCTCATTTTCGCTTAACTTCGTACCTATCTTGACTACCTTTGGCTCATCTTCAGATCCCAAATTTACGTCTCGAGTAGGTTTTGCTGCTGTAAATTCATCATTGGTTCTTGAGGGAGGTTGGGCCCTTTAATTGCTATAATGACGAACCATCCCTACTTGAATTATCACTCGGTAGTCCATTTCCCTTCGCCGTATTCACCTCATACACATGTATTTCTTGCAACTTTCTGTTCTCTTCGACCTGCTTTTTTTTCTTTGATTTGTTAGATCGCTCCTCATATTGGCGAACATCCACCCGATTGTAATACTTTGCTTCAGCAGGATCTCCTTTTACTTCAGCTACCACATCCGGTGTTGGAAAACACAAGCATTGGTGGTAAGTAGAGGTTATTCCTTTGATTACATGGACCCATGGTCTCTCAACGATAACGCTATAAGGTGAATCAATATCAACTACACATAAAATAATTATTGTTTCCAAATTTCTAAGATAAACTACCAAGGTGAACTCTCCCTTAGACCTTGAGGGTGCTCCGTTGAATCCGTAAAATGTTGTATGTTTATGAGATGAATATGGAATCTGGGAAGTTCATTCGCTTGAATATGTTGTAGAAAAGAATATCCACTGAGCTTCTGGTGTCCACCAAGATTTATCTACTTCCCATTTGTTCATTTTCAAGTGACCACCAGAGAATCCGTATGTGATTTCCTATTCTCAGGTGTTTCGGATGATGAAAATACGATTGGCTATGCTATCCATTTCTTTAGAGGATGGGCTTTCTCAATACTGAAAATCTCATTTTTATAACGGTATCGCTTGTTCACCCTGCTTATAATGTTATTGTGGATGTTCGCCTCAGTTCCCACCGAATGGATGATGGAATTGCATCGCAGGTAGTTGGTTCCTCGCTCTATCTCAATCATACGCGCTTGTGGTACCTCTGGTTCTACTCGTAACGGTGGTGGTGATGGCAGATTTCCCAGAAATTCTTGAAGTTTTTCCTGTTCTATCAAGCGCAACAATATCCTTTGCACATTCCTGCAATCAGTAGTAGTATGACCATGAAATTAATGATATTCGCAAAATTGATTACTATACCTGGAGGAGGTGGTTCCACCCCTCTGTTGTGTGGGTATGGAATATTTGCAGACTCTGTTTCTTTAATATGTCGCAAGATTATGGACAACGATGCGCTCAACATTGGTAGCCTATGGTCTTTGAATATGGGGGAATTTGGTATCCTCGTACCAAATCTTTGATCATCGCATCCTCCTCGGTGAGAGGGATGCTCCCACTGTTTATGAAATCTGATGGTATCTTTCTCGTTCAATCTCTTTCTGACCGTATATCTTGTTTATATGCTCGTTGCTGCTCTTCCTGGTAGATGTCCTGTGATCTACTTGCGGTACATCATCGATTGCATTCGCGATTCGGTGAGTATTCGTTGGGTTTCAGAAGGTGGTTTCCTCATTTATTACAGTTTACGAGGTTGCTTGCCTCTATATTTCTTGCTAAGCTATATACTCTTTTTGAAATTCCCAAAGTTCTTGCAAGGTTAACATATTCTTATGCTCGTATATGGCATTGTGCAGTAGATCAATTGGTAACAATGCATCTACAAATCCCCGAACCAAGTTTGTCTCGAACTCATGGCCCATAACTTCACTACACAAGGTCCTTCATCTATTTACTAGGTTTCTTAAACTTTCGCCTACTCTTTGTTTCAAGATAAACAATTTCTCAACTCTCGGTTCCAACAAATTTTTGTGCATGTAGTCTGCGAGAAACCTTTTTTCCAACCCTCGAAATGATGTGATTGAATATTCAGGAAGAACACCAAACCATGCCAATGTCTAGCCTTTTAAACTTGACGTAAAATACCTGCATATCACTTCATATTTATGTTCCCACTGTAGCAACGACCGTTGATATGCCTTAATATGTTGTATAGCGTTCCCAGTTCCATCAAAGATCGAAGATGCTTCTAAAAGTTGACACTGTGCATTTAGGCGACAAAGCTGTGTATAGAATATCCACACTAAAAGGTGATCATTTGTTTCTACTAATGCATCCGTCAATTAATGTCCCTTGTTATTTTTCTGTAAACCTTGAATCATGGCTATCATATGTTTTAGTTCATTCATCACCTCCTGATTAACCGTTGTTTCCTTGGCCCTCTTCAACTGATGTTCCATTTCTTCCTGACGCTTTCCCGCATCACCCTTTTCCTGACTATCCTCACGATTTCCTCTTCAGCTCTAAGTTGGTTCTCGATACTTGTGTGTATATGCTACTGATGACTCCGACTTTTCAGGAACCTCTTCCTGCAATTTTTGATATTATTTTGCAAGCTCCAGATTTTTCTTTCGTAACAGCTCCCGATCCCGAGCTATTTTTTTCTTCGCCTTTCTGATTTTTGCGAGCTTAGCTTTCATTTCTTGCATTGTCAACTCTTTCTCAGCATCAGATTGATCTTCATCGCTTGAAACGTGAGATTCTACTCTAACTTCTTCTTCATTAATGTTTCATAAAGAAATACTTCTCCCAGGGATCAATCTTCTTTCCTCATCATGAGCCCTTCCTACTGTCCCATCCACTTGTCGGTCTTTCGTTGGATTCGCTATATTGTTGCTCTTCGACCTATTGCTTCTCCTTTGGACTTCTCTATTTACTTTTGACACCATCTCTGCTTACTCGAGTTTCTACACAATAAAATTGATGTTTCTGTACTCCTTTAATGAGTTCTTATCAGTGGTCCCCACGATTCATGATATTGAATGTGGTTCCATTGATTGTGATTAGAAAAAATTAAGTTTATAAACCCTAGATCAGATAACCGCCTTATAATACTAAATATTTAACCTAAGCCAACGACTTTTGTACCGGATTGTAGGCAAATCTCAAAAAAGATTACTTAACTTCTTATGATTTAACTTCTAAAAGAAATGTTTTTTTCGAGAATAAAATCTTTTTGATGTAGACTTATCGAAAAAAAAAATCCTGTTTTGAAACTCTTTTGAAAACAAAAATCTTTTCCTTATATATACATATGAAGCTCAAAACTTTAATATTTTTAGAAAATTGTTAGTCAAATCTATGACCAATGATTTGAAAAACTTCGAATATTAAGAATCTCTTCTTCTTAGATTACTGCTTTCCTAGAGACTTGCTCTTAGAAATTCAGATATTTTTTTTATGTATGAAGCTATAAAACTCTGGATCTAACAAAAACATATATATATTAGAAAAGCAAACAAATGCAAAACCAAAACAAATTCTTAATGAATCTCTTAAAGCTTTAAAATAACAGGCATGATAAATCCTTTACTCAGTTCCCTGCTTCTAGCGCCAAAATATAGTTGCTGAAAATCCCACAACACACCCAAGAACAATCCTAAAGCTCTCTTTTACATCTTCCACTTAGATTTTACGATAAATTCACACATCAGCAATAAAACGATGAACACAAGAGATTTACGTGGTTCGATGTTAAAACTACATCCACAGGAAGGATTTCACTATGGTGTGATGATGGTTACAAGCATAGAAGATTGCTTAGGAACTTTCATAATAGTTTTCTCTATTACTCTCTTATATAATTGATCAACCCTTATTATATTTACAAACATGCCTATTTATAGCCAAATTATAAAATTAAGGTTTAGTCCACAAATATTCAGATACAATTCTCTTTATTTCGGGCACACATTACTTCAGATATAATTTCCTTTGCCGAGGGGATCTTTCGGTAATTTACTTGGTGGTGAACTTGTGCTTCGCTAGCATTTTACTTTGATGATTGATTCGTCTAATAAGCCTCGCTATACCTGTGCTGGCCTTCTTGTCTTCCTCCAATAGTATTTTGCCCCTTGTCTAGACAACTAGTAGACTGTCGATATGACCGTTCTGTTCACGCATTAAATTCCCAACTGTCTATTTCAAACTTAGTCGTTGATTTTTTGGTACTGCTTTCCACACGTCTTAATTTTGTGTACTAGGCTATGTCGACTGAGTATAACTTCGGTATTCATTTGAAATATGTCTTTTTTGTGTTTATGTGTTGAGATGCGAATACATGGAAAAATTGTTTTCTATCCCCATAGAATAATGAGTATAACTTCTTCTTTTTTTGACGAAAAGTTTCAATTCATATAAAATCAAAAGAAGAGTTACAATCCATCACTTACATACGATACACTATACAATAAATTTAAGATACAGCTGCATTCCAATTGAATTGGATGCTGCTTACAGTGATTCCCTTGAATAATTCTAATTCTGTTGCCCATAGAATTATTGTAGCTTTCACCTTTAGAATTATGTCTTCCTCAAAAAAAAAATTCCTTCAAAAGTTCTCGAATTTCTTTCCAACCATATGTTCCAAATCACTGCGAATGTTATCCATTCCCATGTCTTTTTGTTCCTCCCTGTCATAACATTTTTATTTCAAAGCTTCCAAATTTTGTTGCACACTTTCATTCATGCACCAAGAAATTTTGAAAGCTATAATGAAATAGAACCCCACTTTTCTTGTATACTCGCAATGACCCATGATGTGGTTGCTATCTTCAATTTCTTTATCACATAGTTTACAAGTTAATGTATTCACATTTATACCTCTATGTTGTATGTTTGATAAAGTAGGTAAAGCATTATGAAACACATACCAAATAAGAGTGGATACCTTTGGTGGGATTCCTTTGTGCCACATCAACTTAGGGAAGGAGGTTCCTTGCAATTCTTGTTGTGCATTAATGGACTCGTAACATTTCTTGATTGGGAATTTGCTAGAGATTTCATCAAAAAACTTCACCCTGTCTTCCTCTTCCGCGAAATTTGTTGGAGTGCCTAACTTTCTCATTAGATCATAATATTTCTCTTTTATTACTGTTGTAGGTAGCACACCAATTTTGAGCTCCCAATTTCCTTGGTCGTCCACACACTCCACTATGTTGTTCCATTTGGTTTCTGATCTTCTAAATATTGATGGGAATTGATCTTTCAGAAATCCATCCCCTCTCCAGTTGTCGTGCCAGAAGTATACACTTTTTCCGTTTCCCACCGCAATTGCCATATTGTCCTTCATCCAGTGCTTGGGGTTGAAAATTCCTTTCTATAAACCCTTTCCTTGAGAGATCTTCATATCTACAGGGATAGAATCATCTTCTTTGGTGTTGGTTCTTCGTTGGAAATTCTTCTCCATACTGTGTTTTCTCTGTAGCATATATCCAAATCCATTTTGATAAGAGAGTTCTGTTAACACTCCTTAGATTTTTAAAAGCCCAGACCACCATTTTCTTTGGAGCAACATATCTTTTTCCATGCCACCCAACACATTTTCAGCTTGTTGTTTTTAGTACCCCAGTAAAATCTTCTCATAATATTCACCATTTTCTTTTTAACTTTAGCAGGCAGAGTAACAAGAGACATATAGTAAGTGGGTAATGCCGATAATGTACTTTTTATAAGTAATTCTACCTGCTTTGTTTAGGTACTTAGTCTTCCACACTGCCCAGCTTCTTTTCCATCCTCTCTAGCACTGGTTCCCATACAGTATATGATCTTAACGATGCTCCCAGAGGGAGGCCTATGTATTTTATTGGGAGATCTTCTATCTTGCAACCTAGCACTTATGCCAGTTGCTTGATGTTTCCTTCTGCGCCAATACTTGTCATTGTGCTCTTATCCAAATTCAGTTTCAATCCTGTTAGAGCTTCAAATATCATTAGAGCAACTGTCAAAAACCTTACCTCCTGTGTGCTTGCATTCAGAAAAACTAAGGTGTCATCCGCAAACTGAAGATGAGATTTCCCCATTTTTTGATATTGTAAAGCCTTGAAATCTCCCTCTTCTTGTAAAATCTTGGAAAAGTTTAGTTAAGATTTCTGCCACTAAAAGAAATAGAAAGGGTGACAGGGGGTCACCTTATCGAAGGTTCTTTGATGGAGAAAATTTTTCTGAAGAATTTCCATTTACTAAAATTGACGTATTAGAGGAAGCTACACACCATTGTATCCATCTTCTCCATTTCAAACCATTGACAGATTAGGGGGTCATCTTGTCGAAGGCCATTTAATAATGAGTAGAACTAAACCATATAGTTCTCCATCCCCATTTTCCATGTCATGTTTTACCTTGATTATTGTAGTCTAGGTATGTTCCTCCTTACCCAACCTCTATATCACTTCATATATGCGAACTTCTATTTATTTTTCTCATATTCCTAATAGCCAATCTCATATTGTAAGGGCCTGCAAATCTTTTTCCACCCAACCCAATGATATTTCTTAGCATTAGAAAAATTACCCCCCAAAAAAACATCTAATCATTCACTCAATTTTAGAGATAATATAATTGGGCACATAAGTGGAGAGAAATAATAAACAAGCAAACAAGCAAGCACATTTTTAATTAAGGTGCATTTACCTGCTTTTGATAGATCGCACCTTTTTGAAGACGCAAATCTCTTTATGCAAATCTCAAGAATTGGATCCCATTTGTCTCAAGGGAAAGATTTATCTCCTAGTGGTAACCCCAAATAAATAGCTGGAAAGGAAGCCACAAAAAAGCCAAAGACAGATGCCAATATGTCGGCATTTCCCACAACAAAAATGTTACTCTTGCTAGAATTAGTATGTAAGTACGAAGCAAATCCAAACAACAAAAGATTTTACTCTAACATCTTGACTTGGTTGATATCTTCATCCAATAACACAAAGTTGTAGAAGCAAACTCAAACAACAGAAGATTGTACTGAATTTGGTACCATTAGCGTGAGTGGGGTCTTGACTTTTTTGTTTTTTTGTTACTTTATTTTCTTCTAAGGCTTGTGTTTCAAAGGTTACTTTGACTGGGTTATTTCCCTGTATTAATTAATCAGAATTCAGATTCATAGGTCTACGATTGTCGATCGATCCGTTTTTTTTTCTGAATTCCAAAAACCACTAGATTTACTGGTCTAATTTGGATACCCTTTAGTAATCTACATTTAATATTTTTGCGAATACAGTCTTGTTACCGTGGAAGTTTGGAACACCTCGTATGTGTTAGAATTTAAGCTCAATATATAAAAGAAGTTTATTGATCCTTTATTTTCCATTTGAATAAGTCTGTTTACCTGGTAATAGTTGTTCCAAGTAATTAGAAAGTTGTTAGCTTATTTTATTTTGATTAGTTAGTTACTGGCTAGTTTTTCTTTTTGTAAAAACCTATATAAAGGTAGAGTATCCAGTTCACTCTAAATTGAACCGTGCTTTGAGTTTCAATAAAATCTTTTATTACTCATATCATTTTCATCAAAAACTAAATATCTTGTTTTGAAACTCTTTTGAAAAAAAAAATCTTTCCCTATATTTTTCTATGAAGCTCAAAAATTTAAGATTTTTAAAAAATTGTTAATCAGATTTATGATCTATGATTTGAAAAAATTCGAATACTAAGAATCCCTTCTTCTTAGATTACCGCTTTCCTAGAGACTTTCTCTTAGAAACTCAGATCTATTTTTTTATGTATGAAGCTATAAAACTCTAGATCTAACAAAAATCTATATACATGTACTTTTTTTTATTTATTTTTTAGAAAAGCAAACAAATGCAAAACCAAAACAAATTCTTAATGAACCTCTCAAATCTTTAAAATAACAGGTAGGATAAATCATTTACTCAGTTCCCTTCTTCTAGCGCCAAAATGTAGTTGTTGAAAATCCCACAACACACCCAAGAACAATCCTAAAGCTTTCTTTTACATCTTCCACCTAAATTTTACGATCAAATTCACACATCAACAATAAAACAATGAACACAAGAGATTTACGTGGTTCGGTGTTAAAACTACGTCTATGGGAGGGATTTCACTATGATATGATGATGGTTACACGCACAAAAGATTGCTTAGAACTTTCACAATAGTTCTCCCTCTTACTCTCTTACAGAATCGATCAACCCTTATTACATTTACACACATGCCTATTTATAGCCAAATTATAAAATTAGGGTTTAGTCCACAAGTTTTCAGATACAATTCACTTTATTTCGAGTATAACTTACTTCGGATATAGTTTCCTTCGCTGAGGGGATCTTTCGGTAACTTACTTCGGATATAGTTTCCTTCGCTGAGGGGAGTACCGGAGTTTGGCCGGAACTTGACAGCGATCCGGTCACCGCCGGTGCTGTTCTTCATCTACCAACGTCTGAGAAGACGACTCAGCCACACTTATAACTGTTGCGGATTCAAACTGCTCCTGTTGCCTATTCTTTCAAACCATTTATTGCTTAGAAACACTTCTGTAACGGCTGAACCTTGTTCTGTAACACTTATAAACGCGTCTGTTCAGCTGTTGCACTATTATTCAACCTTGTAATCAAAATTTTGAGCAATGAAAAGATCTTTTGAGCAAGTTTTCTTCACCATGAGCTAAGTATATCTACTGGGATGATGGAGGAGGTTTTTCTCTCAATTTTATGTGGTAAATCTATTTTTAATTAATTAATTATAATTCTTTACTTGTTAAAATTGCATAGTTTCATAATAGAAAAACGGTTTTCATTCAGTAGTGGTGTTTTTGTTTGATGGGTCATGCTGGGTTAACGACCTATGATGTCCCATGCTTATGATTTACCTCTACTTGTTTGCATAAAACCTATTTTGGCAATATTTGAGCTTATTTTATTTAAAAGAATTACCCGATTAATCACATAAATTGTTAGAAATAACCGAATCTTGATTCCTGGTTTTCTCAATATTTTATAAAAATCATCTCTAGTTTATTTTCCTGATTTTTATTAGTTTAGATTTAGTCCCATATTTTCTAAAATCATTACCTTCACAAGTTCGAGAATCGAACCTCTATTACCACTATATAAAATTACATCAGCTACAGGTTTGGATCTTGGATTAAAAGAAAATAAAGCCAAAGACTTTTGGTGATTAAAGAATTGAAGTTAAAGTTAAGGACTTGGAGTGAAAAGTTAAATAAAAAAGAACGGAGAAGAAGACATAGAATTTTACTTTTAGATTTTATTAGATTTATTTTCTTAGGATTTTCTTTGTTTAGAAAATTATATTATGAATTACTATTATTTATGTAATTTTTTTTTTGACACTTCTTGGACTGGACTTTGGACTTTGGACTTTTTGGTTATTTTTAAACCCTACGGAAGGGTATTAAATATAAATTGCACAGGGAAGGACGACAATTACGATATTGTCTCGGCCCCTCGGGTTCGCACACTGACACATGAGTCGGTGGCCCGAGTCGACTTCAACGGTTCATCGTCCATCTGATACGGGAGGTAAGACTCGATCAACCCACGAATCCCCTGAAAGTTGGTTTACTGTATTCCTTCATATGCATATATGATGAGGAACTTTAAACGGACTTACTTTTCTAGTAAAGGAAAAGAACTGCCATACAAGATAAGGACTCGGATTTCATCACTGTTTCCTTCTTGCCCGCCTTAGGAACACGTTACCTAACGCGAACCTAATCCTTAAAAATTTACTAGAAAGAAGACCGATAGGGTATCGAGATTATTAGAAAATCATTCAAAAGGATTGTATTGGTTACTTTATTAGCTTAACTTAAAATTCAGGAAGATTTATTATAAAGATGATAGCGTTGCCTTGTAACCCGAGGAAACGTTGCCAAAAAAGGCAGGGTTATCAAAGCTCATTAGAGCTTATCCTGCTTCTAATCGACTTAATCTAATTCAGATCGTTCTGAGGGATTCGCTAAAACTGTAACTAGTTGCCTTTTGGAAGAATAGAAGCTGGTCTAGAAACATTATAAGCGGAGCCATCATGATCTTTGTTTGCTAGAATCGATAGGTTTGATTTGGTTGAGTCGACCTTGCTTTGTGTTTTTTTAGAATTCCCTCCCGATTAGGAGTTGTTGCATGCCCAGTGAGCGT